>CM068837.1:124100414-124700414 GCA_028554795.2 Sinohyriopsis cumingii | reverse complement strand
AAGTGTCCATTCTGTATGAACCAACGTACCTGTCCCAGTTAAATCAGTATATGTTCTGTTAAACGAAAAACATAATATCATTGTACAATCCGACAATTTTGATTTGATTATAATGATAGCAAAACAATAACATATGTTATCCAATTTTTAGGAGTATTCTGTAGTTATAATGACTTATAGTACAGAGTATGCTGTATTTAGAATTATCTATATATTATGATGTATATATAATTACACTGGACAACAAATTTTTACAAAAGTCATGTTACTGAAATAAAATTAGTCAATTCTTATCAATTTGTATGTGCTGAACACGAATATGACAGTCAAATTGCAAAATTGGCTCTAGTTTTTTTGTAATCTGCAAGAAATTAATGTTTACATAACGAAATGCATTCCAATAGTAAAAGGTCAACTGTAATAGCCTACCTATAAAAAATCAAGTCATTGACTACATCTTAGATTTCTTCGCCTGTCTCTTGTACAGCTGTTCGGGAGCATCTCTGAGGAGTGTCCAGCAGTAGTCAGCCAGCATTGTAGTGGACCATTTTCCCTGGTATCTTTGTTCCATTGTTGCGATATCTTGATGAAAACGTTCGCCGTGTTCATCACTAACAATACCACAGTTGCTAGGAAAGAAATCCAAATGGGAATGAAGGAAGTGAATCTTTAGAGACATATTGCAGCCAAGTTTCTTATACTTCATCAACATGTCTTCTACTAGTTCCTTATAGTTTTCTGCCCTAACATTTCCGAGGAAGTTTGTAGAAACTAGGCGAAAAGCATTCCATGCTTGTTTCGCGTCACCTTCCAGCAAGTTGTTGAACCGGTCATCTTTGAAAAGCTCTCGAATCTGAGGACCCACAAAAACTCCCTCTTTAATCTTTGCTTCGCTGAGTCGAGGGAATTTTTCATGCAGGTATCGGAATGCTGGCAAAGTCCGGTCAATGGCTTTCACGAAGTTCTTCATCAAACCTAGTTTGATGTGAAGGGGTGGTAGCAAGATTTTCTGAGCCTCAACCAGAGCTGGGTGTTGGATATTCTTCTCTCCAATGGCTACATTCTGCCTGTGAGTCCATTCCTTCCTCATGTAGTGCATTTCCCTTGCTCGGCTATCCCACTCGCATAAGAAACACATGTATTTTGTATATCCTTGCTGCAGTCCCATTAAAAGGGCAACTACCTTCAAATCACCACAGAGGTGCCAGCTGTACTTGTTATACTCAATGGAATTCAGTAGCTGCCTTAAGTTATCGTATGTCTCTTTCATGTGGACAGCATATGCTACTGGAATAGATGGAAGAATGTTTCCATTGTGCAAAAGCACAGCCTTGAGACTCAGTTTCGAAGAGTCCACAAATAGTCTCCATTCTTGTGGGTCATGAGTGATTTTTAAAGCATTCATGAGGCCCTCAATATCGGAACAGAATATCAGATTACTTTCCTTTCTGAAGAAAGGCTCCAATTGCTGGTGGCGCTTTCGATATGCAGTAATTGTGACATCTTCTTCTAGAAGATTCCATTGTTGGAGTCTTGATCCTAGCAATTCTGCCTTGTTCTTTGATAAGTCCAAATCACGAATCAGGTCATTTAGTTCTTCCTGTGTTATTCTGTGTGGGGTTGATGATGCACCACAGTGAAAATCTGGATCACTGCATGCTGATGGACCAGGAGAAGAACAGGTCGACTCACCTTTGTCTTCGTCAGATGAATCAAGAGAATATTCTGCTGGAGGTTCTGGAATAGGAAGTCCCTCACCATGTGGAACTGGTCTCAATGCAGACGGAATGTTTGGGTAGACTATTCTCGACTTCTTTCGCTTCGTTATTCCGCCGGAAAGAGGAGGAACCAAGCAGAAGTAACAGTCATTTAGGTGGTTGCTTGGCTCTCTCCACACCATTGGGACTGCAAACGGCATTGATGACCTTTTGCAATTCAACCACTGTGAAAGCTGTGTTGTACATGTAGCACAGCATATATGCGGAGCCCAAGGCTTGTCTTGGTCACCAACCTTGCATCCGAAGTAAAGATGATATGCCTTCTTCACTTGAGAATTGATACTTTTCTTCTGGTTGGCAAATGTCACTTCCCCACAAATATAGCAAAAATTGTCCGCGGTATTAACACACTTTCGAGGCATTACTGTTCTTTATTGTACGTAAATGGATAAAATAATAAGTTTTATGTAACAGTAGCTTGAACTGTCTCGCACAACGTCTAAAATATTTTAAATGCTGAACCTATCTGATTGGGCTTTATATAGTACACTGCTTACGTCAGCTTCAGCAGCCGCCTGGCATTAGTATAATAGGCCTACACATGTATAGTACACTGCTGACGTCAACTTACTTCAGCAGCCGCATGGCATTAGTATTGCATTGCATCAGAAAATGATGCAATCAACTGTGGATGATGTGAGCATGATGGTATTATGCAATGTTACATCATTATTCCGGATGTTGCTGCAGTCCTACTGGAGAAATTTACACAGTGAAACATAGAAAATGAGGTATATGAATATCTTCAAAACGAGAGCCAATACAAATTTTTCACGGTTATATTCGTGTTCGGCACACCAAAATACTACAGATTAGGGCCTTTTCAAGTCAGTAATGATTTCACTGTTGACCAGTGTTACTTATAATATAGCGTATGCTGTATCTAAAATTAATTATAATATAGGTATATTATATCTATAATTATTCACAGTATAGAGTATGCTGTATCTATAATTATTTACAGTATAAAGTATGCTGTACCTATAATTACTTACAGTATAGAGTATGCTGTATCTATAATTACCCATAGAGAGAATGCTTTATATGTAATTACTCATAAAGTGAAAATAATGTTGCTATTAAATTATCGGACTAAAATGTGGTTTTCAAAATAAATATGTCATCAAACCGTTTCACCCAGTTTTTACGCATTATAGTCTTAATGGATGTTGTAATAAACTCGTGGTTATCAGCATGTGAAAAAATAGTTTCGTATTAAGAAAATATTAAATTTTAATGATACACTAGAGCTAGTAATTACTTTTAGGAACTGTGTGTAATTTTCTCTTTAAGGGTTACCTTGGTGTTTCGCGCTGCTTGATTCAATGATTGATGGCACTGCATCAGGGTATAGTAGTTTTCTAACTAGTGTCCTTGACTTGTTGTAAAATATGTCGAACTGTCAACGCGAATGATATATATTAAATAAAAAGTCTAGTGCGCAATACTAAACTCTTCTGAAAGAGTACCTCAAGCAAGAAGAAATGGCTTTTACTAAATGTGATTACTATTTGCTAATAAATGAAAAACTTATTAGAATGGATAAAGTGAACGAGACAAAATCTTTGAAATTAAGAACTTTTAAGTCCTGAACAAAAGTAACAGCTGAAAATTTTAAATAAAATGAATCAATATTTCTAAGTTTGTAAAATAAAAATATTAAGTTGCAAAATTTAATTTGAACAAGAGCAAAAATGGATGTAATTGACTTGAAAGAGCATGCCTTCGTGTCTTCTTATGTTTGTTATCTACTGCATTTCCAGTTTATTAACTCCTCATGAACCGTTTCAGAAATGTTAAAAAATGCTCCCATTGGTTGTACATACATTTGCCATCGCTGTGACGATGTTTCTACTAGTATAGCTAGCTAGTGGCATCCTCATTTTCAGCAGCTTCTGTTACGGTTTTCTCTGTAAGCCTCGTTCCGGCAATCTCAGGCATGCGTGCAATTTGAGAACTCTTATCTTTTGGCGATAAAGTCATCTCTTTGTTGTGGGAAAGATTTTCATAATGCCAGTTTATTCTTCATTGACATCAAGAAGTTTCTTTATTAGTACAACCGATACGTATGCTTCTGAGTGCATCAGCCTCACATACATATGTGACTAACATGATCACGGATTTAAGAAACCATGCAATTCAACCAACCAACCAACCTACCAACCAAGTTCCATCTTAGCCAAACAATGCCTTTTTGTTTCATTAATATAGGATTATTAGTAATACTGATATTATTAACATCATAATTCTAACAATACTTCTACTGAAATAGGCCTAGGCCAACAGTTTCGATTGGATATTCAAGCGACACTGTTTTACAGATATAAAGGAGTTTTTGTATAATATTCTACCAATAAATCCGAATAAAAGATATCGAACTGAAGACATTTTGGAATTTGATCGATTGCACTTTTATCCCCGGTTCAAAAGATTTCATTCTTTATAATATTTGCAACAGCTAAATTCAAAAGATTTCTTTCCTTTAAATGGTATTCCCACCCGTAACTATCCCTAAGGAGTTCCTTTAAATTTCGCCAATTACTTCATTAATGTGATATATATTATTTAATGCAATGCCCCACTTTATCAACTGGTCGTCAATATTATGCTCAAAGAGGTACTTAATCATTCTATATGATTTTTCTTTGTTATTAGAAACGAATTCCCTGATGTCAGTGAGTTTCAATTCCATTAATATTTTAATGTATCGTTCAGCCATGTTGCGTACTGGGATAGCCAAGTTGGTGTTTCTATCAATAGATTCTTCTGACTGCATGATGTGCCTGTAATTAAGATTTGTAAAATAAATTAATTATCGTAAAGCCATAAAGCATTTCAGTCATTAAGTATAGCATATCTTGTAATTGCTTTGTCATTCAGTTTCCTTTAACAGCTTTACACTTAAGTTTATTGGTCGCCTCATTTATACTGACATGGTACTGCGTCGTCGTCGTCGTCGTCATCATCATTATTTTGGGAAGTTATTTGTATGCTTAACTGTTGTCAGATGTGTCAGACTTCCATTTTTCTTGCTTTCAGTTTCTTAGACAATCTCTTCAATGTAATAATGTTTATATCAAAG
This sequence comes from Sinohyriopsis cumingii, assembly GCA_028554795.2. NCBI lineage: Eukaryota > Metazoa > Mollusca > Bivalvia > Unionida > Unionidae > Sinohyriopsis > Sinohyriopsis cumingii. The sequence goes on along the minus strand of CM068837.1, from coordinate 124,695,554 downwards.
AACAAACCCATTCATATGACAGATGACAACTGATTGTCAAAACCAGCTCATGACTACTGCGACATTTGGATAATTTTTAAACTAATAAAACATAGTTTTCTAGACAACAAACATCTATAAATTTATTTATTAAAAAATATTTCTAGGCCTTAATCTGTTAACGTATGAAAGGAATTATGAGAGTTAAATCACATTCTAACGTCACTTGCAATTGAAAGAGATATATCCGACACTCCTAATATTGTTAATGAGCTGCGTTGGAAATGTGGTCAGTGTGCCAAACTCACGGCCGAAAGCATTCGGATTCGAATCCTACCATCGGAGCTGCCAGTGTCAGTTACCATGGTGTGTTCTTATTACAAGCACTTCACTCCAGTCGCTTCGGAACTAAATAACCCACTTCCTCTGCTGTGCAGTAATCCACGAAATCAAAACCCAGTATTGTTTGAATGTACGGCCACAATGGTATGAACGCATTATTCGTTATTCGTTTTCTCTTTTTATAGATGTTTCAACAGTTTGAAATGTCTTGGACTTGTCATTGCTTAGCGAAGTTTTAGAACTAGTAAAATTAAACTGGTCGGCTCTACTGTTAATGAATTACTAGTATCAGTTTATTAAATGTTTGCCAATTAGCAATTACTAGTATAAATTAATTAGCATGTAGAGGCTTTTTTACTATTCCCATTTGAAGTCATTTGGCCCAAATACATGGTGTAATAAGTTACTTGGTTATAAAAACCTCACTTTCTTTACAATCCCTACTTTTAATTGTTCACGGTAAGTGTCAAATACTTCAGAAGTTCACATAAACGCGACTCCGTGTGCATGTAATGTGCACCTGAACCGGGAGGGCTTGGGACATATCAGGGTTACTCACAGCAGAACATCCATGTATGAAGAACCACTCTTGAAAAGATCGCTACGTCAGTAATTCAGAAGCAGATGGCAAATGTAGGACCAGTTTTATGTCGACGAAATTTGGATATAATTTTGGGCAAATAGAAATGAATAATATTTATAAAAGGCGTAAGCATTTATACGATGTCTGTTTAACAAGGAATTGTCTGATTATATACACGAGTTCTATTTGCCTTTATCGACAATGAGATAATCCTGAGTATTCCTAATTTAATTTAAACAAGAGTCCATCGATGGGGCCTAAGCTATGCCCGCTTAAAACAACCCCCACCCCAGTACAAAATGAAAGACATGACACGATCCCTTTCCCCAATCTAAGTTCAGCCCTTTTTAAACTTTTTAAACCACACCATTATATATCTTTGTATGTCGGCTTGGACACTATGAAGCGTTGTGATGCATTACCTCGAGTAGAGAAATTATGTAGAGCATGTGGGTAAGATGTTAGATCTTAACATACAGGGATATTAAAATGCCGAATGATCCGTTTCATCTAAGACCTAATTGCACGCTCATGTCTTTTGACACCTCACTTACATAAACATCACTACTCACATTGAACCTTTGGGTCAAATCCTTCCTCGGTGTTTCAGCACTTGCACTTTCATGGTATACTGTATCCGTTGGACACTCATTCTTGGAAAGGAAAGTATTGTAATGTTTATCTGTTATGGCGTACTGTGCGTAAGTCAACCGACTAGAGAGGATTCTAACAATTTTCGGGAAAACAGACAGTGTGCTTCAGAAGGCCAATGGACTATTGGAAAATTCATAAATATACTGGTAAGATCCAATACAAACACTATCGAATGGGTTCCGGGACTCCTGGGACCATATCAGAGTCTGTTCATCGACGTTCTCGGCCCACTCATTACATTATATGCTCGGCCGTTCGGTCCACTAAAAATAGTAATGTGGATGTAATGTTCTTTTTTCAACGGTCATTTTATATAATTTCTATTTCGTTGTAAATTTCTGTCAAGGGTCATTTATTTTACAATAGAAATATTATGGAAAAATCATAATCACAGATTACATACTGCGTAATCAACTATTTGAAACCGTCCTTGTCTTGTCGCTGTTGATTGTTAACTGAGTTGAAGGTGTTTACTCTCCTACTGATGATTGTAATCACTCTGATTGTAATTATGTGATGACACGTGTAATATAATTACAGTCAAACTTCTCGCATACCGTACGTTTTGTATCAAAAGTAAATATTTTCCAGTATTATAAGTTTAAAACGTATCTTTCCTTGTAAGAACGATACGTCAATTGAGTTTAATTGATATTATTTTTAAAGAACGGTTATCACAGAAGCAAAGCAAAATTGTTAAATTCTTGTGTATTTATTTTTTTAGTATACAAATTTGTGTCTTTGACCGTCTTCCCGTCTTTGCCCTGTCTTATTCCTTCTCTCAACATTAAACGAAATTAAATATTTGATTTGTATAAATTTAGTATCAACCCAAATAAAAAGCCACACAAGATTTTTGTACATGCGGAAAATTCTGTTTATCCAGAAATCTCGCTATCCGGACATACTGCAACGGGATCAGAATTTCTAAATTTTATTTGCTCCGTTAGGCAACAAATCTGTGTTTCTGACCACTAAATCAAAATTGGGGACCTGTGTGTAAAAGTACTTTAAAAACTTGACTCGATAATCCAAAAATAATATGTCCAAATACAAGAAAATTTGAATCATCGAAGTCAGTCAGGTTAACACATATTCACCTACTCAAATTTGGAGCTGTGCTCTCTATTTCTAGTAGCACATTAACGTTATAAATTGATCACGTACTGGTGTGTGTGTGTGTGTGTGTGCATATACCTTTAGGTTGGGTGGCAATATTGTAAGCAGCGATTGTATTAACAATGTCGGTTTTCGCTATTCGCTGACAGGTGTGTTAATAATTAAATAAACACTCTGTGATGATATCGTCCACACATTTTACATTGCATATGGTTAATAAATTATGTGTCATTAAGTCTATGTGGGTTTGTTTTACCATTTGTATGCAACAACCACAGTTTCTTGATGGCTGTACAAATGAGGTTGATTCATTTAAGCTTTGGTCAGTATAGTGCTTCTTTCAAAATAAAAAGCTCATTATCAGTCGTAACGGTTGTAAAATAAAACTTACAAAAATGACTTAATTTATTACTTTACTATAAGACATTTAAATGCTAGATATCAGTTTGTATTCGGTGTACTTTTTACATTGCGAGCATTATGGTGACACCATAAACAGGCATAGGCGAGTAAAGATACCGGCCAGCATAAAACAATTGCCAGTAATTATTTAAACTTATATTTATGCAAAATGCATGTTCTAATGAATTGAAATGGATGCGTTTATTAATATATTTCAACCGCTGTTGAATATACATGTATAGATAGGAAATACATATACATTTATACGATATGACTACATCCTAAATTAAAATTGTGCAGGATTCAAATATCCAAAATTGACCAACTCATATTCACTGGGAACGAAGGTAACATTATTAACGATGATCCATATATATATATATATATATATATATATATATATATATATATATATATATATATATATATAATTCCTTGTTGCGAAACGTGTGAACGCAAGTTAACAATTCTGAGGAAAATGAAAAAAAATTCACTTACATCACAAAACCACCAGAAATAGCCAAGTTAGTGATTATGAAGGTTGCCCCAACAAGGGTTGAAGAAAATGTGTCCAATTTGGCATTCTGCTGAATTTTATACTGGAGTGCTACCACTCTCCACGAACAAACGATACTTATCTAAATGCGATGGAAAATGCACGTGCAACCAATCGGAGCAGTCATTATCAATTCTGGAAGGGTTTATGACGAGTTAATACAATAACTTACGGGGGGGGGGCTTTGTCTTTCAGCGAAATTGCTCTTGTGGTGATTCAAACAATAAAGTTATAATCAGTGTTTATTTCAGGTTAATTGTATAGAGTTAAGTTCATTTCAATAGACTTAATATACCAGCTGAATGCCTTTGATTTAGCCTAATTGGCGATTGAAATTTAAAGAAAAAAGCCGAATAAGGTTTACTGGAGAGATTATTCATGAGCCGATATGGGTAGTTTAATTGGAATGCTTTAATAAAAGGGTTTAATTATGTTTATGCAGTTAAGTATGGGCCGCTGAATAAATGGTCTCATTAACAGTAAACCGAAAAAAAATAATTGTTACAAAACTCCCCAAAAATCTTTTTGCGACAAAACATGACATGTTTGTATTTGGTGTTACCTCGGGCGGATTATATAAAATGATATACATTTTGAGATATATTGTTCAAATGCTGACAGCACAATGGATAAGAAAGAATGACGAGTGTTCTGTAATTCTGCCTGTAATCTAAGATTGTATTATATTATGAAAGAAAGTGAAGTATATATACAAATACCAGGAAATAAAAATTCCTTTTGCTATGGAAAATTCTTTTCGCCATGGAGAATTACTCCGACTAAGCAAACTTTGATCCTTATAAGATATAAACCAAATATAAAACAGAGTTTCACGAAAGTATATGGTAATAAAAGATCATTTAAAATGAACAAAAAATAATACCTTTTTCGAAAATGAAAATTTAAGTATAATAAAAACAGTTGGAAATGAAGAATGGAATACCAATAACGAAGTATGGCATTCGGTAAGGTATGCTAAAAATTTGGATATTTACTAGGCGTTGCGGAAAATCACGCCCAATCAATTGAAATGCTAGTGAGATCTACATGCAGTATGGGATTAGGGTTATGTTTATTTTCGTTTAAGTATCATCCATGTCTAAATTTCACAAATGTTTTAGTGTTGAAATTGTAAATGAATAAAACGTCATTAACTTAAATTGAGTCCCAGGTTTCAAGCGGTCAGCATGTTATTAGTGAAAGCATTTGGTACTTGCATTATTTGAGATATGATTTATTTGTAAGGGTAGGATGTGTCGGTATTTGTAAGGGTATGATTGTTCCATCCAACTGGAGCATGTTGTTGATGCATTATTAATATGAAAAGTAATAAAAGACTTGTGCCATCAAATGTGTCACAATAATGAATACAGTTTATATGCTGTTTATTCAGTGGTTTCAAAATTCTACCTAAATTTTATTTTTTCAAGGAGATTTTCCGGCTTATTCAATGACTTCACAATTCTACGTGCTGGTTATTTTCTTTCCTAGGTGTTTTTTGTGCCTATTCTTTTCCCGCTTCAAACATAGAAAACAAAACATTATGTCTAAACATAAATTAGATCTCAGTGTAGGTTTGGGGCTTGGGGTTTTACTGTACAGCCACACAGATTGTTTATTTAATTGGTAGTTTAATAATGTCAGTCTTCACTGACCAATGGTAGAATGAATACACGTCTTGAATAGGATGTGAACACTGTCATTTCCATAGTAATATTACATATTTTACTGCATTTATTTTCATACTGAAATCAGGTTTCAGAGTATATTAGAATCGCAGTTACCCGTTCGACTTTTCTTCTCTTTGTGTGAGGCAACGTTTTCCGCAATTGTTCTCTGTCTTAATCAGTTTTATGTAATCAGCTACAGGCAAACCATGCAGAAACATGATATATGATTATGCTTACGGTTGCATATAGCGAATGTCCTAAGTATACAGACACAACCTGACCTGTGTATGCTGAAATCTCGAACATATGTTACTCTGACGCTTCTTGGTCGTTTCGTAGAGTTTTTTGTTGTTTTGTCACGTGACAATTGTTCCGACCAAAGTCTGCCCAGACCGTAACATCAGTTATGTTAACGTGGCAAGATGGTGGGAAAAGTGTCCTTGTGCACAGGCATATAATATATCGCCAAAGAGAAATTAACCAATTAAATAAACGAATAAAGTTAATACAAAATATGCTTTTCCCTGCTCTTAAACATGACATTAAATCGAATATAGAGGTGTTCGACTTACCTTCATAGAACAAAGGTCAGTATACACACCTGAATTAAATCATTGAGTCGCACCAAGTTTAGCATGTATAAAGACCATATCGTCCTCGAGTTATACCTTTGTTAAACAGTTTACTATTAAAGATATAAGTAATAACATTGAGCACTATCACTGCAGTCCTGAGCTTTTTGTTTTACTATAACTGTCTTTGAGTCTCTTGACTGTATGTTTTCTTTTTCTGACTTTTAGAACGCTGCATGATAATACTTATCCTTCCTTAAGTAACCATTTCGAAGCCGGATAATTCCCAATGGCCCGAATGCTCATTCATTTTCAGGATTGAAAAGTTCTTGCTTGGCAATATTGGATTTTAATTTGAAGAAGACACATACACATGGAACGTGGCTACAGTTTCGAAGGCAAAGGTGATTTTAGCTTGAGCAGAGGTGAACGTTGATATATTATCCATATCATAATTCTATACAATTTAATTTTTATTTGCCAATATTTGATTATTTTATTTCATATTATTTTATATACATGTAGTAGTCAAACATTAGTAAGTAAGTTAGAATCCATCCATCCATCTATTAAATTTGGTGGGACCACGTTTCCCCAGTTCTTAATATGTCAAAGTAATTTTGCATAATCATCTGAAGGCTTACTCAATAGAAACATTACATATGTCTGTACATGGTGTTACGCTTATCGACTTATTATGCAGATGTAGTCTGAGCTGCGTTTGGTCGATTTCTGATTACGAACATGTACATTGATCCTTGTCGGTTTGTAGACTTTTGTTGTTGATATGTGAATGTCTTCCGACCAAATAGTATCCACACCTTGCCTTATGTTGCGAATGCATAGTACTAAGGTGGATAATCTGTTTCGATGCACACGCACGTGTATGTTGCCAAAAAGAAATGAAACCATTAGATATATATTTCTTAAGATGATGATTCCATTTAGAAGCGAAATAAACAGTTTAATTTAGAAATAAATTTGTGAAATATTTTTGTGTGTCTGTTTCTAAAGCTGTTTTATCTGTACACAGGAGCATTAGGTAATGAAATTTTGTTTAGAACATATGTTTTTGTCAGAGGTTGTTATATCGCTGGTGACGAAGTGTAGTCAGGCCTGGATCACCACTCAGATTCCTTTGTTACTATGGGTCATCTTCATTATAAATGTTTCTTTTAATCATAACCAATGTTACCAATATATTTGTTGAACAAGTTAAAGATCAACCAATTTTCTGTACACATCGCCATAACGCTCCCTTCGGCAGGTCAAGACTATTCACACTGTAAATTAAATCGGGTTACCTTCAGCCTTTCCCTTGCATTAACAGAAAAGCCCCAGGCACCTTTGACTGGCATTTCAGTCTGATGTTATCAGTATAATAGAAATAATCTAATCCTATGAGAAACGAACGCTTCAGTCATACAGACTGATATAGTTCATCTACTGGCTTGGCAGTTCACCATACGTATGAATAATAAGCAGTTCTCTGCCACTTTTATCTTATTTTCTAATAGTACTGTGCCGAAGAACCGTGTGCCGAATTCAATGGTAAAAATTCGGCACCCACGCATTAGCGGTTCAGATAGGATTTTGATAGCCGTGTAATTTCGGATAGATTTTTCTAATAAGCAACAAGTGCTATATCTATATTTAACCATGAAGACAAATTTTCCAAGTGGGTAGAATATAATAAATTAAACATACCCATCGGGTGACAACGTTCCCAGATAAACAACAGTTCGCTGAGATGAATAGGGTATTGGGTCCCTCTAGGGGCTGTTACCAGCGGCCTAATTACCCTTTGAGTGTACAAACCAGTATTTATGGGGAGTACTGGAGGCCCAATGAGTATGCTATATTTGTTTTCAAACATACTTCGTAATGATATTTCATACATAGCGAACATAGTCGCCCGCAAAATGTAGCAAATGGTGGGTGGGTGGGTTTGGCACTTGCCCCATGTCCCCTCCCCCCGAGTTCACATCGAAACATGTTTTGGACTACATCCGTAAAAAAATAGCTCACCATTAAATGTTTGCCCCTCCCCCATAATTCAGCTGGTGCCCCTGCTAGCCAATGTTGTTTGTGTTTTCTACATTTTAGTCACTCTCCACTGCATCTTATTAGCCCCGCTCCCTCTATCCCACATTTCTCTCAAAACATACACACGCACACAGAGTAATGAACTCAGAAGTATGGCTGTGAAATGTGTCAACTTTATATTGTTTTGAAACCAAACTCCACCAACCCCTTTGTTTATAAATTACTGAATGGCCATTTGGAATACATCATTGAGTAGGCGGAACGATTTAGAATGTAGATAGCGCCCTGCCCTATTCTTCTGCAAAATTTTGAAAACGTATTTCATCTCTCTAAAGCAGTGTATAAATTAAACCGATGATTTGATTCAACCTCTTGTTCACAATGAGACATACACTGCTCAGTGTTAACAATGAGACATACAGTACTCAATGGTAACAATGAGACGTACAGTACTCAGTGATAATAAGACATACATTACTCAATGCTAACAATGAGACATACAGTAATCAGTGCTAACAATGAGACATACAGTACTCAGTGCTAACAATGAGACGTACACTACTCAATGTCAACAATGAGACATACGCTACTCAGTGTTAACAACGAGACATACAGTACTCAATGCTAACATGAGACATACACTAATCAGTGCTAACAATGCGACGTACAGTACTCAGTGATAATAAGATATACAGTACTCTATGCTAACAATGTGACATACAGTAATCGGTGCTAACAATGAGACATGCAGTACTCAGTACTAACAATGAGACATACAGTACTCAGTGCTAACAATGAGACGTACACTACTCAATGTCAACAATGAGACATACGCTACTCAGTGTTAACAACAAGACATACACTACTCAGTGCTAACAATGAGACATACAGTACTCAATGCTAACAATGAGACATACAGTACTCAATGCTAACAATGAGACGTACTCTAGTCAATCATCGAATACCAGTCAACCTGATTTGTGAGAAACTACATTTTGTTAAGAAAAAATATTTCATATCTGCCTTCCACAATTCAACTGTGGAACACGTTATCGATTGAAATAATAAGTAACCCATCTATTCAAAATCGTAAAAATTCTCTGAATCAGGATCAACATAAAATTCCTTTGCAATATTATGTTGGTTGTCCGGTGGACCTAGTTTAACATACCCTATTTAGAACCAAATGCGGTAGCTTAACCAATGATTTATTCGAACATATGTTCTAATAATAGCTTCAGCTCACAGGGACAGGTAGAAACAGTTGTATTGTGGCAGTTTATAGTGATGTCTAGAATTGGGACATCATGCCGTTGACATGTAACATCATGTCCCACCCAGTTACATTATCCCGACACCAGGCTGACCAGTCCTAACATTAACCTCTTAAGTTTGAGCGCCTAGTGAGGCAGCTGCAATACCATTTTTATAAGTCTTTGATATGAACCCTCGACGTTCCGAATCTGAGGCGGACCCTCCAACCACTTAGGCCACTGGAGCGTTTATATTGATAGAAATCATACATGAAAATGAAAACTTATAAACACCCCACCCACCCACCCCAAAAATTAAAATAAATAAAAACAACTTGGTGGGACATTACCTTGAACTAATCCAATGAATACATTGTAAAAATTGTGCAAACTTTGTTTCCATTTGTACTAAATTTGTTTAACTACTTGGATATTTTCTCTTTTCTTCTCTTCTCTCTCTCACGCTTAAACATGTTATTTTTTTTTTTCTTTTTCTTACATCTTAATGTTTTTTTCTCTTTCCTGTTCTACTTTTGTTCTCCTTGAACCTACCTTTTTATTATTATTGTTACAAGCCAGGGGTCTTTACCTGACCGAGCGGTGTCAAACCCTGGCGCGATTCCCGCTATAAGTCACAAGTTTACCTCAAATTTACAAAGACTTCCATACAACTTCAGTTGTAAATTAGAAAACCAGACGTGTCCATTCTATACATAAATTTTACTCTAATCAACGCAAGATCACATATCTCACAACCTGCCAAATATCTATCAACTGCACATCTGCATGATTTCTCTTTATTAGGTTTCCGTCCCGCATGCAGTTCTCGCTGTAGAAACTATACAACTCTCCCCTAACACATGGTACTATTTTAACTCCGCCACCCTAGGCCAGTCAATCCATGGTTTCCAGGCACATTTCGCCAGTATAACTGCATTATATTTGCCACCATGGCGACATAAACGGTGTCTGTCGAGTCCCCTCTTATAGATTTCATTGTGTAATTTACCGGTTTCCTACCGTAAATACTGCCATTGCAATCACACCACCAATGTACACCACTATATTTTAGCAGGGACGTTATGATTCCATCGACACTCATTCGGTTTGGACCTGAATCCACTACTAGTGAACAATAGCATCATGAAAACTCACTAACACTTTTCTCCGTGAAGTTTGCTCAGACAAGTAATCACAAAATATGCAAGAATTCCTTAAAACGGGGCGCTATAACCAGATGCGCATACTCCAAATTTTATTACATTATCATTACCTGGCTTACACCTTCACATCGCATGAATCTGACATACTTTCTTGTTGCATGATTTTGAAATGCCTTCTTGTCTGAAGAGTATTGCTTACCTGATACTGATTATTGTCCATGCAGAACGTTTCTCTCAGACAGATTAGCGGCGGTAAATGCACGTGCGCATAAGTCGCTACATGATCACTTTGCATTTTGTTTACATTAATCCCGACAAACTGAGAGTAAGGAGTATACAAAAACGTGTCATGGGACAGCTGTATACTCAACTAATTTTTTTACCCATTCTGGCTTTTTGGGTCGTTTTTCGAACAGTTGGCTACAAGCTCCGTTTAAATGCACCATCCGAGTAAAATTATAATTGTAACCCTAAAATATGGGCATTTTACCTCTTTCTCCAACATCATTAAACATTTGAACACAACTATTTCCCAAAAGCCACTAACTGCTAAATATTTACGATAAATGAGTAGCCATTATTAATAACAAGTTCCACAAGTACAGCAGACCATTAATCGTTAAAAGTTTAGTAAAAAACATCCATCACTGTGACTAAAAATGTTATGAAATATAACAGGACACTACCCCTTCTCCTACAAACATATCTTGTCAAAACCCAACGGCCTCAAAACCCAAAGTGTTATGAAGAAAAATATATCGGCCACTGTCATTCAAATTTTTGGGAAAAACCACTGGCAAAGTTTATTAAAACCATCTCCGACTAGTACTAAAATTTTCATTAAAAATCCCGCCCACCATGCCTTTGCTCTACCTGTCATGACTTCTAATGTCAAGTTTGAGCCAAATTTAAAAAAAAAAAAATCCTTATCTTAAACACCTGATTTATTAAGGTATTAAACAAAATTTGTATCATAAATTCCAGTATGTTACGTAGCGAAATGACGATGAATAAAGCATAATATATTATATTCGACAATGTAAATTATTAGATTGAAAGGACATCCCAGAATTGACCAGAATAAAATCAGTAGATATAACGATTCGCTACTTTGCCTCATTGTGCTTCGTTTGAACTAAATCTGTGTCAACAAATGGACTGTATTTCCCGACCTCCTGCAAACATGTAGATGAATATATACGATTGATAAATCCGAACGTTACTTACATGCATCGAGTTTTTATTAGCTAACAAGCTTCGAGATGCCAAATACTGATTCAAATGTTTGGTGGAATATAGCCACCACATTTCTAAAGATAGAAGATGCGAGTAAGGAGGAAATAAGGGCCTGTATCCACGGAACATCAAAGTAATACTCATTCAAGAAGATAACAAAATAAAGAGAAACCCCTACAACAAAAAATGATCATATAAATGCATTTTCTTTCCAACTTTTTTTGGTGATTTTTTTTTATACTTAAGAAACAACACATACTATCGGAGGCTGTGAACATGAGCACATAAAATCCTTTGAATGTTTCGGAAAAAGACATTGCGAGACCACACCTGAGGTGAATGGCTTATCATAGCTAAAGGTCGAAGGAGCTCCCACAAATAAAACGACACCCTATAACCAATATTTATACTCTGGTCCTAACAAAACAAATTCATTTAATAGAAATTTCCAAAACAAACTTGTCAATTACATTTACACTACTCAGCCCACAATATAACATCCTGATCACGATTTTTTAAATTAGCAACAGGATCCTGAAGATGCAATCTCAAATATCTATATTATTGTTATGGTGGTCTCAGCTGATCCCAATATGGATGGTTTGGGTATTCGGGGTAGAAATTTTAAACATGTTCTGGTATTATGAATTAGTCAGAGGTTTAATTTGGAATTTAAACTAAGAAATTAAGCACTAAAGTAGTAATAACATAGTACGTGTTCAATATAATTATCAGCTGTGTGTCTGCATAATTATCATCCATGTGGCCGCAGTATTTCATTCATCAATAAAATACAGTGATAACGTGGCATGCAATGATAGTTATTATAAAACAGTAAATTAACCTTACCTACTTGCCATTAATATTCTAGCATGTACTACGTGATATATATATATATATATATATATATATATATATATATATATATATATATATAAGGATCATTTAAGCTGGAGGACAACGGTATGCTATTCATATGGCAGTTGGTGGTGTGGTAACACCTAAAAGCCTTTAGCTGAAAGAGGGGTATTTTGTGATCTTGGTAAAGCTTTCGAAAACGTTTCTTATTTATTTGCATTGCTAAATTAACTTTTAAAAAAATAATCATCACTTATTACTCTACAAACATGACTGCATACTTTGGGCTAAACTCTGACGTTGATAGTAAAGGAATGGGGCCTTTTCTAGATTTCTATATAAGTGTGATATAAGGGATATTGGTGGCTTGTTGTAGTAGAGTCAGACATCACATATAGTACATAATGAGTTTAAAAGTTATATAACTTAAAAACTGTCATTTAAATGTTCATGAACAATCTGGTTTACAGAAAATGTATTTATATGATATAAAATGAGTAATTTAATATTGCATTTTGTGCACAACTGATCACAACATTGAGATAGTGTCGACTTATTGGATTGTAATTATCTTGTTGCATGAGGACTACTCAAGATGCAATTAGCATTACATTTTGTCAGGGTAAACGTAACACTGAAGTCAAGTATCATCGTCCAACGAGTACATAGAGTGGCATCAAAAAGAGGGTGAGGATATAATGGTGTGAAATAAACTATACTCAAAGCAACATTCAAATATTGCCACCACTCAACTCACGTCTGTGTGAGTGCTACCATTCGACAATTGTTTGTTATCTTTGAAATGTGTGGATGATTTCTACAATGGGGCTGCAACAGGCTGGACTCCCGTATCCGGTGGGTTAAAACATTTGATTTACTCAGGTCTTATCCTTCATCTTGCCTTACAAGAGTCTAATTGCATCATCAAAGAATTTCTCAAAATAAATCTGGAAAATCATGCGAATACATTTCACCATGTTATTCGTAATAAATATTTATCTTTAAAACAAACATAGCAGTCTGGAAAGGTTTTATGCACTATCAAAAACAAAGGTCTGAAAGGATAAAAACAGAGTCAATCATCAAGTCGAATGAGCGAGATAGATTTGTTTAATTGGTTGAATGCCATTGATGACATCAGTGTGAAATTATCAATACATGCCTTGCACACAGAGTTTGCAGGTAGCTTTTCATTTGTCTTTCACGCTTCTTAATGTTTAATATATTCCAAAGACTTTGCTATAATTTTCTTTTGTTACCATATTTAATTAATACTGCTCAGGTAGCCTAGTGGTTAGAGAGTCCGCCTCAGAAGCGGAAGGTCATGGGTTCGAACCCCAGCCGAGTCATACCAAAGACTTACAAAAATGGTAATAACAGCTGCCTTGCTAGGCGCTCAGCATTAAGAGGTTAGTGTTAGGACTGGTCGGCCCGGTGTCAGGATAATGTGACTGGGTGGGACATCATACTACATGTCTGTGGCATGATGCCCCAGTGCTAGACATCACTATAAACTGCCATACTGCAGACATCGTAGCGATATGACTAAAAAAATGTTAAAGCTATGTTAAAAATCCTCATCACACACACACACACACCAGGTTTAACTGGTTTTGAGTTTGTGTTTGTCCATCAGAGAAAATAACATCAGTTATAATATTTTTATCACCTGACATGTCGAAGCCAGGTAAACAATGGCAGTTTAAATACCAAAGGCATGACCAATACCTTATTCAAAATTATTATTTTGGAAATCTCTAGTTGCTGACGCATTGCAATTTAAGCATGAAAAGAAAAATTGTTTTGTATCAAAAAATGAGTACATCTCAGACTGACACACCTGACTTTCTTTATGAACTTTTGCATGTCATTCAAAAACATGAAAACAGGTCTCAGGTTAATAAAAGAAAAACGTGGCTATCAACAGTTTGATCCATCCCAACAAATAAATGACAAATGTTCTTGTCATGAAGTTAGGGCATGTTCTATTTAAACATACATAGGACCCAGGGAAGGCACTTTTAAAGTGGGGTACTCACCCATAGATGCAGTTTAGAAATTTCTTAACGTTTTAATATGAACTCTGTGAAATCAAAATACCCTGTTATATATATATATTTTTAAAACTGCCTTCCCAGGGTAGCATGCATGTTTAAATGGAATAGCCCTTAATGAACAGAGATGTTTTCACACAAAAGTGATTTTTATGATTCACCAGCTGGTACATGTACATCTTTATTAACACTTTCAACAGAGAGTAAATCGTTGTGGTTTACAAGTTTAGTTGTCACGAAAAATGTTTGAAAATTAAATTACAAATTTAAAAATAAATATCTCTGAGTAATCATACCAGTATAAATTGTTTACTCCATGATGTATAACATTCACAACACAGACATGTACAACAACCTGTTAAACATAAACAATAAAGTTTAATATAATCTGGTAATCTCTTCTCTGTGGTTGCAATGTTATGTGATAAAACAATCCCCATTTTCATTATATATATATATATATATATATATATATATATATATATATATATATACACACACAATAAACTGACAACAAACAGTGCAAAACTAGTATCTAGCTAGCCTGAACGCTTTCAACTCTTTTAATGAGTCTTTTTCAAAGGCAAATACAAAACATAGACCAGACAAACAAATAAAACAGAAAACCGGTTATGTTTGCGAAACTTTACATGGCTGTATCTACAGGAATTCAACCTTTAACTATTTTCCGGTATCAGCAACAAGCTGAAATAAACTAGTTACCACATAATAGAGTTAACAAGTTGAATTAAAAATTAAAAGGATTGTTATTCGCCATATGATTTGTATTCTTTATATATATATATATATATATATATATATATATATATATATATATATATATATATATATATATATATATATATATATATATATATATACGCATATATAACAGGGTTTAAGCCAGACTTGAATTTTAGAGAGAAATGACTTCTTTTTGGACAGAACAGGAAAATGTGAGCTAAACAGGGAAAAGTAGAAGCAAAACAATATATATATATATATATATATATATATATATATATATATATATATATATATATATATATATATATATATATATATATATATATATATATATGTATGTATGTGTGTGTGTGTCTGTGTTTTCATTCTCTTATTTCAATCATGCTCTCTATTTGTCAGTATGCATATATGCATTTACCACTGGTTTTAAGCAATATTTTATTTTCAAGTAGAAACTGAATTCTATGTATGTTATAAAAATGTATGTGTATAAACATTATCATATTCTTTTTCAGTGTATTCTGGTGACATGACTTGAGAGCAATATAGAAGCTATACATTGTAATGAATTTTAACTGATAGGACTAACAAGATTACAATATTGTAATTGCAACAAGTTAGTAAAAATGCTGAGGGCTGTTCCATTAAAACATACATGGGACCCAGGGAAGCCACTTTTAATTGGGGTACTCCCCAATAGATGCAATTTAGAATTTTCTTGTCATTCTAATATGAACTCTGAAATTGAACTACCCTGGCATATATTTTTTAAAAACTGCCTTCCCTGGGTACCACGTATGTTTAAATGGAACAGCCCTGAATACTACCCTTAAAGAATAATTATTTTTTCCTAATTTATGAAAGTACACTACAAAATGGCAGGTGAAATATTTTAAACTTGGTTGACACAAACCGTGTAACATGTAGATGAGAGCAAATACACACATGCATTCATTCCATTTTGTTCGTCTAAACTTCCTTTTTGCAGATAAAACACTACCATTACTAAATACTCAGTAACACAATGAAGCATTAAAGTTGGTACATGAATGAACTAAAACCTACTTTCTAACCATCAACATGAGTGCATCTATTTTCAGAAAGGGGCTTTTTAACATAACTAATCACAACAGTTAATTGATATGATTGCAAATGTATGGTTTTATTATTTGTCTACGCACGTGTAGTAACATCAGACATTGGTTAAAGAGTATTCCATATTTTCACAAAAATGAGTGAAAACAATTTTGATCTGACAGCATTGTTCGAACTCTACAACAAACATTGTCCTATATGTTGGGACCTACATACAGGGTCTGACGCTAACACAGGTCAGCTGGCCTGGGTCTGACGCTAACACAGGTCAGCTGGCCTGAGGCCACCTGGTTTTCAGAAGGTCTACCACTTTCCTAAAGCAGGGTGGTCTGTGGGTGCTCCAATTTTAAACTGTGGATATAACAAACATATCTATCCCATGTTATAGGATTGTATAAATCTTTCTTTTAATTATAAACATGTCAAACACGGTGAAAGTTGAAAGTGAAATGAAGTTAAAACAAAAAATGCGTGTGTACCATCAAACCAAAAGAGAATGAAAATTCCAAGGTACCTGTAAGCAGGAAGTTCCGTGGTAACCCACAGCAAAAAGAAGGATTAGATGACATGTTCAGTTTGTTCTGCATATAATACGCTTGGGAACATTTGTTGTTGATAGCAATAAATTTAGAATTGGTACAATTAGAACCCATGAGCTGAGATGGCAGCCCCTAGCTGTTCTGAAAGTGAGGAGTCTGTTAGTTTGCTGAATAAGGCAGCCTTTGCAAAACTATGTGCAATGTTAAGAAATACTAATTTTGTCGCGAAACATGGAGGCTCATATGCTATGTGAAATTATGTGAGTTTGAGAAGATTTGGAAATTGGCAGTACCTGCCTGATGGACAAATATTGTCAGAAATGTATCGGGGCTATTGCCGATAATTGTAGGGTCAGAACAGAACCATATCATTTCCTCCAGTCAGGTTTTTTTTTCTTCAGTTATTAGTGACTGCTCCACTGACACGTTTAACAAAGCGGCCAAAATTGTATACATTCTTTTGAGTGAAAGTAAATATTATAAACTTTCATTTTATACTATTGAATTTAAACTATTAAACAGAAATTTAGATTTAGATCCATTCCTTTATAGTACTGTAAGCTCTTAAACCACCAATTTAACATTAGATCCATTCTAGTTTATTTAGTTGTCTTAATTCAATAATTTAGTATTTCTTCTTAGGTTTAAATTTATTTTTTTGAGTATAAAAAAATGTACCCAAGGCAGACAAGTCAAACCATAATTTGTGCTATAATGGGCCTTGTGTCAGAGAGATATGGGAATGAATGGATGAAAAAGAATGTTACAATGGGAACGGATGGTGCATGTGACAGTGATGCTGATGCTGCTTATGATGATGATGATGATGATGATTATAATGACGATAACAAATACCACGCCAATATTTGTCAGCATTACAAAATAAAGCATATAAATTGTTAAGGAATTTAATGTAAACTGTGGTAAAATAACAACTCTGTATGTGTGTTTTATTTTGTCATATAAATTACACATTTTCTTCAGTTATTAGATCAATAAATGAGATGGACTTTCTATCAGTCAGAAGGACCACCAGTTTTCAAAAGTATGAACTCCTGCGGGCTTCTCTACTTAAAAAGGCTAGTGTCAAGCAGTAACATAATTGTATTTTTGTGCTATGTCTTGAATAAAATAATATTAAGACTATTCTCTCTACGAGTTAAATATTTTCCATAATATATCCCCCCCAATTCTATCGGTGGGTGATTTTATCATTAATTTCTATCGGTGGGTCCTGAAAGGACAAAGTCACATCTAAGTGTGGCTAACCAGTTTCAAAACTGACTTCCCCCCATCCCATGTATGTTTTAATGGAACAGCCCTCATTACTGAAATCATTAATGATTTTGATTATAAAATCAATATTCCATGTTTTATTTAAAATGGATCAGAAATATAGTCCCTAAGTGGCACTAAAACATTTGCTGATGGATGGACATGTTACAGATAAAACACAAATACATGTAACAGAAACTGGGCCATATCATTGGCTCATTTGGTGTTGTGACCACTTGAGAAAAATTAATCAAGAATTATACCCTTTAAAAACCAATTAAAAAGTAATGAACATTTTATGAAGAAACATCGAATGAAAACTATTTTCTCTTTCCTTTCCTCCAAGCAAGATATTTCTACACAGCACATTTTGTGAACATACATTCAAAATATCAGCACAATGCCTACTGGAGTAACATTACCAGTGATCAAAAGTCTATTTTACAAATATACGTATAGTCTATTAACAAATATATCCACAATCTATTATACAAATATACCTATAGATAGTCTATTATACCATCATACCGATAGTCTAATACACAAATATACATATAGTCAATTATACTAATATACCTATAGATAGTCTATTATACCATCATACCTATAGTCTATTATACAAATATACCTATATATAGTCTATTATACCAATATACCTATAGTCTATTATACACATACACCTATAGATAGTCTATTATACCAACATATCTATAGTCTATTTTACCAACATACCTATAGCCTATTATACAAATATACATATAGATAGCTAGTCTATTATACCAGCATAACTATAGTCTGATATATAAAAATATTTATAGTCTATTATACAAATATACCTATAGTCTATTATACCAGCATACCTATAGTCTATTATACAAATATACCTATTGTCTGTTATACAAATATACCTATAGTTTATTATACAAATATACCTACAGTCTATTATACAAATATACATATGGTGTATGAAAACAACTATTTTTTTATAGTCCATGAAATAAAAATAAATATAAATATAGTCTGCTAAACAAACATATCAATACTCTATTATACAAATGCGTGTATAAATACAGCCTATTACACAAATCTGACAACACAAAATAAAACATATATAGTTAATTTAGTGTAGAACAATTTTAGGAAATTTGATCAAAGAATTTAAATTGGATGTCTTTGAAACAAAGCAATTTTAATTTTACACTGAGCCATGTTGGAGGTTTTCTTTTGGCTAACACAATTTCTTTTTTGTGTGCTAAAGAGCAAGCATAAATTCAAGGCAGAAATGCTCAATATATGTATCATTTTAGTGATACAATATACAGTATAACAATAATAACATGTCTAAATATATTTGCAAGTTGCCCAGCATAATTTTTAACAAATATGATAGAACTTTTGTAGAGCACAGGGTCTCAATTATATGGATTTTTTTAGGTAACTGGGTTTCACAAGGATGTTGTCGGGCACATCATTAAATGTATAGAGAATAACTTGCTAATATTAAAACAAATCAAGTACATCAGATACAAATTAGACAATATCAGAAACAACAATTTAATCAGATATTACGAGAAAAAAGTTCCTATAATAGATCGATGCTCTACATTACAAAAGGAATTAAAAAATTACATACAGGTTAGCTTATTCATTTTTAACTGCTGGATATTAACAGTATTTATCTTATTCATCTGAAAACTGATGAATCAACATTGGTAACAAAACCAATTTTGTATGAGCTAACATCTTCAAAAGACACCTCTCTAATTGCCTCCATTTTCTTTTGGGACCAAAATAAGTATTTCAATTATAACCTTATGTTACTATGACTATATATTTACCAAAAGCAGCTATACAATGGACCAAATAGATATCATAAAATGTAATGAAATTGTCCAATCTGCAATACTTTATATTTTGAATGGTAGTATTTGTGCTGCCCTCAGTAAGTGCACCACCATTATTCACTATTTCTCAAAAATAACATGAACAGTCTTAATGTGTTATCCTCAGTGAAACCACCACAATAATTATTATTAACCACGGGATATTAAACTATTTCTGACATTCTTTTGAAAACTTCGACAGATCAACGTTGGTAACAAAATCATTTATGTTTTATCTAACATCTTCAAAAGATACTTCTCTAATTGGCACCATTTTCATTTATGACCAAACATAAGTATTTTAATTGACACCTCGTGTTACTATGACTATATATTTACCAACAGTAACTATAAGATGGCCGAAAGATATATCATAACATATAATGAAATTGTCTAATCTGAAGTACTTTATATTTTGAAAGGAAGTATAGTTGTTGTATAATTGGCACCATTTTCATTTAAGACCAAACATGAGTATTTTATTTAAAACCTCATGCTACTATGACTATAAATTTGACAAAAGTAGCTATAAGATAGACAAAAAGATATCATAACATGAAATGAAATTGCCCAGTCTACATTAGGTAACATTTTGAATGGAAGTACTTTTGCTGCCCTCAGTGAAAGCACCACCATTATTCACTATTTCTCAAAAATAACAGGAACATTCTCATAGACAAGACTATAATTGTTTTGTATTTTTGCTCAATACTTGCATATCCAAACTACAAGTCACATGTCCACCGCTTATACATCCAATTAAAACGTCACAAGACAATGTGATGTATTTCTCAATGAACTCAACAGAGATGCTCTATCACAATGCTGGATCCAAATTATTACAACACACAGTAGTAACTCTAGGCATGGAATCAAGCATGATGCTGGGCCTGAGTTATGGCTAAATACAGTAGTATTATTAACATGGGATTATACATGTTGTTTGGTCCTAATTATGGCCAGATACAGCATTATATATTGGCATGGGATCATCATGATGCTTGGTCCTTGGTCACGCATATTAGTGTCTCTTGTTGGATTGTGGGTAATGCTGGGTCCTAAATATAGCCACATACTGTAGTGACTCTTGACATAGGATCATGTATCTTGTGTGCATTTGTTCTGGTGCCTGGGATCAAGCATTCCGCTTCCACAACTGTAATAACTCTTACAGGACAAATCTGAAAAAAGCATACAGTTCTTCACATAGATACCTGTTTAAAAAAACTATGGACTGCTAGAACTTATGAAAAAAAAAATAGATTGAATGTTCCACATCAGCTAAACACTAGACCTTTGTTACAATGCATCTTATAAGTATGTAAACCAAGTCCATAAAGTTATATGATGTATGAAAATAAAAGTTGTTTTACGTCAAGCTAATGTTCAATAAGATATGTAAACAGTCTCATTATGTAAACATTCATTTTAAACTATAACAGAAAAAAATCTATTATTTAGTCCATCAAAAATAAAATTCACTTATTGATATCATAAGCCCGTTTAACATAATTACAACTTCCAGTCATTAACACATATTGTAGATGTCATAATACCATTTGACACAACATCATCTTCCACCTACATCACAGTAATGTACATGTAAGTACCAGTTAATATAATATTGACTTCCACAGACATCACAGTAATGTACATGTAAGTACCAGTTAATATAATATTGACTTCCACGGACATCACAGTAATGTACATGTAAGTACCAGTTAATGTAGCATTGACTTCCACAGACATCACAGTAATGTACATGTAAGTACCAGTTAATGTAGCATTGACTTCCACAGACATCACAGTAATGTACATGTAAGTACCAGTTAATGTAGCATTGACTTCCACAGACATCACAGTAATGTACATGTAAGTACCAGTTAATATAATATTGACTTCCACAGACATTAAAGTAATGTAGAACTAAGTAACAGTTGATATAATATTGTCTTCCACAGACATGAAGCTATTGTAGATGTCGTAACATCATTTGGTAAAACATCCACTTCCACAGATATTAACATCATGTACATGTCATTGTACCATTTGGCAAAGCATCCACTTACAGACATCATAAGTATATAGATAAAAAAATATACACATTGGAAAAGCCTTTATGGTCAGAAGTAAGCCTTTTGTAAAAGAAGTAGTTGTTCCCGTAATCACTTCTGGGAGAATTGGTAGAAAAAATGCATAACATTTTAAATAAAAATATTCTTATAACAATAATATCATCAGTTGTTTTAAGTGAGGTAAAATTAGCAGTTTTAAGTAGGAATATTCACTCTCTAATGATAAATAATGAATGATTTTATCATCCAGTTGAATAGATTAGGATTACCACTGGATAAAAATGTGATGTAATATTTTGTGTGCTTGACAATAAATACTGCTACGAGTTTCACACTCATTATCGATATTCCACTGTTAAATACTTACATATGTTTTCATGAGTTTCAAGCATAATAATGATATTCTAATGTCAAAAACTCCCATTAAGTATCCATGCGTCTCACATGCATTATTGTCATTCTACTTTTAAATACTCCTGTTATGTATCCATGTGTTTCACACTCAATATTGATATTCTGATGTTAAATAGTACCCATTCAGTATTCAGAAAAGCTTTGAATTTTAAACCTTATTCAAATAGCATGGTTAAGTTGAAACCAGCCATTGAAATACATTTTACATAAAATGTATTCAAAATCTGCCATTATATTATGCACACTATTTATACTCTGTACCTTTTGCTGCCATCACATCACGCACACTGTACTGATATCTTGTACCTGTTACTAACATCATATCATGCACACTGTACTTATACTCTGTACCTGTTACTGCCATCCTATTATGCACACCGTGCTTTGTACCTGTTATTGCCATCATATCATGCACACTGTACTTCTACTTTGTACCTGTTACTGCCATCATATCATGCACATCTGTATTTATATTTTGTACCGGTTACTGCCATCATATCATGCACACTGTACTGATACCTTGTACCTGTTACTGCCATCATATCATGCACACTGTACTTATACTCTGTACCTGTTACTGCCATCATATCATGCACACTGTACTTATACTTTGTACCTGTTACTGCCATCCTATTATGCACACCGTGCTTTGTACCTGTTATTGCCATCATATCATGCACACTGTACTTCTACTTTGTACCTGTTACTGCCATCATATCATGCACATCTGTATTTATATTTTGTACCTGTTACTGCCATCATATCATACACACTGTACTGATACCTTGTACCTGTTACTGCCATCATATCATGCACACTGTACTTATACTGTGTACCTGTTACTGCCATCCTATCATGCACACTGTACTTATACCTTGTACCTGTTACTGCCATCCTATTATGCACACCGTGCTTTGTACTGCCATCATATCATGCACACTGTACTTCTACCTTGTACCTGTTACTGCCATCATATCATGCACACTGTACTGATACCTTGTACCTGTTACTGCCGTCATATCATGCACACTGTACTGATACCTTGTACCTGTTACTGCCATCATATCATACACTACTTATACTGTGTACCTGTTACTGCCATCATATCATGCACACTGTACTGATACCTTGTACCTGTTACTGCCATCATATCATGCACACTGTGCTTATACTTTGTACCTGTTACTGCCATCATATGATGCACACTGTATTGATACTTTGTACCTGTAACTGCCATCATATCATGCACACTTTATTGATACATTGTACCTGTTACTGCCATCATATCATGCACACTGTACTTATACTCTGTCCCTGTTACTGCCATCATATGATGCACACTGTACTGATACTTTGTACCTGTTACTGCCATCATATCATGCACACTGTGCTTATACTTTGTACCTGTTACTGCCATCATATGATGCACACTGTATTGATACTTTGTACCTGTTACTGCCATCATATCATGCACACTGTACTGATACTTGTACCTGTTACTGCCATCATATGATGCACACTGTACTTATACTTTGTACATGTTACTGCCATCATATCATGCACACTGTACTTTGTACCTGTTACTGTCATCATATGATGCACACTGTACTGATACTTGTACCTGTTACTGCCATCATATGATGCACACTGTACTTTATACCTGTTACTGCCATCATATGATGCACACTGTACTTATACTTTGTACTTGTTGCTGCCATCATATGATGTCCTTATATGTTTTACCTGTTGTTGCTATCACATCACACTCACTCTATTTATGCTTTGAATATGTTGCTGACATGATATGATGTACACTGTACCTATACATTTGATCTGTTGCTGCCATTATATCACACACACACTGTATTTATACCTTGTATCTGTTGCTCTTGCTTCATGATTTCATTTGTACCTAACAGGCTTCATAGATGGAGATCACCTGTTTCCTTTGCTTCTCCAACTCTTGGCTGTATACCTGTCCATTAATTACAGCTTCAATGTCATGAAGCACAGCTTCAAATTTGTTCCAGTAATCCTCTAAGTTTTGTCGACTAATCTTTCCATCCGGTGAATGACCACTGATATGATTCCTATATGAGCGAATTCGCTCCACACTTGCTCCTAGAGAGCTGTCCCTTGGTTGATCTTGTGGATCATTTCCCCAACCTGTTATTGGAGCAGGAACTGTGCTGATATTTCTGATGAGAGTATACAGTAAAGAAAGGTCAAACTGGTCCACTGTTCCTGTTGTTTGTCCCTGTGGATCCGGGAAAACCAATTGAATTTGATCAGGGTTAAGAAGGGGTCTTCCCTGTCTCCTGGTCAGGTTGGCTCTTTTGGCTAGGATTGCTTGGTAGATGTCTTTGTATGGCACAGGAAAGTAGGTAAGGATAATGTCTCTCATAGCATTTCCACAAACAGTTACAAGAGCAACACACAGACGAGAATGATTCATGTGCTCTGGTGTTATGGGTGTATCAGGATCAAGCCCCTAAAGAAAGAGGAAGGTTAATGTTACTAAAAGATTCAATCAATGACTAAATATACAGTAACAATGACAACTCAGGTGATCATGACACTTATGTAAAAAGTGTAAAATCAAATGTTGGCTCTAGTTTCTGAAGATGAAGAAAAAAGTGGGGAATCTCTTTGCATATGTAGCGTGCTTGACTTTAGGAAATGTTTGCAAATCAGATTTCTCAACAGTGCTATGTAAGTAAATAGCATCAGGATGGATAGTTATGGGGATCTCACTGCTAAAAATCCAAAAAAATATTTGCAGCAAAGGTTCATGATATTATATTGACTATTTACTTATAATGAGGATGGACTTTTCCCCTCAAAAAAACACTCTTAAACTACAGTCCGATGTCTGAAATGATGTGTCCTCTGCTTTTCACCTACCATTTCCAATACGGAAAATCATTTTTGGTAGCAGTGAGAAAGACACTAGGAAAAATGATTTTTTTGTGCACATTACATTTTTCCTAAACTCACATGAAGACAGGTACATTTATATTTTTTTTAATTAATGGAATAAATACACACACACACACAAACTGAGAGGAACGTCTCTAGATTCCATATTATATATTTAACTATGATCAAATTGTACCAATATAATCAAACAGGTTAGAGTTATAAATCATTAAAAGCAGTTTTTGAACTTGTGCTTTGAGTAATAGACTCTGTCACCTAACTCCCATGAACATAAAATAACATGCTACACCACTTGACCTCGCTCTCACCCCAAAAAGGGACAGAACAAGGGATACAATCATATGGTAAATGTGTGTGTGTGTGATTTGGATTTTTAACTTAGCTTTAACACTTGTTCAGTCATATAACTGTGATGTATGCAGTGTGGTAGTTCATAGTGATGTCAAGTATGGGACATCATGCTGCAGACATGTGACATCATGTCCAACCCAGTCAAATTATCCTGATACCAGGCTGACCAGTCCTAACATTAACTTCATAATGCTGATCACCTTGCGTGGCAGCTGTTAGTGCCATTTTTATAAGTCTTTTGCTATGCCTCAGCCGATGTTCGAACTGTGCGCTTCCACATCCGAGGCAGATGCTCTTGCCACTTAGGCCACTGGAGCAGTCCTTATGGTAAATGACATACATGTATTATTATTTGGTATTATTGTGACAACACCATTTTTCCTTAAAGAATAAGTATATACTGAA
Organism: Sinohyriopsis cumingii; assembly: GCA_028554795.2. Taxonomy (NCBI): domain Eukaryota; kingdom Metazoa; phylum Mollusca; class Bivalvia; order Unionida; family Unionidae; genus Sinohyriopsis; species Sinohyriopsis cumingii. The sequence goes on along the minus strand of CM068837.1, from coordinate 124,669,343 downwards.
CTGGGACTGATGTCTCTGCAAAATGCCATATCTTAGTTGTGATAGTGTATGTATGTATGTATGTATTTATGTATGTATGTATTTATGTATGTATGTATGTATGCATGTGATAGCACTTGTATGTGCATGTATCTACATGTATGTGATATTGTATGTGTGTGACTGTATGGGTAAAATGTTATTTCTTAGCTGTGATAGTGTATGCATATATTTGTATGTGATAGTGCTTCTAGGTGTGTGATCATGTCATTAGATGCATGATAGTATATGTATGTGTGTGAAAGTATAAATGTAAGATAGTGTATGTAATTGTGTTTGTGCATGTACAAATAATTATAGGGGCTATGGTCACTAATTAACATCTGTTCATCTTTGCACTTCCTTGAACTCACTAAAACACCTTGATAATACCAGCATGATTGCCATGTTTGACAAAATCTGGATCAGAAATATGGCTTCCTGAGTGGAAACAAGCTCAACCAATCCCATGCAATACACTGTATCTGTGATGCTTGCTCATTATGGAACTCATCTAACAGCTTGATAATATAAGCTCATGTTCCAAGTTTAATTGAAACTAAATCGAAAATCACTCCCCCAAACAGTGTGTTGTAAGGAAAATCACACCTAATGCCATAGTGTGCCTTAAGGAAAATGAGACATATGGACACTGTGACTAAAGGAAATTCTGCTGTAGAAACATATGTAAGATCTAAGGTTTAATTATTAACGTTTCCAATTTTCAGCTCATTTCATTCTATATGTATTGCACTGAAAACAGTGCTCTAAGTATCCATGACACTAATTTGCCACTAGGATGATGTCAGGAAAGGGATTCTTATGCTTATTTAAGATTCCAACAATCTGTTCAATCTGATTTCTGTGACTTTAGGTGTCAACTATACCAGATAGGGACTATAATGTGTTCACTACTGATGGTGTGTATGCACTGTGAATCTGCTCTGCAAGACCGAAAGACTGAGTCAATTTCAATTTTATTTCTCAGTAAGCATTAGCAATATAGTAATTCTATGTTCAGATGAAGGCGCATTACCACACTCTGAAAATTATGCTAGGTTATAGCACTAGAATCAGCCACCATTTCATTGTTCATGGCATATGTACTTTTACATGTCTGTGGCACTGACATCCCTCATACTGTATTAGCATCTTCCTTCAAATGAACCATTCTCATTCAGGGCCATCATCATAATTAGTATTTTGCTGAAAACCCCATGTTGATTTGACCATCCATCTAAGGTGAGTAGAGATACACTATGTTTCTGAACACAGCCACTGTGACAACAATAGTAGAGGTCAGATCAGCATCATTTTATAGGATCAATATGATATCATACGAAGTGTTTTAGTGAAAATTTCATGTCAATATGACTATCTGTTCAGGTGGAATGATGATAGCATGGTAAAATTATATTAGATGTCAGATCAAGGCCATATTCATATAGTGTATAACTAGACCAAATTGTAAGTCTTTTAGTAAAAACTGTTTTCATATGAGCAGATAGGTTTGTCATCTTAAGTGTTTTCAAAATGACTGACATGGTGGATATAATGGGTGTTGGATTAGAAACATTTTCATTTAGGACAAACTGGATAACATAAGTTTTTAATAAAAAACACATGTCAAAATGGACACCACGGCATCCCTTGCTTCCAGTATGTCAGTGATTCAGCATTACATAGACCTGGATGTTTATTTTCATTATATGACATTGTGACTACAATGATAAAACGAAGTCAATACATTTTTTAATAATTGTGTCGAGTGACATTTTATGAATTTATCTCCAGCATATAATGTTGCAATTTACAGGGGCGAGCTAGCATGTTCAGAATATTACTAAAAAGTACAGGACAAAATTATTTGGGCTTGAACATGATATCATGGATGAAATATCAAAACACCATTATAGGTTTTTAACCACAAACTGAAGAAAAACATCTATTCATACCTGATGGTGTTACCATGCTCACAGCCAAAACACCAAGTAAAACTCTTCGAACTTAGAATAACTGTCAGAGTTCTGACCATCAGCTTGTAGACTTTAATGCACCTAAATACAAAGTCTAGTAAAATTTGCTTGTAATAGCTACATACCACTGTGAATGAATTTCAATACAATATGCAATGCTATAATGCTGTTATTTCTACACAATTTTATTGCAGAAATGTCAATGCCAAAAGTTTTAAAAAACCTTATTAATAAATTAAAGAAGATATGTTCATTTCAAACTTTAATGTAAAGTTCCTGAGAAATGTTACAGCTACGGCTAAATTATAAATTCGAAGATGTAGCTGTGGTTTTATATTTTTGGCTCATTTCATTCAAAGTTCATGATTAAAGTGAAAGCAAGCCCTAATATTTTAATTTGTGTCTTGAATGAATAGTCAGTGCATGGAAATATACAATAATATTTGTTAAAATGTGCATTTTACAGTTAATGAGAAAATGATCTCCAAAGTGTAAGTTTTATTACCTTTCCGACCAAATCTCTGATATGTTAAAAATGTTGTTGTTGCTGTTATAGAGTTTAACGCCATTTTTCAGTACAAGATAGGCTATACATGGCGGCCAGTATTAATGGCGGAGGTAGAACCCGGGAAATCCCCGAAAGAACCACTGACCCACGAGAAGCTACCAGCAAGCTTTCTCACATATCCACATTGGCCGAACCCGAGACTCGAAACTACGCAGACAGGTGAGATGGCAGTGATCCGTGACGGAGAGCGCTTTAGACCACTCGACCACTCGGGGCCCCTGATATGTTATAAATAACTGCTTCACTGCAAATGAACACTCAAAACATGTTGACTGAATTTGTGTAAAGTACATGATACATTATCTAGTTCAGAGATTGCCTAACAACAGGAATTAATTTAGGCCAATATAGATTATTGTCAACTAGAACACATGATAAATTGTATTTGAAGTCAATGTACATACAGTAGATCACGTGACAAATTCACATATTGTTAACTACATGAATTTAAATTCAATATACATCAGGTAGATTAGAAGATATATTTCAGAAAGCCTATTGACAAGATTGATTTTTGTAAGGACAATAGCATTAGGAAAAATTCTCATGTCTCACAACAGGAATTTATTTCATCACGTCATTACATATTTCTCCTAGACTATGGGATCAGTCCCTAACAACAGTCAATACACCTGTTCTGGTCACAGGTAAAACATTACATGATTTCACATTAAGTGATATATTAAATCTATTACTACCTTCTCCAATGGGAATCACATGTGATTTTATTAGGTAATGTGACTTCATCTTTGGCCTGGGCACTTGGTTACACACCCAGACAACGGTGACAGTAGAACACTACATTTGGAGAAGGCAATAATATAATAGTATGCCCCATCCTTCCACTAATGATGAACAAGAAACTCACCTCATCTGCAAACCATGTCTCAAAAGCTGGTGATAAATAAGACATGCCATCCTCAGAGACACATTGCGACAGTGGGAACTGTATACGCAACTCGTATTGTAAGTTCTGACCAAGGTAAGAAGTAATCTTGGAGAGATTCAGAGTGATGAACCTTCTAACTCTGGTACACAACTTTGCATCCAGGTTCCTGACTTCATCAATCACCATCCTTGTTATTCTTGCATAAACAATGTGGCTCCTAGAGTGCAAGGTCAATCGATGAAAAAGGTCAATGTCAAAAACGCAGCAGCCACAGAAAATGAGATTTTCTGATGTCTCCTTCTTCTTTGCGATTGGCCAGCGAGTTACACAGGCAGCAATAAGCCTGTGAAAGATGGGAGGTGGTAAATACTTCCCTCTAAAGACACAGCATAAGACCGGCGTGCTCACCATGTTGGGATCTTGTTCAACGGAGATAACTACTCTGGGAGATTCTTGACGAAGCATACAAGGGGCAAGGAAATAGTTCTCAACCTAAAACAATATATATATATATATATATATATATATATATATATATATATATATATATATATATATATATATATATATATATATATATATATATATATATATATACATACATACATACATACATACATATATATATATATATATATATATATATATATATATATATATATATATATATATATATATATATATATATATATATATATACATATATATATATATATATATATATATATATATATATATATATATATATATATATATATATATATATATATATATATATATATATATATATGTATATACATACATACAAGCATACACTGTACATGTCTTAAAATGTATGAAGGTACATGAAATTTGTCTATCTGGAGTATGCAAAACTTTTACCATCATGAGGCATACAAGGGGCAAAGAAATAGTTATCCACCTTAAACAACACACACACACACACACACACATATATATAGAGAGTATATATATCTATATGAGTGTGTGTGTGTGTGTGTGTGTGTGTGTGTGTGTGTATATATTTCAGCAAATGCAAATTGAAGTAAACCAGTTGAAACACAAAAGATTTCTAGCTTTTATTCTGTGAGAAACAGTTATGTAAAATTGTGTAACCTCAACAAGTTTTCTGTTTGTCTTGTCTTTGTCTTGTGATTGACTTTGAAAAAGACTCATTATTTAGAGTCGAAAGAGCTCAGGCTAGTTAGAAACTAGTTTTGCACTGTACTTTGTCAGTAAATTGCATTTATATTAATCTATCCCTGACACATGTGATCCCTTGCTGGATACAGTGCACTTGAAAGGATTGGTATTTGCCATACAATTTGTATTCTTTATATATGTCTTAAAATTTTATGAAGGTACATGAAGTTGGTCTATTTGGAATACACACTAATCTTACCATAAAATCTTTAAATCTTTGCATTCTGGATTGCATTCTCTTTTTTCTGTATTGTCTTATGCACAAGTATTTTAATGTTGTGAACTCTGACTGTACTTAAATTTTGCTTCACTTACATGACACCGATATAATAATATTTATCAAGCCAACCTCAGTAGAATTGATACTTCAGGATCAGCAGTTATTTATCTTTTTTCACTCAGTTATTAATATCCATTATTTAATTTCGATTAAGCAATTTTTATGACATTTTCATTTAAATCTAAGCAATTGTGTTTAGGTTTTAATTTGGCAATATCTCTAAAGTTTATTGGATTATTAGTTTCATACATCCCATTTAATTATGTTGCATCAATAAATTTGCGTGAAAACATTAAGTAGGCAGTAGTTATATTTTCTGACAGGTAGATGCTTAAAACTAATTTTAATAATCTTATATTTACCTGTTGGTATTGTCTTTGTTACCCTTTTCATGGATGGGATTCCACTCATCCAAACTAGAAATTTCCATGTTTCCATTAGATTAAAAGTTCCAGAAAGTCTAAAACTAGAAAGAACCAAAATAATATGTCTCCCATGTCATAGAACCATGACCACTAGCTGTCCTCGTATCATGAATGCATCCGACTTTCAGGACATAAAGGAACCTAGCAACAGTGACACATAAGTATTACTTCGTTAAATTAGATTACCCATGAGTGCCACAGATGAGCTATTCTATACTTGAAGTTTGCTCCTTCATCTTGCGGATGTTAATGACAGCAGAAATAATATTTTTAAAGGTAATTATCCCGAAAGAAGCTTCACACAACAGTACTTAAGGGAGTTCTCACAAAGATCACAACACACAAAAGCGATTCCATTTAGACTGCATAATACCAGTCTCAGCTCAAAATACCTGATTATTTGATAGGATCAATCAGATGTAGGTCCGAACTAACATCAGGACACTTAGCAAACTTAAGCATTTCATTGAGGATTTTTGGTAGCTCTTAACAGTAGGAACTAAATATTTTTCATCCCTTCAAATCAGCAAGTCTGTGACTGCACACTGAGGGAGACAGCTAGGATTATTCCTTTTCCTACTGCATGAAATGCAAATGATTCTCCATGTTATATTGAGAGGATTTGGATGTGGAATGCCTCCTGGGCTGAACAATGCAGTTAGAAATAATGCTGGAAAATGTGTCAAAAGGGTGTGTATGGGTTTCCTTAATTACACCATAACTGACTGGTACAAAACAATGGGATCCCTGCTAGAAAAGGCTGACCCTGGATCTGAAATTGGTATGTTTTCTTTATTACAGAAATAATCCCAGTTCTAACTGCCTACAGGGCAAAGGGGAACAAGCCCAGTTATTTCCTCCCATGATAAGACTGACTGCATTTTCCAACTTGTAATAAGCAAGACTGGTACTTATAATAGGGTGCACCTGGTCTGAGGATGTATCTCTTTAAATAAGTTTGATAAGGGCCCCAAGAAACAATACTGATGACCATGCTTTCAAGCCAGGTTTGCTGGACAAGAGCTGATGGGAGGAACTGGTGTTGTTGGTCCTTAAGATGCTGGGACTTCACAGAGAATCAAATCTCTTAGAAAGCATCTCTGCCTCCAATGAAGCAGCCCTATGAAGGTTCTTACTGTGGTCCAGTAAGACGTTTGAGTGTCCAGGGCAACATCAATGTGGAGGTGAAGCAGCTGTGCCATATGGAAAAGGCATCTCTTGAGTGTTACAACTGCATCCAGCAAGCACTGAAGAGCTGCATGAGACAGAGTCCTCCTTCAGATGACTTAAGGAGGTGGCCAAACAAAATTGGCAAGCAATGCTATGGTGATAAGCATTAAGCTCCATTAACTGCAACATCTTGATTAGAAAGCAAACCGATGTCATCATCAACATACCCACTTGTGGTGGCCCAAAATGAGGGCTCAAGAGGTTAGTAAGTAGAGTGAACAGTATAAAACCAGCTGTCAGATCACAAATGGGGGAACAGACTACCTTTGTTGCCTGGCGAAATCCTGGCATTAGATAACTTCTGGGAAAGTGCCTTACCAAAAATTAGCATAGCTGACTCAAAGAGTAAAATAATATCTGGTTTTTATGTCGCTACAAAGTCCACATAATTTTTTTTGTCTTCTACAACCAAAGGCTCGGGACAAAAATCAGGGAGAAAATGGTGGTAAACCTTGATCACTGTCTTGTCAAAAGACCTAATCTTTTCCATCCTCTACTGCCCGAGTCAATAGGTTGGTGGGGAGAGGGAACCATTGGTGGGGGGACCATCTCTAATGGAATCTTCATGAATTGGCTTGAGCTGATCACAGCAGAAAGAATGCTGCTCTCCTGCTCTTGCTCCTGGAGGGAGACAGGTCTTTACAACCAAATTTCTCTCCTACGCAAGTGAGACACTTAAGTAAGGATAACTTATTCCCAGAATTTCTCATAGGCCATGGTGAAGCTGCTCCTGCTAGCACGATTTTAGGAAGATGGGAAATGTTTCTAGGGGAATCCTGTACCCTAACTGTGACATGAGGAGAAAATGTCCCCACCTACAGGCATTTCACACTTAGCATAACTCTTATATCAACTTCGGGAGACAACCAGCCAACCTCCTTTTTGTTTGGCTCCAGAAGAGCAGAATGTTAAGGTTTGTGACAAGCAACATCTGAACTGCTCTGATATCATGGCACTGTCATCCACTGACATGTGAAGGATGGCTTACTTTCTAGGAATGGATGGCCTCAAATCTGATGATTGAAAAGATCCACACAAAAGTGGGGATTGCCAATCTGATTACCGTATATTTGCGTATAAGCCCATTCGTGTATAAGCCGAACCCCAAACTGAACAGGTATAAACACTAAAAGTGCATGACCCACGTAAAAATGACCCACAACTCCGAGACATATCAAGATGTACAAGGTTAGTTCTAAATGTGTTTATTTAAGCAAACTTGTATTTAACAAAAATTACATGTATACTTAAGTAATTTATTTAATTTTCTGTTTTCTTATTGTTTCTGTGTAAGTTAGATTTGTGTATAATCTAGTTGAATCGTGGCAAGAATTTAGCAGTCGGGAGTTGCTGTAACACTACCTCTCCCTTTTGACTCGATTATATTTTGTTTATGCATTATTGCATTGGACATTTTATATCAGTGCACTGGTAATTACCTTTTCTCTTTGCTTTCAAATTGTAAATACCCAAGTCTTTAAAATATAATCCCAGTAAAACAATACAACGAACATCAATATGGTTCGATTCAACGCTCGCAATTAGGCTACTGTACGTATTTATATAATGGCACCACCGCATGTACATTGTAGATTTGATTGCGTGCTAAATTAAGCACATCCCATGGAGTCGAATCATGGGCACCATTGCGCTAAACTTTAATGATATTTCCAAAATACAACAATGCAGTTTCAGAAATAATGCTTCGAAAATTATGGTAATATCGCAAAAGATGAGTTGTAGTTTGCTTTGATGTAAGCGAACTTACACCGCACCTGTCAACTTTCATGCCAGGAGGGAAAAAAAACTCCTAATTTTTGGAGTCGCTTTTTGCCTACCTCCCGATTTTATATCTTCCAATTTTTGCAAAGAGAACTCCCGATTATTACATTATGTCTTCAATTTTCTAAACAAGAAAAGTCCTACATGTTCTGTGGTATCACCTGTGAATTACTGTTGTGACAAAATAATTACTTTACAAGAAAGAATTCGCTTCTTCACTAAATAGAATGTTAAGTTTAAACATTATTCACGTAAATTATTTTTTTTAAATTTTACAACAATAAAAATATTTAAACTAGAACAAAAAATAAACCACAACATATATAAAATTGTCCACAATTAATTTCAGCCCCAAGAGTGATCACTATGAATGCTGCAACTCCATATGCTAAAGCGCCATTCCCACAAAAGAAAATTACACTGGTTAAATTAAAAGAAGGAATGAAAATATATACTAAACAGCAAATGTGTCATCAAGAAACCAATTCGAAATACATGTTTTATAATAAACAGTACTAAATACTTTACGAGTTGATAATAAGGAAATAAGGTCAGATATACAAAGAGGGGAAAATAGTTGCCATATATAAGGTACCAAGTGGCTGGCTATTTTGGTACCTTTAGTTTAACAAAACTGGGAATCCTTTATTTGCCAATCAATTGTTGGTGCTTGTGTAACACACAATATTGTAGGACATGGTTTCTTTGAATTTCAATGGAGGTCAAGTCGTTTTCACAACATAATTGCATTGATAAGGATTAACTTTTAATTAGCAACACTAGCCTTCTTACTTGTTTATTTTAATATAATCTTTAGCTATTGTGCAGTTTGATCACAGTTGTCCATCCTTGGCTTTTGAAAAGTTCATTACACCCCATTTTACAAAATTACGGTACTCGTGCTAATATTATGGAAAAAAGGCAATTACACATCAATGTATCAGTATAGTTGCCGGTCAAAATTCCCTCTTAACACATGCCAGTTTCAGGGTTTTAATGATTAACAGGCCTGTACTGCTGTCACAAAATGAAAGACACGTTCGCCAACTATCAGCATAGGAGACGCTGATACATCAAGCTTTCCATTGTGTGGAAAGTTATGATGTTTGTTCAGCTAAAACATAAAACTAAAACTGATTGATGTTGATCTTAGTATAACTATATGAGAATTTTAGCCTTTGTTATTACCACTCTTCCCAAACATGTAAATTATGCTGGTTATGTGCCTTGTGTTACCTTTTTTAAAATATTACCTCAGTTTGCAGGATCACTTATATCACTAAAGAGAGTAACTCGTGAGCGCGTGATTCAACGTAAATGAAACAGCTATTAAGGACTAGCCGAAATGTTATCTGGAAGAATGCAATTTGGTCGAAACAATGAATAAAGCAAAATCTGCATCTAATATGTATGTGAACAAATAAGGATTTAAGTGGTGCTATGCACGCTTTGCACTAAGTACTGTACATTATAGTTCAGCCTGGTCTCCCATATAAACTCAAACGTCCTGCGAATTATGAAGTCTCGATTTACCTTTATTTACTTTCATGTTAGAGAAATTAGAAAATATGCACTTGCAAAATAATAACAAAATCAATCATAGTACTTTATAACACTTTAATAAATGTCGGGATATGAAAGTTATTTTTTACATGCCTGTATCTTAGGACACGGAAATTTTTTACTGTTTCGCGCCCGAGGATTTACAGCCATTACAGTAGTCACCAAAAATGTATAAAAACTGTCAAGTTTAGACATTGCCCCGTGGATAAGTCGACCCCCTTACTTCCAGGCCTTTAATTCTTCCTAAATCTTTTGGCTTATACGCGAGTATATACGGTACTACTCAAATGCATGAATGTCGATATCTAATTCAAACACGCCTGACTTAGGAGGTGCGTCAAGCCATACACCGGCCTGTACTGCTGATGGGACTCCCACTGACCAGTGACAGTTACATGAAGACCCATGCTGGATCAATGGTCAATCAAGAAATCTTCCTCCTCCGAGCAATTAAGGGCCATAAGGATTCCATACCCTCATGACAAAGAGGAGTTTTCTTGTTGTGAGGTCAAAGGGATTAGAGAATGATCCCATACAAACCTGGGATGAAGAAGACAAGTGGAAAGAAGGGCCTTTCTTTCTCTCCAGACTGACTTATAGAGTTATCATTTAATATTGTTCAATGCACCATCATATTATATTATCATACTACACAGATATGTTGATGGGAGAATGTGAAGGTAAAGAGAATATTCAGTGATCCAGTTGACTTAGTGGTTCAAGCATCTGCTTCGGATGCGAAAGATCGCCGGTTCAAAACCCAGCCAAGTCGTACCAAAGGCTTATAAAAAATGATACATCGAGCAGCTGCCTCCCTGTGCCATTAAGAGGTTAGTGTTAGGACTGTCAGCCTGGTGTGTGGATAATGTGACTGGGTAGGACATGATTCTACATGTCTGTGGCATAATGCCCCAGTGCTAGACATCACTATAAACTGCCATACTGCAGACATCATAGTGATATAACTGGCAAATTGTTAAAAGCTATGTTAAAATTATAAATCACACACACTTTTCCTAACACTGCCAGAAGGGTAACGGAATAATGGCATTGATTAAAACAGTACAGTCCAAAATAAGATTGTACAATTCCTCAATTCACAATAACCAAATTAAATAAATAAAATATGAAAACATACCCAATTACTGGAGATCATCTTAAAACATGTTAAAAGGAAATTTTTTTGGTATTGATTAAAACATCAACTGAAAAGTGCCATCTGAGGGAAAGACAAGTGTTACTGCACATAGGCCTCTGACATGTTATTTTAAGTTCTAGGCTTTCTGGAACTTTCCATTAAATGAAAAAATGGAATATTCTTATTTGTATGAGGATTATTCCGAGGCAATAGTAACATGAATGATGCTGCTGCTATTAAATTCATCACACACTCCAATAACATTTGTGTAATTCCTCTGTTTACCACTATTTAAATTATGGTGGTCCGCATCAATGACATTATGCTACACAAACTTGTTTCCCATCATTGTTGTTTGATTTGCTCTTTTTGCTAACCAGCATCATTCCAGATACACAGATATTCTAGTATTCACAGGCTAATCATTGAATTTGAGACAGCATTAATTTACCAGATGTAGTAGAATGGTCATCAGGCTGTGAGAAACAGCTTCGTAGAAAACTTTTCTGTTGGGTTGAATCCTACTTTTAAATTCATGTGTGGTACCGACATGATGACAGATTCTGTCTGGGAATGTGTTTGTATGAAGAGTTGTACTTATTTCATAGTACATCTCATATTTCAGGTTAGCGAGATATTAAAACATGTTAATGTTTTCATGAGTTACCAGAACACAAGCTCTGCCAATAAGATACAGGATTACCTCATTATCTGCGTGGATGTTGCTGATAATTAAACTCACCCAGCAATTATATAAGCTTACATGCCAAATGTGGTCATATTCTAATCAGAAATATGGCTTATAGATTGTTCACATGCTCAGCCAATAAGAAACTCAAAAGTAAGGTCACTTCATTAATACACACAGATGGTGCCTATAACCAAGGGCATTCAAATTATTGATCCTTTAGGCTTACATATCAAATCTGGTTATAAATTAAGACTACAGAGTTCACAAACAAGTATCAATTGACAGACAGACAGACAGAGAAAAGCCATATATTATACAGTCACTGGTCTTTGGTTATATAAACGAAAACACTGAAAACAAATGGGGAACATTCTGAATAAATAAGTGATTTATTGAAGAAATAATGATAGGATTTAAATTTTCATGCAAGCTTTTTGCACATTCAGTTGATTTTGCATTGCTATCTCTTAAAACGTAGAATGAATCCTACAATGGTACCTCATAAAATAGACCAAAAAACCATTACATAGCAATGTTTAATCAATACTGTAACTTACTAAACTACAACACAGCATCAAAACAGTGTAATCCAGTTTAACACAGGATAAAGTGTACATAATATGAATAATATGCCCAATGAATCTGGAAAATGCTTACTTACAAGATAACTTTTAGCAAGGCCTTTTAAGCCAGGATACTTTTTGACATTTGATTATATTTTCTTGCGCAGTTTTAAAGGGATAAACTTACAGCAAACATGGTTATATACTTTTAGTGATAGTGGCTATATTTGATGTCAAAATGTCATCATTTGCATCAACTTTTAAAGTGATTTATGCTATAAAATTTATCACAGTCTGTGGTTTCTGAAGATGTTGATGTTGTAGGTTTCTGAAGAAAATTCGTTTTAAATATTTTTTAAAGATATGTATTACTGCATCGGCATTTGATGCAAAATCAGGATTATTAATATATGAAATTGAAATCCCTTCCTGAATAACTACTTTGTATAATTTTGTTGGATTCTTTTTTTTTATGAAACATTTATAAAGTTTTTATGTTAATTAACAATTCAGCCATAGTTGATTACAGGTTGCCACTATATATATGTATATATATATATATGTATATATATATATATATATATATATATATATATATATATATATATATATATATATATATATATATAGATAGATAGATAGATAGATAGATAGATAGCAGAGAGTCTGAAACAGACCTTAGATGATTACATGACTGCCATATGAGTCAAAGACTGCTCACAATACTGACATAAAAATCAGACTGCTCACATGACTGACATGAGAGCCAAAGACTGCTTACATGACTGACATAAGAGCCAAAGACTGCTCACATGACTGACATATGAGTCAACGACTGCTCTCATGACTGACATATGAGACAAAGACTGCTCACATGACTGACATAAGAGCCAAAGACTGCTCACAAGACTGACATAAGAGTAAAAGACTGCTCACATGGCTGACATAAGAGCCAAAGATTGCTTACATGAATGACATAAGAGCCAAAGACTGCTCACAGGACTGACATATGAGTCAAAGACTGCTCACAAGACTGATGCTTGAGTCAAAGACTGCTCACATGACTGACACAAGAGCTAAAGACTGCTCACATGACTGACATAAGAGCCAAAGACTGCTCACAAGACTGACACAAGAGCCAAAGTCTGCTCACATGACTGACATAAGAGTAAAAGACTGCTCACACGACTGACTTAAAAGTCAAAGACTGCTCACATGACTGACATAACAGCCAAATGCAAGACCAGTTGTCCATTAAATTTGGATCAGCTGGATGCTTTCCGTTTAAGGTTCTTCCAATGTCTTATTTTGATGGCAGTAGGGTACAATCTGTATAAATTTAAATACTTTTCAAATCGAAATGTTTTCTATAAAATATTTGGTTAAAATGTGTTTGATTCTGTAAAGTATTCATTGAAAGGAATTTACACGTTTACAAATGGTGGCCATATTTCTGGAGATATCATCCTTGGCACGAAATGTTAACACAAGTTTTGTGATCATTAACAAGATATATAAAGAGGAAATGATGAAAGCGTCTTTGAAAACACTGTTTCGTTTATTTGCGAAGTAACATACCGGGAAGAAAAAAGTAGTCTTAAATGTCCAAAATAAATTCTTTAAGGAGGAAAACAGTTTCTCTTGCATGAGGATTTTCAATATCAATATGGAAGAATCACAACAAGAGCTGATAATAATTAAAGGTGCATGAGTCATCGATTTATTAATTTTTGCAATAAGTGTTAATATTTTCAGGTAATGATATTAGTGACACCATATTTTCTAAATGACCTCATCTATCAACCTGGTAGGACCAATTAGGCCCCACTTTTCCATTTGTGGAATGAACACTGACAGAGGCCTTTGTACTTTTTTAACACTAGAATATCTGAAGAAAAATTGGCATCCTTTGTAGACATTTTAAACATCAGATTTGATCAAATGTGTGTCTTTGCAGTTTTTAGGACAGGTCATTTCAAGTTTTTGAAAATACCATTTCCGGTTTTTGAAAATATCTTTAGAAATGGCAGCCATATTTTTTATGGTAGAATGGCATCACTTGCAAAAATATGAAATTTCCTCATTCCAGGATACTTTGTACCAAATTAGGTCAAACTGGTCTGGTGTTTTTGATAAGAAGTTTACTATATCAACTGATGGCAGACAGATTTCACACAGGAAATTGGTTGGGCCATAACACAAACTCATGTGGCCTTAAGAGAAGATGAACTAAAGCGATTAAAGCAATGCCTGCATCCTTGGTGTCAAATTTACTTAAAATCTTTGAAGTAGTTTTGAGATGTTGTTTAAAGTTTTCAAACCATTTATGAATCACAGCCATAACTGATATGCACATGGCAGCATTTTACGAAACATCCTTTCTGCCGGTGTTCTTTTCTGGCTGAAATTCTGTTCTGTGTGTTTTTATGAACAATTTCTGACAACCATATTAAATGTTTAATCTACATTTTTTATATAACTACGCAAGCCTTTTCTACCTGTATTCTTGTAGTAAAATTATTTAAGTGATTTTTGCAAAATGTTTTTCCATTTTAATGTAATGGTAAACATATTTTATTGGGGACAAAATCATTGGTATCAGTTTAAATATTCTTCTAGCTAGAGTATTTTCTATCACATCATATTTGCAGATTTTGAGATGTCAAACATGTGTTTTGTCTTGTAATAGCTTTGAAATTGCAAAGAGAACAGCGTCATTGTAACAATTTATAAGATTCTTCATGTTTGGCCGCTTTTTGTCAAATTTGGTCAAATTCTGTTGAGTCGTGCTTAAGAAGAATGTATTTCCACTTCATTCCAAATCTGATAATGTTTTTAGGTTCATAAGTGTCAGTATTCTTTTCTGTCATTTATTTCTCACCTCAGGGGGACGGGGATGGCATTGTGCCAGCTGGAATTCAGTCTCCATCAATGCTATTCTTGGTATAATTTTACTGATTTTAAAAGTAAATGATTTAGTATTGTTGAAGAGCTACGTAGAAGCCAGCAAACCGTACAATGGGAGGTAACTGCTTTAATTTTACTCCCAGAAACAGATAGAGAGTTATGATCCTTTACATGTCTTCATGCACCTTTTAAGGTCAAAAGACCAGAAGAGCTACATACCAGTATACATGGATTTGGAATTAACAGAAAGTCTGTTCCAGCAGGATTTGAAAATGGCACATTTTATGAAGAGATTACAGTAAATGCATCTATTAGTAAATGGAAGAGAAAAGTCATGGTACAAGATGTACATTATTCACGAAAAGCAAGGTTGTATATATAAATATTGAATAATATATTTGCCAAGTAATTCATTTAAAATTGCGTTTACATGCTTTACCGATTTTCAGTTGAGTTTGATTAAAAAAATATTTATAATGTTTATTTATAGAAAGACAAAAATCTTTTTGAAATGCATATTTAACATTTACATGGAAAATTTGCACAAAAGAAGAAAACTCTAATATTCATATGAACTGACCTTCTCCCCAATCTCACTAAATGACCTCGGCTTAGCAATGATATTTAATTGTTCCATTATTAACAAGATGTGATTTCTATGGGCATGTAGTTCTGGATGCTTATCCTTAGTCCATAAAACATCTGTGAAAAGAAAGAAACTAATTTTACATGCATCCTTCTAATAACATGAACAATAAACTAATATTACATCTATCTGTCAAATAACATGTAAGTTGTGAGACACATTTGAAAATATATTCATTTAAAGCAATTAAGACAGAATTTTGTATTTTTACTACTGCTAAAGGTCACAACCTTCTACCTTCCATGAATTTGTCCTCACATCATGCTCACATGTCTGGGTGTTAAAGTTACTAATAGGCACCCATACAAGGAGAGTCATGTGAAACAGAAGACTTGGACCTAGATCAGTAATCAAATAAACCACTTTTTTGTCTCTACTTGTACACACATCAATCATATTATAATATGACAATTACAATCATAAATGCACCTAGATATGCACACACACTGGCAAACATTTACTTGGTTTTTGCTGATTGCAAATTTACTACAAACAATTCCATATTTGTACTCAAAAGTTGCTGGTGGTTTCATTTATGCCAATACGGTCTTGCATTTCATACACTTTGGTGAAAACTTAACTGTGAACTAACAGTTGCTTTAGGTTCCAGTCGGATTAAAACAAACATTAATTTTGTGTCATTGAAAAATGCATTTCAAACATTCCGAAGTCCCTTTTACATATGGTAGGATGATGTTGCCTTTTGAATATATTCTCCCAGTTGGTCTACTCTTCCTTGTATTGTAATTAGGGCTAGCGTTCAGCCCGTTGGAAAACTTAATTGCCCATTCCAGATAAAGACACCTCTGGAGGGCAGCATTGCCATGATCTATTTCTTGTTTTAAATCTTTTTGGTCAGATGCAACAATTTTGGCTTTATGATGTAATAGTCTGACCAACCCAAGTTTTTGATCTAATGAACAGTGCTAGACAAAGCCAATATACTGGTTGGTATATACAGGTTTATGATAAACCCTAATTTTCAAAGTGCCGTCAATGTTTCTGACTGTGTCCAAGAAAGATACTTTGCTATTTTCTTCCTTTTCAATGGTGAATTTAATATCTAGATCAAAGCTATTAGATGTGCCTTGATACTTCGGATGAGCTTAAACTTGGTCTTCTATGTTCATGAAATAAAGATCAACAAGCCTGGTTTGAATGGTTGTTTTTTAAAGAATAGATTTACATCTATGCTCACAAACAGATGCTGAATAGGGATGGGGCCCGTTAGAACCTGTCGCATATCTGGGACAATCTGTTAACATCGCTCACTGAAAAAGTCCTTAGCATGAGTATGGACTTGTAAGCGATGGTTCCAAGCTGGATTTAACTTGGTATCTGTACATCAGGGTGGCTCCAGCAGTCAATTTCTTGTTTGGCCTTTAAAATGATTTATTAAGTGTATACAAGGGTCTGGTTCATTGGCAAGTGGAACAATATTGCTATCAATGCTAGTGTCACTGGTTAGCTGATCCATCACAGTTGATAAATTCTGCAACTTCATCACCAAAGTCAAATTTCATCACTGACAAGTAATAATTAATATAATCTTGAACAGAAACATCAGAGATGGTTACGTGAGCTTCTGGATAAATACTGCGTTCTGAATTTCATCTCCAGTAAGTAATTGTACTGATACTGCATAAATATGTTGAAGATATTCTAGAATTTTGTAACATGTTCACTGGTATTTGGTATGTGTGCTGGTAGAGTGGAATATTATGTACTAATATTTGTATCATACCTCATCCATGATGAAATGAATAAGATGTGATCCAACCTTGTGCATCGTTAAGACATTCAGTTCTTAAATATATACAACAACTTCAATTTTAAATGTCTCGAAGCTGACTGCTGTGGCTAATATTTCACTGATTACTGGCAATCCATAATGATGCGCAACTATGCAATTTCTGCATCCAAATATCGTTTTCCTCTGCCAGATCAATGTAATTCTTAATAAACACAATTAATATACCAGAGTTTCCTAATCCCCGTTTTCATTGATTTCAGGCTGGCTTCTCGCAATATCGCCTTGCAGCTTTACAACACCTGCTTGAATCTCCATGTTAGCTGTTTTAACGTTTCCAGTTTCATGCTCAAACAACAAAATCTCTGCTGGGTCAAAATCAGCAATAACGTGTAAACTCATTCAAATATGCTTTTGTGGCAAATCTACACCAGCACCAAGTTTGGCTCAGTAACATTGGTAAATACAATTTTTATACTATTAAGCACACTTTCTAATTGACAATTCAAAGATGCATGTGATGTTTGTGAATACTTGAGTGCATGCAATGCTTCAAAAACAAGATGAGTACAAATTTGTCTGTCTAACCAAGTTTGTAATGTCAGAGCTAAATAAAACAGCAGTTTCCATCTGCCGCCATGGGTAAATGATCAAGAACTTTAAGTGGTGGTGCAAGCCCATAGGAGTCAAAATGTAAAAAAGGTTGAGCCGTTATCACGCATGCAACCCAATGACTTCCAGGTCCTGTTGGTGAATCCAGGCTAATATTGCTGGTTTCCTAATGGAGGGGAATCTTGAGTCCAGAATGGTTGGCTCAAAATTCATCGTTCATAAAGACAAGTAGGAAATGATATATTTTCCTCTAGCAAGCAAATTAAGAGTTGCTAATGGTGTGGTCTTTTGCAAATCTTATTGAATATCACAAACCTCAGCCTGAAGGTATTTTACAAGTCATTCTTAATAATCGAAGATCTTCCCTTTTTTATTGCAACCTCTCGCCGCTTTTATAAGAGTCGTCTTAGATGCATATCTGACAGCCCTTAACGTAACTGCTTTTACAACTGCCGAATCTGCAGCTTCTAACAATGGCTGAATTGTTGTGACAAATGAAAATATCCCATGGATCTTCTGTAGTTGAATTACATTTGACTTAAAAAATGTTCAATATCACGGAGTTGTTGTAATGTTTGGCCGGATAAAGCTGATCAAGTTGTGTTTTCATCCATCAAACAGGGACATTTCCAGTTAACTTCATTGGTGAAAGCCTTATTGTAACCCAGTATTAGTTTCATGTCACACTTTTGATTTTTGCAATCTGCTTTGGGCTGAAATCAACCTGAACTTCTTTATAGGACATAATTTTTTGAAAACGTGACAGGTTAAATTACAAACAGTTTTATGAGTTTTCCACAAGTGCATGAACAACTGTGCTCTCGAACAACATAAACTTTTTGGAATAGATTACAGAAATGCGTCTGTAACCAGTTGTGACAGGTGAGCTGTGTCGGGATTTTCAGTGAGTATGGGCCCAAGCACACATTCAGATTACCGACTCACCTTTCGCAAATTTGGTGGAAGAGTGGGTATTCTCTAGTACCCATTTCTTTATTAAAACAACAGTCATATGCTTCTTATCTGGCAAGCTCACTACCTTATTCATCTGTTAAAAATTACTTATAAGTGATTTGGCCTTCAAATCTTTTTTATTTCATGTATTTTTAAATGAGGTGATATTAAGATATATTGATATTAAGTGATACTGGTAGAACCATTCTACCCAGAACACCATACATTTTGTACATGTTCAAGTATGGCTGTCTTACACATGCCAATTTTAATGAGTGTACGTGACAAGTAATTTGAGACATTGAGAATGAACAAATACATAACAAATGTTATCTTCCCCTCACAACTTCATTGGTGAGGGGATAAAAAGGAGACACATACTTTAAACCAGTCAACAAGAAAGCAAGACAAACCGACAAGCTCTGGGGTAAGAATTCCTTTCTCCTTGAAGTCAGACCATTTCTGCGTGATGGAACTATCAGCGGGGCCGTTTGATTGGGTGCCATTGTCCAGGGTACTTTCTGGTAGGTTAGGATGAGCATTAATGAGGAGTTTCAGGGCATCAATCAACCACTTTGGGTCCAAAACAATATTCTCCCGCAATACTTCCATGCTGAAAGATAATAGTATCTGGAATTAGGTAATGACTCTTTTCTATTGGTTAAAAACTGAATCATTTTACATTATTTAAAATGAAGTACTAACTCATTTCTGTTGTAGAAAAATAACAGTATATCACTTGATTTGAAATTAAGTAATGATTAATTTCTTTTTTATAAGATTCATGCTTAAGACAGTAAGCTAGTTAATTTTTGCTCTTTTGTTTCTGCCTTGCATTTTTCTGAAAGAAAATAAATAATAATCAACCATACATACATCCATCCATAATACAGCCATCTAAATATACGTACATACACACATACATACATACACATGTGCATACATTCATACTTATGTATGTACATACATACATACATACATACATAAATACATACTTGAATATAGTTTTCAGTTCTGACAATTGTTTATTTTGGAGCAAGTAACTAAATGTGTGTGATTTTTTCTGATAAATACAAATATTCAAAACTTTAAATGCTTTTTATGCTTTATTGTCTGAGTAAAAATAATTTCAATTCATTGCAGCTACTTTTGAATATACAATTCCATAAAATTATTAAATCACATGTCATACATAAACATGAACTTAATATTCTATCTACGGCAAGCACTTAGTTGTCCTATATGTCCATAATTAGCTGTATCATTGTGCAGAGATTTGATATTTGACCTTTTGACCCCAAAAGTTGAGGCTTCATCCTTAAAACACCTGCAGAGATCCACAAAGTCTGGTCCAGATACTGGTGTAGAACTTATGTACTCATGTCTTTGTGCATAAACCATACTATTCTTGAAGTCAAAGAAACCCATACGTTTGACCTTTTGCCATGAAAATTGTTTATTATAGGTATCATCCTTATGTCAAGAGAAAGTCAAGCACAAAGACTGTTATCTGCAGTATAAAGAACTCAAGTTATTGAGCAGAACAAATTTGCTTTTTCTTTCAGTCACTGTAGCATCTGCCAATTTGACCCCCAAACAGACAGGGTTCATTATTACAAACATGCATATTTCAGGTGCACCATGCATAAGGAGAAGTCTAAGAATTTGTATACTTGTTGGTTATATGGGCATATTGTGGGCTTTTCATTCAAAATGGAGTTCTAATTAACTGCAATTGTAAGCAAAAAGGCCTCTGTATGCTTAGCATTTTGAACTCATTATCAAAATTGGTACATGGAAGCGTCACATATATATATATATATATATATATATATATATATATATATATATATATATATATATATATATATATATATATATATATATATAGTTTCATTGCTTATTACGGGAGGTAGTACACATTAATTTGGGATTGATGGAGAGACCCTTTTCTTGACAGACTGTCTGTCAAAAGGTACATCTTGCCTGGAATGTAGTACACTCAAATGAATATCCCATCTGAAGCTGTTTTGGGAAGAGACCATCACACAGCGACCTCTCATGAGCTGGATACACACATGCAGGGATAAAAACACTACCCTCATTTCCAAACTGTTGATGTGGAGGATATTCTTTTCCTGAGACCCTACACCTTGAAGAATCAGACCCTCCAGCTCTAGGTGAGCAATCCACCCTGAATCTGATACATCAGGGAACTGGTAAGAAGTGAGTTCCAGGGGTGCATGGGTACTTCGGCCAGATGCCAGTCATGATTAGCCCACCAATTTAGATCATGGTGGAATTCCCAAGTCAGAGAATCTGGAGCATTCAAAGGGTCCCTGTGAGGTTTCCAAGCTGCTAAGAGCATAAACTGGAAAGGATGTAAGTGAAGCCCTTTTTACTGCACCCTTTTGGAGAAGGAAATATAGCTCTTACTTTAATTGGGCCTGATTTACCTGGTGAAGTGACCTTTACTAGGGAAGAGTGATCCTGGAATAGAAGCCAGTAACCCTATCTTATGATAGAAAAGATCCAACTATCAACCGGAATTCCCAACCAAACTTGCTAAAAGAGGTTTAGTTCGACACCATCAGGAACCAAAGGATGAGCCATGAACTGCTGGAAAGTGATCAAGTTCCTTGGACTATCCACGCTTTTCATTAGGAAGTGTGTAGCTTTTGTGTGATAATTGTCAAACAATGTCAATGACTAAAATTACTGTAAAATGTGTAAGCACATTGACAAGCTGCTGAAATGGCCAAAAATTTTAATTAGGTAACTGGCATATTAATACATATATACCAAAAATAGTATAAAGCACAAAGCTTACATTTAATCCTGCTAGTCTTTGTCAAACATCTCAGATCTGCAAACCCTAATAAAAACTTCTCAGTAAGACAGTCAATTTTTTTCCCCTAAGTTGGATCAGTTTTCAGAAAGGCATAACAAAATATCATGAACGGCTATTGCAAAGCTGGAAAACATGCATTTAAAGGTCTAGAAATTTGATTCAAGATTGACGTAATGATAGTTAACATTGTGTTGAACTCAAACATTAGTAAAGTTTATTTGAACATTTATTACATCCAGTACAGTTTCATAAACTGAAATTCCAAACCTTACAAAGCTCTTGATATCTCTCAATTTGATGTAAACCTTTAAAACAAAATGTTATGGGCCATGACGATGGCAGTCATATTTCCTGCCATGTGACATACTCAACTCAACACATGTTGTCCACTAAACATAATTGTTGCCATTCCTGACTCCCCCCCCCCCACGAATCTGAATATTTCCCTTGTATTCTTCTGTTCTATTAAATCTTATAAGAGGTTTATTGTCCCTTTCCTCAAGACATGTTGCTTGCTGGATGCCAATTTTAGAAAATAAAATAAGCAGCTTGATTATGCACATGATTTGCATCACAAAACATGCATGGTTTAAAGCATCTGGGTACTTTGCTAAAGTTGGTTTGGCTCCCTGAATAATTCCACTGAATCTAATATTAAAACCTTGGTCTGATTTAAACATGGAGAGACCAGTATCCGAATTTTACTGCAGTCGATCATATTTTCGTAAGGTGTGCTTTTATTCAGTAGGTCAGTATCTTAAGGACCATTTCTGTAAGACTTACAGCAAAATTATAAGGGTTGGCAGATCAGAAGTTTATATAAAAAAAGATAAAAAATACACTAAAAATTGTTAAAATGGACTGAGAATTGAATCAGGTCCTTTACGTATTACCATGAGAAAGTGGGTAAGATTACATGGCTTTAAACTAGAGAGCTATATACTTTTGATAAAAAATGGGATTTAGGACAAAACTACAATATATACAGTGCAGCTCTAAATTAGATAGCTTTTATGCTTTTACTCAAAATGGGATTTGGAACAGAACTCTAAGGTATATAGTACAGCTCTAAATTTTGATCACAAGTTGACAAGCAAAGGGCCGGATTACACATTAAGTACACTAAGCACATGCATAGAGCACCAGAACAAATTTAAATTAACTGTTCATGATAAAATTGAATGAATAATATATGACCAATTTGATCTGAATGTATAAGTATTTTGAATTGGAATGATGGCAACACTGGTATTTTCCCACCTTTTTAGCTTTTCATAGTGTGTTTTTGGGGTTTCACATTTTATTGGAGTGGGGAGCACCATAACATTTTAAATTTTTTGAGCCCTGGAAGGCCTTAATCATGGCACTGGATGTATATAACTCTGAGGTATACAGTAGAGCTCTAAACTGGACAGCTTTTATGCTTTTTCTCATACATGGATTTAGAACTGATGTACAGAACCATTGGGTAATACGACTCTAAATTGTATAGCATGTATGCATTGGTAAAAGAGTTTGAAATAGATGTCTGAACTCTGAGACATAGAGTACAACTATAAATTGATAAGATTTATGCTTTTTCTCAAAAAGATTTGCAGATATATAGATTGGCAGCAACAAAAATATGCTCTTTCTGCAATTACAGTGGATGTATTAAATCTAACCATGTATGGTGTTAAAGGATTCCTTTCTTAAGGTCCATTGTGACATCACAACATATCTTGTGAGGTTTTAAGTTACAAAACTCGTTAAGGATGTTCTGTTGATGTTATAGGATTAAATTCTTCAATCAGAGCACTTGAGTACATGAATGGTGTTTAAAATAATCAATGCACTGTGGAGATCTGCTAACCCTAACAAAACCTATTCTGTAAGACGTTCTGTATTTCTCCACAAGTCAGATCAATTTTCAGCTATATTTGAAACATTAAGTGTAATTTGATGCAGCCAAGGTAAACAATATGTTCAACTAAAAAAGCTTTTAAAATACAATTTGACCATAGCTACGTCCAGTATATTTTCTAAATCTGCAGTTCCAAACCCCATGAAGCTCAGTGGTTTTTTCCTAGGTCTCTCATCCTCATGTAATCAGTTTTGTTATGTAAATTTCACATGGCAGAGACAATTCTATCTCCTGCCATATGGCATACTCAAGGCAGCATAGCATGATGCCCAATATACATAAGTGTTGACCTTCCTGCACGTTTTCCCATGAAATTGGAATATTCCTTTTACAAGTCTGTGCTGATTGTTTGAATCTTTTTCTGTAAGTCCAATTGTCCCTTTCACTTACAATATATTTTCATTAAATTCCAAATCTTGAAAAATGCTATAAGCAACAGTTTGATCATACAAACATTTTGTATGACATTTTGTATGAAAAACATGGAGCGATGAAATGCTTCTTAGATATTCCTATAAATTAAACTTGGTACCCTGGCAAACACCACATAAAATCGAATAAAATCCAAATACAGATTAAATCCAAACAAGAAAATATCAGATTACATAACAATTTTACTTTCATATAATTTTCCATTTTTCATCAAGTCCATAGGTCAAGGGTAATTTTAGTAACTGTACAGGTCAGCAGGTTTGATACTTGCAACTTGTCAACACAGCACCTGCAACATTGAAACTACCATCATAACATAAAAGTATAATACAATTCTACAAGACTGTTACCTTTCTTATAATCTCACCTGAAGTAGATGATTGTTCCTGTTTCATGCAGATATTTAAGAAACAGATCCAATTCTTCACCGTCTTTTATTTGTACAGTTCCTTCCTTGTTTAACTCTTCCACAGTACTGCGAGAAATCACCTGCAATTACAAGTTGTCAAAGCTCTTAATGTGACTAATTTTACTGAATTTATGAATAGTTTCTTTTTTATCTGCTTTAAACTGCCATTATGGCATGTAATCTAATTTGATCTTGCCAATATTCAAATAGATAAAGGTATCTTATTTTGACCTTGCCAATAATTGTGAAGACATAGATATCCAAAATTTTACCTAGCCAATATTCAAGTTGATTTTCTTATTCAACCTTGCCTATATCCAAGTGAGATTACAGCTTGCTTGATCACTTTGCTTTATCACTTCAATAATTTGTTCTGCAACAACTGTATGCGTACACTGCAGGTTACATAAATGACCTTGCCAATACCTACGTGAACTTACAACATGGCCTGATAACCTAACTCATGTAAGCAATAACATGGCAGTTGTTGTTGTTGTTCTCGGGTTTAATGCCATTTTTGAGCACATGATAGGCTATACATTGCGGCCAGTATAATTGGTAGAGGAAGAACCATGGAAAACCCAAGGAAGAACCACAGACCCACGAGAAGCTACTGGCAGGCTTTCCCACGTACCCATGCTAGACAATCCTTGGACTCAAATCCACGCAGACAGAGGTGAGATGGCAGTGATCCAGAACGGTGAGCGTTTTAGACCACTCGGCCACCCGGGGCCCCATAACATGGCAGAAAGCATAGTTAATTCACAGAAATTTTAATTATTCATGCATTGAAACCATAGAGTGGAAAGAGAGCTTGCACCACTTAGCTGCTGATCAAAACATGTTGCTTCACATTTGAAGGTTTTTTTTTTTTTTTTAAATATACTTGCGTCTTCTGTAAGACAGAAATTGAATAGCCAACACATGACAAACAGCAGTGGCAAATTACATTTATTAAAATGCATAGTTTGCTCTATGAGTTGATGGATATCATAATGTTGGATGCATGATTCGGTTCCCAAGACCTGTAGTTTTTATGTCTTTTGACACTGAATGAAATTTTCATGTACATTTCTGACAGAAAATACTGATAAGTTGTTTGACAAAACAAATTTTTTTTTTAAAGTTTAAAATGTCATATCGAATTTCTTGGAATGAAACAACTACAAAATATGCAATGAACATTGAGCCTTGTGTTTTCCCTGCCCCATGGAAACCTGGCCCCTTGTTTGGTAAATACCCCATGTTGATATCACCATTAATTCCTGCCAGTAGTCTTTGGCAAATACTCCATTTATGAGTAGCAACAAGCCTGCTGCCAAGGGATACACATTTGAGGTCAGATTGGCACCAGTATCATTTAAGACCAACTATTTATGACTATTACCAGTCGTCTTCTGGTGAAATGCAAGGTCAAACCGACTTTCTATTTAGGAGTAGCAATACCATGATTTTCAAGATGGATTCCATGGTGCCCATATTGAGTGTTAGAGTGACACCATTTTTATTTTGATGCAATAAGACATCATAAAATGTTGATACGACTTTCCATCTAGGAGGAGCAACAATAATAATATTCTTTAGATGGGTACTGGGGACCATTCTGGATGTCAGATCGGCACAATATTCACTCAAGACCAACTAGATTCCATACAAAGTCTACCACAGAAACCCTTGTTGATATCATTTTTCATTTAGATGGACATAATTAGTCATAACAAGATTTTCAAGATGGTCACTCTGACGGTCATATTTGATATAGTATCAGCATGACTTTCCATTATGAACAACAATATATCACAATTCAAAAGGATCTGAAATAATCACACTTTTTACATGATGTTCTCATAATGGCTTTCCAGGCAACACCATTTTCATTTTGGACAAAAGCTAGATATCATATGAAGTTTTCTTTTGAAAACTCCATATTGATATGACTTTGTATATATAGAAGTAGTGACAAGATTTTCAAAACGAAAGTTTTGCTGGTTATATCCTATGTCACATCAACACAATTTTCATTCAGGACCAACTAGACTTAGTAATTCTAAGTGAAAACTGTTTCACTAATGTGATCATAACTACCATTCAGGAATACCGTTAAGAAGATGTTCAATATGTCCACTGTCTGGCTAAGTGCCAACAATTTCATGTAGGGACAATCTTCTGGTGATAACCTGATGGTGACATGAACATCCACTTAGCCATTGTTATAATATTTTCAGGATGTGGGCTGTCGTGGACATAATGAATGTCCAATTAGTAGCATTTTCACCTGTGGCCAACTAAACCATGGGATGAATATTTAAGTATAACCTCTGTTTAGTTTAGGAATTTTGATAATTTGTGCATATGGATGATATATAATATGTCATTCCAGAAGAACTTCTAGCATATAATGTGGAGAGCTAAGACTTAAAGTGCATAATGTCCAAGAATAGATTATCAAAAATTTGGAGTTGGGTCATGCTTAAATGGAGGTAAAAACAACTGATGAAACATGAATTATATGATGTGTTAAGAGGCAGCAAAGAATCTATAATACCCTAAATCTTAAAATGAAACAAAAAATAAATGCCGAAAGAGCTTATCTTGTTTACATGTTTCAACAATGTCTGAAGAAGGCATCTGGTTTAACATTTCAGACACAGACACACATCTCAACACAACGAAAAAGTTGAAGACAAATTATTGTAAGTTTCTGAATATACAGTATGAATAAAATAATGTTACATTCATTTGGCCTATATATGAGGATAACATGACAGCTGCATATGTTTCAGTTAAAAAATGTAATTAATAGAGAAAATAATGGAACTGGGATACTATTAACTAAGATCAGCAATCAGCTATTTAGAAAAATCTGCTAATCAATTGACATTAGGAAAACCATGCTCATTTCAAACCAATTTGAAATTATGAATGCTTGACAGAATAGTGATCATATATATCCAAAGATTGTGCTGGACATTTTAATGTATGCACGCACAAGGGTGGACACCTACTTCTAAAAATACTTATCCATTCAGCCAAAACAAAATTTCATTAACCTAAGAGTTGTCACTTCTCTGATAAAACTGGCAAGATATTTGTTGTTGTTGTTGGTGATAACGAAGTAACAGCTTTAGAGAAGCTGATGTTATGGACGGATTATCTCTAATAAGGTTTATGTTTCAAGATTTTAAAGCCACTTGCCACACTGGACTAATGGGATACAAATTACACTGATTCAAAATTATATTACAGTTGTCTTGAACAATATGACAATTCAAAATCATTCATTAAGGAAATATAATCCAAGGGTTTCATATAAATGGTAACCATGCATTTAAATGTATACCTTCTTTCCAGCATCCCTGAGCCTTATCAGCTGATGTTCCAAGAGAAACCACCGAGTGGGTATCTCCTCTCCCCAGTAGGGCTGCTGAGAGGCCACATCAACAATTTTCCTCTTCAACTTCTCTAATGTTCTGTCAACAACTGAGTTGTCAATGGCAAAGTCCTTATCAACCAAGTGAATGATGGCTGGTTTGTCTCTTAGATAAGATCGGAGTTTCCTTAAGTATTTCTGACCACGTTTACGACAATAATACTAGAAATATAAGACAATTCACATTAAGTATGAGACAATAAATCTCCTTTATAAGAATGGCAGGTAGCATTACATATAATGCATTTATACAATGATAAGCTTGTGAATGGTGAATAGACATTTGTCCAAATATTTCTAAATGTTGTCTGATGATAAAAACATGCATTACTTTTGGACAATTTTGTTGTTTACCCTACAAGCTACCAAAAATGTCTCACTCATTTCCTAACACTGATATTTCTTAATTATAATAATAACATGTTTCTGCGTCAACATGCTTTAATAATACACTGAACTTGATTGATTTAGTCTCAACATTTTGTGTGGGTGGTTGTTCTGTTAGTCCTCTCACATAAGACCCATAAAGTTCGAGGCTAAATTCACTACCATGGCCATTCAGCATGGACCAGATATCATGGATAAAAATCAAGAATACTTTCTCATACAATGTCATGATACATGTATAAATATGTAGATGAAGACAAATTTTATTTAGAGGTGGACATGCATTAAATAATAACAAAAACATTAGCTTATGGGAACGATTTTACCTAATATCAACAATTTTGTATGAATTAAGTGAAATAATTGGACAGACATATATACAAACATAAATTTTTTAGATAGTTATAAACATTGTTTCTATGCTGAAAATAAAATACACCCTTCTAATCCAGCCCTGTAAATCAAATGTTCTATTAAACAAATCAATGCAGATAAATCAATTTACTCTAAACTTATAAACAGTATTCAAAAATATATATGTACAATGTTTGGTCAGTACATAATTATTATACCCAGCCCCACTTCCCAGTCCCTACCTCCCCAATCATGATTATAAATCAATTAAATTACAATTAGATGCAGTGTTAAAATATCATGCATAATGGTTGGACAAGACACTTAAGATGCTTTCACTTCCACTCCCAATTTATAATTTATGTTAAAACATTAAATGTAGACAATTGTTTTTATGCAAACATATTTAACCATAAACTGCCTTTCATATGCACTGCACTTTTTGCCAATTTGAAAGCCAGAAGTATAATCTTGGGTTTAAGTTATGTTCGAGGCACTAGGCAGGCTGCATTCTTTGCCTCTATCAATGGTACCATTTTTACTGACTTGCTGGTCTCAAGCCAGTCTTTATTTTCCATCATGTCTTTACAAACTGTGGTGATAGCTGACTCATACTTGACTGAACTCAGTGCATTCGAGACTTCATCAGCATTCCCTTGAAGGCCTTCTTGTGGCACAATCTGTATTCCATTTAAGGCCTTCTTGTGGCATAATCTGCTCAGTGGGCTGAGAACTGCAATTGTCTTTCATGTTAAATATATTCATTTGAAGTAGGCCTTCATGTCTGGACTCATCTAGCTTACAGGCTACACTCAGAGTCTGTTGTTAAGTGAGTGGTTGGTGTCATAGTCTGCAATGTGATAGGTGTACATGTGAAGTTCACAGGAAATGTTATGTCTCCTGGCAATAAGCAGGTCAAGTTGATACAAATGACTGGACTTTGTGTGGCGCCACAACATCTTATGTCAATCTTTCCCCTTCCCCCCAATTTGCTGGTGATGCAAAACTGCTTGTGAGTGCAAAATTCAAGTAACCTTAAGCCATTTTCATTAATCATGCTGACACCACTATCCAAGAAATAATGAACATGATCAGTGGTCTGATTCAACTCTTGCAATAAAGTCACCAAAGAGAATAAGCTTCTTGCCTGTGGTGCACACTCAATGATGTCAGGTAAAATATAACATAAGCAGTCCCTGTCTTCTGTGAATATGTACAAGGTTGGAGCATAGGAACTGATGCCTAACAAAGCTTCCAACTAAGACAAGTGAAGGGAGATCATACACTCAGATATTGCTATTAGTTTCTTGAACTTCTTCATCAACGCATTATTGCCTGCAAAATTCTTGCCATCTTCAGTGTTTGTTAGCCCTCATTTCAAGTCAGCATAAGATGTAGTTGGTTACACACACTGAACCTGTTTCAGCTAGTCTTGTTTCCTGGAAAGCTGTGATACTGATATTCAGTTCATGCAGCTTGCTGTAAATCAAGTGCTATCTTGGGGATATCATCTATCACTTGCAGGTCATCAGCCATCACAGGACACACAGTCCTGATGTTCCAGCTTCAGAGCTGAGAACGTTCCACCTCTTTTGGCTGGGTACACTCTTGACATCCGCTTGTCAAGAAGAAACTCTCAACATCCTGCACAAAATGAGGCACTCATCCCGAGGTAAGCCAGTACCTTACAGGCTATAGGCTACCCAGCTTTGTGGCAGGCGATAACTGGATGCTGAGATGGTGCTGGCATTAATAAAAATTTTTCCCAAAAAATTGCCAACCTCAATATTTTGTCACCAATTTTCAAAGAAAGTCAACATTTTCATAGTACAGTACTACCCATTTATCTCAATATCACTGTTACCAAGGTAATATTGTCGACTTAAGTGGATGTAGAGATGAGTGGAGAAGGGTATCACAAATCAAATTTCACATACAAGTGAAATTTATAAGAGGTGACCTGACATCAGTGAGTAGGCTTTACACTGAGAGAAAATAAAAATTGAAATTTTGATTAATTGAAGACAAAACTAACCTGATTACACATGTGTATTGGCAACTTAATATTGTGTAGAAGTATCCATAATGCATAAAGTACTGTACATTTATATTAAAACAATCCATAAATTCTAGTATAGATGACATCAGGGCTGGCTTTAGGCCGATTTGGCCCAATCGGGCCCGCGCTCATAGTGGCCCTGTGCGTTAGTAATTTTTGTAATTATATCTATAGAGAGATAAAGTAATTTTAAAGTTATAGAAGAAATTTTAAGTTCAATATCATATAAAACTTTAAAAAGTTTAAGGTTTATTTCCTAATGCCATGCGAACAGGGGTCCCCACACATAAATCAAGGGGCTCCTGACAAAATGATCCAAAATCGATCCCACGTTTGCTAAGGCTGTTCCTGGATTACATGTTAAAAAGTGTAAATATCATTCACGTTAGAAAGCACAAATAACTCACATGTAAAAAAAGGCTACAAAGTGGATGAGGCTATTAATAGTGAAATGAAAACACGTGAACAAAATAAATATATATGCTTTCAAAAGATTCGAACTTTAATTTCGAATTTATGCTGCCTGTCGTAGCGATCATAAGCCTCAACATTTTTCCAGCAAAGTAATAACTTTCACAGTACAATAATCTCTCTTGCACCCCACCCCTACCACACATAATTCCCGTCACAATAATACACCCCAGTCTGTCTCACAAGTATTCAAATCACTGTAGAAAATGAAACAATCGATCAGCTTCCATTGCTTTTATTTAAGTTTCGTGCTGACTTCATTTCATGAAGGTGCTTTGTTTTTATTGAAGATTCTAGTTAGCTTGCTTTGATGAAGGGTTATTGAAGTCACCGCTAAATGCTAACTTTCGAGGACCAAACAAATGCGGGTTTTGTTATTGCAGCAGTAACATTAAATGATTCTAAATTTTATAGTAGAGCATTGAGTGAGATCGATTTTTTTCTTTTTCGACACCAGTTATGTAGACATCACCAAGAAGGTCTTGCATGCCCGAACAACAGGTACCTTTATCTATATGACTCTGACCAATGTCTGACTTGAGTTTCTTGCAAACTGGTTGAGCATCCTTACCAGCAGAATAGGCAGACACACATAACTGCTCAGTTAGCTGTGGTAAAGGTGGCAGTTCTGACTGCCAACTATCACCCACGGATGAGTGATCAGTGTCATGTTCAGCCTTCACTCTAACAATGATTTCTGATGTATTCTGCAAAATTTTGGTAAAGATTTCAGTCCTTCATGCATCACTGAGGAAAGGTGAGGCTTTAAAACGTGGATCCAAGGCAGCAGCAATAGTGAGAGTTTTTTCTTGATGAGTGTATCTGTCCTTAAGATCATCATCCAAAGCCCTGTTCATCTGAGCTATTACTAGATAGTCATCATCGCTATGTTGGAAAATGCTGTCAATAAGTTTGCGATGAAGAGGCATGATAACAAAAATGGTTGGAACTGACTCAGCACAAAGAGTGGTCGTCACCACTTTAAGAGGTTTTAGACAAACCATTACCTCATCTGCCAGACAAATGTCATCATCTGCCAATGTGTTCAAATGTTTCTCATTTAATTTAGCAAGATCTTTGGACCTCAAAACGGCAATTACTGCACACTGCATTTCAAGAAACCTTGAAATCATGTCATAAGTACTGTTCCATCTAGTGGGCACGTCAGCTATAAGCTTATCATCCGGTAGACCCTGCAATTCAGCCTGGCTTCTCAGTTTAGCTGATGCAGTTGTACTTCGCAGCAGGGAGGGCGAATCCTACAAAATTTAGAAGGTTCCAAATGTCAAAATAAACCCTCAAAAAAAAAGGTTTCAATCGGAAATAACGTCGACTACGTTTCAAGAGGAATTCTCGGAGGGAGAAACCTCCTTGGGAGGTCCTTCTCAGCTAGTCCAAATATGGTTTCTGGTTGAAAAACCCATTAATGGCGCTTCGATTTACCAAATGAACCAATTCGTTTTCGTTGCCCTCCCTGCTGCTATGAATTAACAAATTTTATCAAGACCAACTCGATACCATGTTCGAGGATCATGTAAATTTATTGTTATAAATCCGTGTGGGGTTATTTTAGCACGACTAAAGAAATTTTTTAATTTATTTATGTCCATATCGCCGCTACACCAGGTCTGATGAATATTTCGTAACGTGTGAGTATCAACTCCGTTAAAGACAGTAATAATATTATAGTTATCTCTGATCACTTTAGGAATTTGTGTATATCGCTGGGTTACATAAATTACATCTGTGTTTTTGTGTCTACCTCTGGAAAATATTCTGGCAGGATTTGATTGCTTATCCAACATCACGTCATCGTAAACAACTAAATTGTTAATTGACCCATCAATATCATCAATACTTGGCGCTTCATTGATGTCAGCTATAAATTCAACAACATCGCCTCCGCTTAACGATTTTGCGCTTTCATTATAATCTTTTAACACTTCATAGCATCGTTGATCATCTACAGATGGTGCTACCAAATACAGCTTATCCCATTTCATCCACTTCATTATTAAATTAAGTAACAACTGCGTCTTACCACTCCCAGATGGACCAATGATAATCATTCGAATAGAATTTGGTAGCGCTGCGTGATGCTTAACTGGTTCTCGTCGTATTGTAGCAGAAAAGTCAGTTATTTCCATTAGATATAATATAAAATAATATGGATTTATATTGTGTGAAATGCAGGGCGCGTACACCAACAAGTGATCTAACAACCATTACAACAAAAAATAATAGGTCTGCGGTTACGGGCAAGTGTGAATGATGCGGTACAAAAAAATTTAAATTTGTTTCCACTGGCAAGTCAGGTGAAAAACCAAAACCAAAGTCAAAACCAAAGTCAAAACCAAAATCAAAGCCAAAGCCAAAGTCAAGTAAAAAAAAAAAAGCAACACGGAGGTGATATTGCAGCAAAATTAACAAAACTACCCGGTACTCCGTGGGCTAAATACCCAGGAGAAAAACACCTCCCAGGATATAATTACTGCGGTCCTGGAACCCGACTTGATGACCAATATCAACCAAAATCAGATGAGTATCCGATAAACGCTATTGATAAGGCGTGTCATGCTCATGATGTAGCTTATAAAAGTAAAGATCTGCAGCATAGACATCTTGCGGATGTGAAATTAATTCACGCGCTAAATTCCATCACTGACAAATCTCTCAATGAAAAATTAGCTAGTTGGTTAATAAAATCCGCAATGAAAGGTAAATTAGCGTTAGGTGCTGGTAATTAATTTTAACGGAGTCGATTTATTATTCCCCAAAAGGATACTGGAGGGGTAGTGCAGCAATTAGTAAACTCGCTGAAGCAGCAAAAGTTACGCGCGATACTGCTAAAAATTGGTTATCCAAACAGGCAATATGGCAAATTTACTAATCACCGCCTAAACAAATTCACTTTGCACACTTTGATGTTAGTGTTCCTAATGAAGTTCATCAGGCTGATATATTATTTCTGCCACATGATACCATTAAAATCCGAAGATGTCAAATAACATATAAATACGCGTTAACTGTAATTGATGTTGCAAGTAGATACAAAGATGCGGAACCCTTAACGACTAAAACAGCATCTCAAGTAGCCAATGCTTTTGAATGAATTTATCAACGAGGTGGTCTACGATGGCCACAGTTGTTACAAGTTGATCCTGGCAAAGAATTTCAGGGTGTAGTATCATCGCTGATGAAGCAACATAACGTCAACATCAGACGAGGACATACTGCGATTCATCGTGATCAGGCAATTGTTGTGTGATTTAATCGAACTCTTGCTGAGCGGTTATTTGGATATCAATATGCGAAGGAATTCATTCAGGACAAGAGATCATGCGAATGGGTCGCAAGATTACCAAATGTGATAGCTGCATTAAATAATGAAATTACTCGAACAACCAACATGAAACCTATTAACACAATTACCAAAAACATATACCACAACGACGTGATTTTTCAACACAGCCGATACTGGGTGATGTTACTGTGAGATATTTATATGAACCAGGTGAATTTGAAGGTGGTAAAAAGAGCGACTGATCCTATCTGGAGCATCACTACACCCAAGATATCTAACATAACTAGACCTACTGGTAGACCAGCAATCTACAGACTGGATTCAACTGCTCCTCAACGTGGATTCACACGTGAACAACTACAAGTAATTCCCGAGGACACACAATTACCACACAAATCACTTAACTAGCACCCCAACGTCGATTACATTTAAGACAGGTCAGCATCACATTCTCTCATGCATGACCAAGACGATTATCTTTTCTATCTACGGTGAATTGTCTTGTATTATTATTCAAATACTGCCACAACTTTATACAATTACAGCTTGCACAATGATTATTATTCTGCTGTTGTTTCAGTGTCACGATAAATTCAACATGAAGGTCAAATTCTCGATTATTTTTTTTGTCACTCTGTTTGTAACCACTTAATTTTTTTCTTATTATATCACTGTTGTTTTCATTATTACTTTCATCAGCCATTGACTCATCCAAAACAATCCTTCTCAGTTCAGATATTCTTCTGACTCTGGATACAGCTAAGTAAACTTAGTTTGACCACTCGATACGATCATCAATAATCCAAACAACTGTATCAGAGATAGTCAGTCCTTGAGATGAATGAATCGTCATTGCGTATCCTAGCGTCCATGGGGATTTGTCAGCGCGCAGTGCATCTTCAACAACATTGATATCAACTGCAACAACATCATTTAATACGAGATTTTG
This sequence comes from Sinohyriopsis cumingii, assembly GCA_028554795.2. Lineage (NCBI taxonomy): Eukaryota > Metazoa > Mollusca > Bivalvia > Unionida > Unionidae > Sinohyriopsis > Sinohyriopsis cumingii. The sequence goes on along the minus strand of CM068837.1, from coordinate 124,633,599 downwards.
TTTATCTGACTGTCCTGGTATATCAATGTCGATATTCTGTAACCGCGTATCAGCTGGTCTATAACACAATGGCACTGGCAGTGTTGGAAATTTTTTCTTGTGTAATTGAAATAACTGTTGTTGAAGTGTATCTCTGACTATCTTCCTACTTGCCACTATCAATTCTCTTGGTCTCCACTTTTTCCAAAAGTCGCTAATTGAAGTTTCTAAAATCACCTTGCGCATTATTTCACATTGAATTTTATTCGGTTGTAGTCTGATTAATTTCTTAAACTTGTTTAATTCTGCATCAAGCGCTCTATAATCATCAGCCACTTCTTCGAAGTGGTCAACAAAATCTTTTAACCACAAATGTGGGGGTGGTCCAACAAATGGAGGTGGCTGACCGTGATCGCCGCACATTATCACAGCTGTATTTTTTGTTCATAACCAATCCTGAAATATTTTTAATGTTTCTAACGGTACCGTACATATTTCATCCCAAATTATAATGCTCGAAATATATTTCTCTCCCATTCGATCAGGAGTCCATGCGTCGCCCTTGTATCTGAAAAAGCTGTGATAAGTGCATGAGTTAACCCCTCGTTGTTTCATCTCTCGCGTGAGTCTATGTGTAGGTGTTAACACTATCATATCCGAATTCCGAAATAATTCAATGGCTCGAGTCGTCTTACCAGACCCTCCTGGCCCATTGAGATAAACAGTCTTGTGTCTGGACACTGGATCGTACACAGATGGTGCACTCGACATTTCTGATAATTCTGATTTATGATAACTATCTTTAATCTCAACATCTGCGGACTCACAATAATCATACACCATTTCTTCTTTCATTCTCCACGAACCCCATGATTCATCATCAGTTGTAAAACGAGTTACCGAATTCAGGTATTTCTTGTTGATGTAAAATGAGTCCGTTGCAGCTCTAACTGCAGTGTCAGGGAATCTATTTATCATCGATAGCAAATTTATAGAAACATAAACTAGCATCGAAGATCTTAAATGAGTATACTGAGGTGACTCACCATCAGTATAACTTACAACCGTACCCAGTCGAGTTCCATCAGATAAATAAGTTTTTTCTCGACTTACAAATTTACCTCTCGCAGTTGCATCAGCGACCACAAATTTATACTCGACGGGATCCATAATCAGGCTTTTATAATGTCATTTATGATCATATGCACCACCCTGAGTAAACTTACCAATTATTCTTCTACCGAGATCTTTCGCGTTTCTTTTCTCTTCGAGGTTGGCTATTAATGTATCGTAATCATCACTTTCGCAATCAACCAGTTCAGATGTTGGTAACCAAACTTCAGTCTGTGCCCGATATGATATAATTACCTCACTGACTGTCAACGATACCAGTATTTTACAATCAAGCATATATCGTAACAACACTAGTGGTGCCCAAAGTTTTTCACTAAAATGCCGACCAAACCAAGCATAACAAATAACATGATGACCTTTAGCCATTTCGAATGACACTACACAAGCAAATCCTGTTAGGTCAAAATCGGGTAATGGTCCATTAATGGCCATCCGCGTCATCGAGTTTGTGGGGTGTCCAAATCTTTTAAAGTATCCAGAGCATTCTCCCATCCCGAGAAAGCTTCCTGGATAACACGCAACCATATCAACTGATATCATTTCCTTGTAATTATACTTGGTATTCCACAATCCGCCGTGTCCGTATTCGCAACAATTTAATTGTATATCTTCAATAAACTCACTTCGTGTTGGCTTCCACGAATTTTTTTCTCTGGCAACATGGGCTACAACTGATGGAATAGTGAAACAATTAGTTAGTAATCGGTCAGTATCTTTGGAATATCTCTGAGCAAGTTTTCTCATTGCTTCATGTAGAGATTCTTTACGGTATATTTCACCGTTAACGCGTACAAACTGATCATATATTTCATTATCTGAACTCTAAAATAACCACACTGACACAGGATCGTTTTCACCTATCTGTTTAATAAAATCAAACATGACTCTCTCAGAGTTCCTTTCTTAGGAATTTTCCGAAGACAGGTAAAATCTTACAGTTCGATTTCGTGGAAATATTGTGAATGCACTGGCTCAAGCGTGAGCGTTATGATCAATGATATTTATTGGAGCTCCGTTCCGATTATATTTTGATTTTTTATAATACCTCCCCTGTTATCGTTACTACGGTTATGGGGAATCTTAATGCTTTTTCTAACTCGGCAACATCGTTTATTGTAGCTCCTGTATCCTTAACCGATTCAGCCCATTTGTTTATTTTTCACGTCGTAAAGCCGTTAGACAGTTTCCGCGCATCGCATTTGTGAAATGTTCTGTTACTCGTTCAGCTACACGATTCAGCTTTGAAAATTTCATTGGAGCAAGATCATTAATGTTGGGTTTTTTATCGGATAAATTCCGTAAATGACCGCGGTCACAGGATACGCTCGAGCGTAATATGGTTTATCAATCCCAGTCAGCGTTCCTGGTTTGGAATCTTTACTTAACAGAGCAGTTTTTCCATTTGCAAGGACAGGGTTACGTTTGTCACGGATAATCCATTTATCGGAATCCGCCTGCACAATAAACTTTATTCTGGAAAAATATTTCTGATTGAGGCAATTGATGATCGTTTTCGTTCGTGCATCACTCATTGTAGCGTCCTTGACATCGTCGTTGTGTATAATTTTGAATGTAGACCACACATGAGATGCTCCATCATTACGAAATTCTTCTTTGGCATCTCTGATAATATCAAACAGGCCAGTCAGGGTTTGCCTCCGCGAATCAGGGGTTAGTTTTTTGTTTTACCTACATCAATCGGACCTACATCAGACCTACCTTAATCTCATGAGTTATTTTCACTTGTATCGATCTAATCTGCATCTGTTTCACTTGTATCAATCTGACCTGCAGAGTTAAATAATATTTCCTTAAGCCGATCAAATTTAATGGAGGAATGCGCGTAATTTAAAATCTGGTCTCTGTCACATGTGATCACACAAATACGTTTTTGCCGCAGTTCATCTAACTGTCCCTGCGTTAATAAAAAGTCTTCATTGCCGAATACATCAATAACTAAATCAACTGTGCTGACCGGGGACTGCATAAACACCTCTTTGATGTAGTTTTCAAGTGCTTGCTTGTCGTGTATAAAAACCTTCACGTGCCGGTATATATATAATACTCGTTTGATTAAGTAGAAATCAAGGTCTGTCAGGAAAAAATAAATTTCTTTGCAGGTATATTTTTTTTACTGAATTCGCATGATTTTGACTAGTAGACCCCATCAGAATTAGCAAAATCAGACGATTTTCATGATTTTGACAGGCATATTACCCTTCAGAAGTAGCAAATCGGACGATTTTCATGATTTTGACAGGCATATTACCCTTCAGAATTAACAAATCGGACGATGTGCACAAAATATATATAAATAAAATATTTTTAGTGTTGCTCGTGCAGAAAAATAAAATTATTATACTAGCTTGTGAATTTCAGACAATTTTTATGATTTTGTCAGGCATATTACCCTTCCGAATTAGCAAATCGGACGATTTTTATGATTTTGTCAGGCATATTTACCTTCCGAATTAGCAAATCGGACGATTTTCATGATTTTGACAGGCATATTACCCTTCAGAATTGAGAAATTTGACAGTTTTTCAGTAAAAAATAAATTTCTTATAATTCTGAGCGACAGTAAAAAACAATATCCAAGCTGACTGTCAGGATTATTTTTTGAATGTGATTTTTAGGATTGAATACTTTACGATTTCACAAGTAGATTAATATGTAGCGCTTCATTTCTTAAATCCAGAAGGTGACCAGATTGGTCTGTTAGTTTGAAATTTATTATTGATAACAGTGGATTATAACACTGCAAATAAACCTGATTGATCGGCTCTTGCACAATCAGATATCCAGGTGGGTCTTTCGGGGTGAATGAATAAAGAACAAATCCTTGCTGGGCTTGATTTGATACTGTCGTGTCTGTGCTTTAGCTGCCATCGATTACATCACACACAAGATTGACCGCGACCACATTAGTTACATTTACAATTTCCGGGGATACATGTCGGCCTGTCCCTTCCGATTCATTGTTGTGCCGGAGAATAGTTGCCGGCGGTAATGTTTTTTTGTACTGTGCGAGTATGTCATCAAAGAACTCATCAATGACATCATTGACTGATTTTTTGAGTCTGTTTGGTGGAATATACCCTGGAAATTTAAATGTTGAAATATCATCTACGTGTATTTTATACCTATTTGCAAACCCTACTCTGACAGAACCATCTTTGGCATTTAATACACTTTGAATAAGTCGTAGGTTAACCAATTCCATGTCATGTGCAATTTGATTTAATATTTCTATGCGTTTGATAACTGAGGTTTTTAACGATAAATCAAAAATATGTTCTTGAAAACTCTGCCGTAATTCATTTAACATGTCCTTATATCTTTTATTAAGGGTATCGAAATGTCCCAAAATATCAGCTTGATCCAGTGAAGTCCAAACCCCATTGTTTTCAAAAAACCAAAACCCATTACGATATTCACTTAGATTTGTTAGATCTCGCACACGAGAAAGGATTATGGTGAAGACATCATCGTGATATGATTTATTGTCCGTGACATAATCAGACTTTTTCGGTTCAGGTGGTATCGGTGGCTCTCGGGTGGAATTTTAGGCCATCCTAACACTGTTCTGATCGAACTCTGATATATATCTATGGCGTAGTCTGGGGTGCTTATTTCGATTGCAGAAGACAGGGTTGGTTCATGAACAGTTATTTCTATCTGTGATTCTTTTTCTGTGATATTTTTTATTCGACGTTGTAATTCCTCATTGATTTCTTCGATTTGATAAGACCCGGTTGGTATCCCAATGACGTTCCAGTCGGGTGTACCATCGGGTCGGTTTTTATGTGCAAACACAAACGAATTATTCGCTGGTAATCCACCAAACGATTTTGATCTGATATTGGGCCAACTGTGGTATACTCGTAATTGTGCTAGTGTGATTTCTTTAACGGGAATTGCAGTTGGAAAATTAATACTAAATTCAGGGTTAGTCGAACTTACCGTTATCATTGAAATTCTCTTGGGGCTTGTATTTTCGACTATCTGTTGAAGTAATTCCGTCATTATCTATCTTTGTTGTTTTGAAATGGCTGGTGCAGTCTTCGTATATCTTAACCATTAACGCGAATTCGGAATCTGATATTGTTGTATCGTCGATGCTTGATGATATCAGCGACGATAATTTTGAGTATGCGGCTGTTGCTGTGTTTATTTGTATGATATAATAGTGCAATTTTGTGCTCGTGCACGAGGATATTTTTTTCGCGATTATATTAAAAACCCCTGTGATTGCAGCTGATGAAGAAACGCATATCGTTACTGCGATTGTTACTGGTGTTAGCGCTGATAATACTACTCCGGTGGATACAACTAACGCGTTTACCGAGTAAACTAACGCATCCAGGATGACTGCTCGTCGTTTATATCTTTTTACCTTTAGGTTGTATTTGTCGATGAGGGTTTTTAACTCTGTCAGTCGCGCACTTGATCATATCTATATTGTTGCGCATCTAATGTTGTTGTTGATGCTGTCAGGGTCATTTATTATCTTATGCAGTAACCAATTGAGGTGTTTCAGCTACGAATTCCAAACACCACCAGTAAGATATTGAGTTTGATGTCTTATCGGCTGCTTCTAGTATAAATTCCTCTTCGGTTCCCTTGTTTAATGAGATAGTAACAACCCCGGAAAACTTGTCGGTGGAATGCCTCCAAAAATATGTTGTGAAAATCTCAAATTTTGCAGCACCGAACACAGACAGTCTATACACACCAGTAACTGTTGCGGTATATTTGATATTTTTATTTTATTTAGACTATGCTGCAAATTCAGATGATACCGTGTATACTATGTTGGTGAAATGCCCAGGAGTAACTCCAGGTGGAATTTTAATCGAACTGGTTTTGTTAACAATTTCAGGAATCCCACCTATGATATCTTGCTGTGTTTGTTTGATCGTGTCAATGTTGGTTTTGATATCAGAAAGATTTATGTCAACGGTGAGCGGATCACCAAAGAATTCTTTTGCGGTTTCATTAAATTTTTTGAAAGTTTTTACGAGGTCTTGAAAACGCGTTTACATGAACTTCGTATTCGGCCCGCAGTGTGGATAATTTATTGTCTACATTGTCAACATATAGTTTGTTTGCAGCATCCTTGTCGGATGTTGGATCCGCTAACACCAGTATTTTATTTTCGTTCATGTTGAGTTCATTGTGTCACCAGTATTTTTTAAGCGATTAGTCACACTTGCTGCGATTTGATCTCTGATGGTTGTAAACGATATACTTGAGTCTCTGATTTTCCGCTGTCAGTAAACACAGGGATGTTATCCGGGGTAGCTCCAAGAACCCTGCGAACTATGTCATTCCATTTGATATTGCTGGTTTTTAGCTTGCCATATCGGTCCTGAAAAATAACAACCTCATCTGGGTCTATCCCGGATAACGTTAAAAGATTGTCAATTTCATCTTTGGTCGCATATTTTGATAAATCTACATCACCGCGTTTTTTTTATCTTTGCTTCGATGAGAGATCTTCCGTAAATATCTACCATTATTCTCTTACGGATTGTTTAAATCGACCAGCGGTATACTCGTGCACGACTTTGTGAGGCGGTTTGGTTGATTTTGATATCGCGTCAAACACATTTAATACTTCACGGCCACATATTGGTGGATCGGTTAGTGTTTGTGTTGGTAGCGTTGAATACCAGACTGAAATGGCGGTGTTTTGCACATATTTGATGAATTCAACTGGTGATGCTAACCCATGCAAATCGAAATAGATAATTCCACGTGGATCGATCGCGTAAGCAACCCAGTGAGTTCCTGGACCATCAATGTTATCGAGATTAATGATTCCAGTTTCTGGATTATTCGGTTGTTGCGGTAACTGATCTCGCATAAAAACACATTTGAAATTTTTTATTTTAAGATGTTTAGCAGCATCGAGTAAATCAAATTTTTTGACATCGGTGTGTGCAATACTTGTGTCAAAACCATTTTGGGTACCATGAGGGCGGAGTTCCTGGAAGTCTTAGACCCCGTCCTTTTTTTGTATCCTTTTCAAGTTGCTTTCTTTAATGCCATTCCGGCAGCTGTTCCAACAGCCCCTAACGTGGCTACTTTTGCGACAGCTGGGGCATCAGCAGCTATTAATGCTGGTATTGCTGCGAGAAGTGGAAATATACCACCAGTTTTAACCATATCCTTGACAGCTTTTGGAGCGAAATCAAGTTGAACTCCGGTTTTTGCTTGCTTTGCTTTACTGAAATGTTTTAGTTGGGTTTTATTCAACGATAACTTGTTTGGACCACCGCTAGCGATTTGATCATTTTTAGTGTTATCGTTGCCCCACACGCACTCGCGTTTTTCGATTGTAATTTCTTTATCTGACCAGAAGTCAAAGTGACATTAACGTGACTATATGACATTTTTATAATAAGCGCGATTAATCTAATTGTCTACATATTTTCCACTGGTGCATCAACGATTCTCATTCGGCCACTAATACCTTCAAGTAACATTGCCTTGTTACTGAGTATGACCGCGATTGCTCTGTAACCAAGGTCGAGACCAACAGCTGGCGGGTTATTAATATGAGCTTGGAAGTGTATATCAAAGACAGATTGCTTTGATAAATCAAGATGCTCCAGCGGAAAGTAATAAATCGGATACAGATTTGTAAAATCAAGCTGTGATATTTGCGTCACAGTATTTATATTCGTGTTACGCGCCAAAAACGTCAACGAACGATTATACGCGCGCGCCACATGATTATTGTCAAAATTTAATGATATATCTTTGGTTTTTGTTGTCCGTTTATTCTCAAAAAAACATCAGTAACGCCAAGTTTCTCAAATATCATATGGGATTGTGTCTGGTTATTAAATCGGGTTTTATCTTGAAGCACAATAAAAATATGTCATGGCGCAGAAACACCTTGCTGTGATGCTATATACCAAGTAAATAAACCTCTGATGGAACTTTGGATGGAGTCTGTAGTCACTGTTAACCACGATAGCAATGATTTGCCACCTTGATTCATAAAAGAGAGTAATCGCGGTTCTTCCGTGATCGACGGAGTTAATACCGGCATCCAAAGTGAAAGTTTTGTTATATCTACTCTGCCAGCATTAAGATTATCATCAACACCATCTCCTCGCCAAATCGCATCATTATCCCTTTCTTTTCTGTTAAGCACAACTGTGTGTCTAGCTCCAAAGATGACCCTTCTAAAATCTCTGCAAAATCCAAAGATAGGAGTTAATGGAATCGCACACGAAAAACTCCTGCTGAGTCCTGAGAACATTGCTCGGCGTGTTGCAAATCCTAAATTGTAAGTCCCGGAAATGCTTTTTATAACATCAAATGCACCAGCTTGTTAGCTTCATACTCAGGACCATCAGCAACTGGCTGTGGGTCAGATGCAGTATCTCATGGTGTTCACAACTTAATATATTGAATATGGTCAGCGTGGTTGGTAATATCTTTAGCAAATATCATCGATGGCCTGGATGATCTTGTAAAATCGTCAGAACATCTTGCTAGACCAATTATTGTTGTAGCAACATCAACATCACTTTGAATCGACTCGATATTTTTTCCATCAATCATGTAGGTGGCGCTATTAAACAATGCCATGATCCAGTTGTTGACAAAACCAACTCGGTCATTAGCATCGTAGTTAGTACCATCCGCCTTTATACGTTTACCTTCTACTTCAATAAAAGCCTCATGGGGTAGAAAATATCTACTTGTATCATGAACTTGAAGTTCGATATGCCCCCGTTGATCTGGTTTGACTGCATCATAGGAATAAAATTGATAATCACGAACTGAGTTATCTTGCTTGACCGGCTCATCTATGTTAAATGCTGGGTCGGATATGCGTTTGAACATTTTATACTATTGCGTATTTTTCCAAATGGTGATAATCGTCGTCGCACACAAAGTCCACTTCCTGCTATCAAATTGGCTGTTATATTTCTTTGTGCGTCAGATTCCTGATTTATCAACGCTGCTAGTCTCTGATTTGCAGCTTGATTTATCACCTTACTGACATATGACCATGTTAAGCTATTTACTACTGTTTAATCGCTATAATCATCAACGAGTTCATCAACGAGTTCTCGGTAAATACTAGCATCCATGACACTACCTTGAAACAATCGCCGACAGATATCAGCTGCTTCATTAATTATTTCTGGTGAGTTATTCTCAGCGCGTTTTCCTCCTATAAGAACTTCTAACCACGAAACGTCATTGAAGATATTATCAGGACAGGGAATAAAACCACTTCCCAAACCACTGCCAGTAGCACCGGTGTTAGGCTCACTTCTTGATCGTCTTTTTTCGACCTTTTGCATAAATGATAAGTAATTGGGATCGGTTAGGTCAACAGGTGATTCTTCAGAGGTAAAATATACTGCAGCAGGCCACTGCTCACGTGTTACATTTCCAAGATATTCAGGTCTTAAATAAGTCGTATGATTATATCTCGCAGCAATATCGATTAAATGCTTCTTTGAATCCCCTTGAAGATTTTTTTATAGGGGTCTCTTCAAACATCTCTGCAGGATCCAATGGTAATCCGGACCAGAGTTGAGATTGTTGTTGTTCTATTTGCTGCTGAGGCGAAGGAAGATATAAAGGAGGATCATCTTGGTCTTCTTCAGGTGTAGGAGAAAGCTCATGGTGCGGAACAACAATAACAGACTTTTTTTACTCTCTTCCTCTTCTTTTTTCTTTCGTTCTCGCATTTCTTGTTGCCGTTCCTTCTTTTCTGCCAGCGCTATTCGTCGCTGTTTTCGTTTCTCTTCTACTACTTTTAGCCTTTGTTCTTTCTCTTCTTCTTGTCGTTCTTTTTGATTCCTATTATAATTCGTTATCCCCTGCGAGCAAATGTTATAATCAATACTATTCTTGTCTATTTGTTCATCACCTCCTCGATTTATTTTATACAACCAATCAGTCCACGTTTTTTTATCTACTTTAATATGTTCGGGTTTTAAAATATCACCTCTGGTATTAAATCTTTCGACAGCAAACTCAATAAATTTGCTTATACCCCGGTGGGTTTTTGTTTTATAAGTTTGAATTTCTTTTAGACTCGCTTCAGTAAATTTCTCCCTAAAATCAACTCCCTTTCTTCCTTTTTTTGGTTTTCCAACAGCACCTTCAGGTTAAGGCTGGACCGCAGCCATTTTTTCAGCAGTTTCTTTTAATACCTGAATAAGACTTTCTTGTTTCTCACCTGGTTCCTTTTTAGGTCCCCTAATAGCAGTTAAAGCATCTCCAGTAACCGCGGTAATAGGTTTAAACAACTGTTCCGTTTCCGCTGTGTACTCAACTTGTGCTTCCTGCCGCGATTGCACATTTTTTTTTGGAACTCCTCTTTTACAGGGATATATTTTTTAAGTGCTTCTTCTCGCTCTATAGCTAGTGTAGCTGTGTAAGATTCCGAATGCACCATTATTTGGTATAGCAATTTTTAATTCATAGCAGCAGGGAGGCCAACGACAACCAATTGGTTCATTTGGCAAATCGAAGCGCCATTAATGGGTTTCTCAACCAGAAACCATATTTGGACTAACTCAGGAGGACCTCCCAAGGAGGTTTCTCCCTCCTAGAATTCCTCTTGAAACGTAGTGGACGTTATTTCCGATTGAAACCTTTTTATTTTGAGGGTTTATTTTGACATTTGGAACCTTCTAAATTTTGTAGGATTCGCCCTCCCTGCTGCTACTTTGGTGGACGAACCCAACTATTCGATGAATCCTGCTGAGGAGAAGTTCAATGTGACACTTTTGTGCAGCTAAATTAATTGTATGTGCATAACACTTGATGTGCAAGTTGCATCCTAAAAGAGCCCCTGCCTTGTCCATGTTTGATGCATTATCTGATACAATAGGTGGTATGGGGATAGACTGTATTTCCCATTCTTTGAGGGCCTCATGAATCACAGTAGCTATATTCTCACTTGTATGTCTTTCATACATGGGCTGAGTTTAAAGAACATCGTTTATCAGCTTCCAATTTTAACGAATGTGAGTTGACGTGATTGTCAGATATGATTCAGTTGACCTCGACGTCCAACTATCTGTTGTCAATGAAACCTTCTCAGCATTTCGTAGGCCTTCTGTTACCAGTGCCTTGACTTGAGCATATTTTTGAGGAATGATCACCTCTGCAAAAACTGCTTTCTACCAGGAACATTATATGAGGGGTCAAGTGTATGTAAGAGGTCTCTAAACTCTGACGAATCTTCTATCCGGTATGGATGCATGTCCTTTATTATAAATCTGCACACCTTGTCAGTTATATGCAAAGCATGAGAAGAATGTAAGAGGTATTTCATACCAATGAGCCCTGGCAATGTCCTCTGGATTGGCTTTAACGTATTAACTTTAGAAAGATTGGAAGTATCTTCACATGACGAGCTCGCATTAGCAGGGATCGATGACCTATAGTCTGTCATCTTGTAATTACCACATTTCCCGGGATGGTGTTTGTTCATGTGGTACACTAGATTTGTAGTTCTGCCAGAAAACTTAACTTGTCAATCAGAAACTATTACAAGTAGTGAGATATGGTTAATATTAATTTACAATAACAATAAAGTTCGTTTCCTTCTTCTTTTCAAAATTTACATCAATATCGCACAATATTCAATATAAGAAAGTTATATCATGATTATTGTTTCGTCAGTTTAATACAAAAATATACCGGTATTTGATATTATCATGCACCCGTTATATACATATATATATATATATATATATATATATATATATATATATATATATATATATATATATATATATATATCCAAAAATCTATTGGTAGGTGATTTTATTGTTCAGTAAATTATGTCAGTGGGTCCTGAAAGGTCTCAATCACATGTTAGGGTGGCTACCCAATTTCAACGCTGCCTTTGCCTGGTCCCATGGAACAGCCCTCATAACATTTGCAGCTGTAGCTGTGATAACAGTCTAACATCTATCTGATAAACGTAAATTAAACTTCTAAAACTTTTATTTATAGAATTTTGTTATATCTGTATTCATTTATGAAGTCTGTGTTAACCTTGTACATTTGTTACTATTGGAATGTGTATATTTTGTAATTGCAGGGCCATAATGTAAGCCATATGCAAGTTAATTGTGTCACCCTGAATAAATAAAGGATATTATTTTAAATAATAATAATGATAATAATAATAATAATAATAATAATAATAATAATAATTGTAATATTATTATAATTATTATAAACCAAAATACAATGACTTGTAATTGCCCCATGCCTTCAAAGGAACCAATATTTCAATTATCTTTAAAAGCATCATGCATTATCTATAAGAACTGCACAAACTGATAATGGATTATCCAAAGAACTACACATGAAGATCCAATCAACTTATTTTATCAATATCATTTGCAAAGCAAAATAATAGGCATCCCTGTGACTTTTAAGACATTACTCTCAAACGTTATTGGTTGTATTGACTAGAATTTTTTCTTCATGTACAAGAAAGGTTTGACCCCGTTGATCATACATCTCTCATACGTAGATACATTTATCTACAAAAAGCCATTTCCAATATTAGCTAACAAACCCATACTATTTATTCAAACATCCCTGAATGATAATGTTTTAGTTCCACTCTCTTTCTCACTTATATAACTAATATTCCATTAAGTAATACATTCACAAATACAGATTTGTTAGCAAATGACATATGTAGCTGATATTCCATTAAGCACTAAATTCACAATCACAGATATGTTCGCTAATGATGCAACATTGAAACACCAATGCACATTATGCTACTGTTATATTTACCCACATATCCACATTGCCAGCCTGTGAAACAAACCCACCTGGACAGAGGTGAAAAGGCAGTGATCAGTAAAGGTAAGTACTTTAGACCCCTCAGCCAATCGTGGCTCCAACTGTGAGAATAGTTATCATACATTCACAAAATTCGATCATATAAAACATTCAACTATAATAAGTCCTTTAGTGTTGGCAATACTATTATCAACTTTCACGCTGATCGATTAAAAAATAACTTCAAAAGATAACTTGAATCTACAAAATTATGTCTCACAATGCCTTGAGATAGCCCCCACAGGCTGAATGGTCTAAATTGCTTGCCTTTACCAATCGCTGACATGTCTGTCTGTGTGGGTTCGAGTCTTAAGTTTGGAAAATATAGTTTTGCGAGAAAATGTCCAGTAGCTTCTGGTGGGTTGATTGTTCTTACTGGGCATCCACAGATTATACTGGTCAACATGTATAGCATATCTTGTGCTGAAAAATGGTGTCACACCCAAAAACAACAACAAAAATACATTTAGATACAAAGCACAAAGATAACAACATTAATAAAAATGTTGACATCAGTTATTCTGCATGCAATAGTGCATCATTATTAGTAGTAGTTGTAGTATAATGACTTTCTCTATGCCATAAATTTTCAAAGATTACAGGTATCTTCAAATAGAGAAATGTAGTATTCAAAATAAGCACATATCAAGATTCAGTCTAGAGTCCAGGTGAGTGTGCTCACTTTTTTAAACCTGACTTTCTATTTCATAAGGTAGAATCACTTAATCACTATTTAGAAAAAAATATCACCTACGCCAAATATAACTCATCAAATTAACATAACTGGTTATCTGAAATGTTAATGGTTGTTTGACTAGGATTGTTTTACTCAACTACAAAAACACTCTAACGTTTAGAAAAGCATATTAAACTTGTAAAACAAAATAAGATATTATAACTCGGTAAAACAATATTGCTTATGTGAAGCAACTCACCAATTTAACAACTTTGGCTACATAAATCGCTAATGGTCCTTTGACTAGAATTGTTTTTCTCAATACATGAAAGCCTTTGACCCAGCTGATCATACATATCCCTGTCAAAAACTGTTACACTATTATTTTTTTTAATCTGGTTTGGATCATGCTAACATAAAAATCTGAACAAAAACCCATTTCCAACATTAGCTAACAAACCCATACTATTAATTAAAATATCCCTCAAGGCTATGTTTTTGATCCAGTCTCTTTTATATTTATGTAACTGATCTTTCATTAAGTAATACAGTCAGCAATACATATCTGTTAGCTAATGGATTATGTAAATGATCTTCCATTAAGTAATACAGTCAGCAATATATATATATCTGTTAGCTAATGGATTATGTAACTGATCTTCCATTAAGTAATAAAGTCAGCAATACATATCTGTTAGCTAATGGATTATGTAACTGATCTTCCATTAAGTAACACAGTCAGCAATACATATATCTGTTAGCTAATGGATTATGTAACTGATCTTCCATTAAGTAATACAGTCAGCAATATATATATATGTTAGCTAATGGATTATGTAACTGATCTTCCATTAAGTAATACAGTCAGTAATATATATATCTGTTAGCTAATGGATTATGTAACTGATCTTCCATTAAGTAATAAAGTCAGCAATACATATCTGTTAGCTAATGGATTATGTAACTGATCTTCCATTAAGTAATACAGTCGGCAATATATATCTGTTAGCTAATGGATTATGTAACTGATCAGCCGTTAAGCATTAAATTGACATAGTTTAGATTTGTTAACAAATGACACAGTTTTACATCATGATTAGTTCTGTCACTGACCTAGACCAGTTTAAGCTTGTTACAACAGAATACGATGATACTATTCTAAGACAAAATGTATAAAATAGTAAATCAGAAACTATGCCAAACACACATATGTTGGCACTAGAAGGATGGATAGCCATCATCCTGGCAGAAACTGCTTTTGAGCAAAGATAAAGGAAGAATTGAACTTTTGTGAGGTTATGTATCAAGTGATGGTATCCAGACACACTGGTAGTCTTGGACAGTTATCAAGTGCAAGCAAACTCTGTGATGCAATGGATTGACATATAAACATAATATGACCAAGATACAAACATTAAAAACAAGAACAAACTTACAATCCTCCAATCATGTGAATCTAGGTAATCTTCTGAGGAATCCTCTGCATCTAGGGAATCCTCATCTGCATCTAGGGAATCTTCTGCATCTAGGGAATCTTCTGCATAATACTGGATAGGACTTTCAAGACCAGGGATGTTACCACCAGGAAAACTTGGCACAGCAATGTGGTCTCCATAATTACCAGACATACTCATCAGGTTCTAAAAATAAAGGCGACTTAGTGGAATAGTGAGTATATTCTTCACATAAATTAAAGGATCCTGCATCAGCATCTCAACCCAGCCCAAATGATCAAAACACTCCTATAATCCAAACAGTACTTAACTCATCATACAATATCCTTTGTATATGCACTGGTTAATGCATATATCTTCCATTGATTTCTGAGATTTTCGCACTGGTTAAATTGGCTATTTGAAAATGACCCTGTATATTTTAAGTACTGTCAAAATACTTTTTAATTCCCTTTTATTGTAGTGTATGATTGATGACTACTCCACAACGTTTTGGGTTATAGAGCATACAGCTTGGCCTTACCTCAGATGTTAACCTATGAAAAAGCTGCTAACTATGGTTTGTCATTTTCACTTCCTGGACTTCAGAGGTAAACAAGAGATATGATAACTTCTTTTACATTTGGTATATTTTGTCATTCATTCATTGCACTTTCAAAATCTGGTATTGCCTAGTCTGGCAAAATTCATTTTCTCCACTTTAATAACTGCAAAAGACTGTGTACGTTAGACTTATTCAGGCTGACTTTTAGCACATGTGGAGCAGTCATTTTGGTTATTTGAGTGCTTAGATCTTTTAGAGTTTCCAAAAAGTTCAGTATCCAAAGAAATTCCAGCCATAGTGCATGAAAGTAACATTGAGGAATGCCAACATTCTCTCCACTGTGCATGTTGCAAATGCAAACAATTTCACGTCACACTTGTCAGTCTCTGAGAAGTTCATGCTATCTGTAGAGCTCCACCCCTCCAAAAGTTAATACCTCCTAAAATTTTGATCATAGAAGAAAAATATTCATGAATATGAGCATCTTTCGACCATGACCATCATTTGTATCAAGTTCCATGGCGAGTCAAACAACACTGCAAAATATAAGTTGCAAACAAAGGTACCTTTTACACTGAATTCATAGGCAAGTCAAAATAAAAGTAATTATTCTGAATGCATTATTATTCATTGCTCTGGATGGCAATCATAAGCATATCAGTATCATTTAGAATGAAGAAAATTGATATTACAAAGCCATGAGCTGCATGATTAATTGACACAATGAGTCAGTTTCAATAAACAAAATATCTCCTGTTATGTGTTATAGTATGGTATTTCTCGGGAATATTGCTGATTTAGATCATAACAATGTAATTAAATCAATAGCACAAGTAAAGTATGTGACAAACTAAAAGTGATATTTTGTACAAGGACAAAAGGCGTAAAGTCAAATTGGTTGGACAGAAATAATTAACTTATCCGAAATGTACCAATTCTGTGATGTACAATGATGGATGAATGTAGATACATAAGTATGGATGGACCAAGACATGGGTAACACCTCAGGAACTATCAAAAGAACATATCCAAGATACAAAAAAAAAGTGAGAACAAACTTACCATTTGTGCTTGAACATCATACTGGATGGGATTTATTAGACTAGGTCTGTTATCCACAGGAACATTAGGCATAACAGTGTGATCTCCATTATTACCATACAAAGCCATCTGATTCTAAAAACAAAAAGTAGTTGAATGGTGAGCAATGCATTCATATAATTATATCCGTCCTCACCACACCCCTATACTAACCCTAAGATGATACAAGTCACTGTATAGTTAAAAGAATTACATGGGGTATCTAAACATCATGAGACCTCTATTGTAGGTAGTATAATGGATGTAATTTTGCTTACATGAGAAAATGACATTTCGCGAATGAAGGAAGGCAAGTTGTTGGTAAAATGAAAAATCATGAATAAAAGAAGGGAAGAGGAGAATTGGCACATCAGATGGAATGAATGTCACAGTACAGCACCAGATGAAAATAACTTTTAGAAAATACATCTTTGTGATGAACATGACAGATGTATGCGCTCATGTGTCTAAACATGGGCAAAACCACAGAACCAATTCATAAAGCATAGCCAAGATACAAAAATGAATGTGAGAACAAACTTGCCATTTGAGACTGCTGATCACACTGGACGGGATTTATCAGGCCAGAGATGTTATCAACCGTATCACCAGGCATCCAATTGTGGCCTCCATAATCACCAACCATATTCATCTGTAGAAATGACATAGTGGAATGGTGAGCCATTTCTTCATATAAATATACTCTACCTGTCCAGCATATCATCACATATTGTAACATGGAGATATGTGTGTGTGATTTGGATTTTTAACGTAGCTTTAACAATTTTTTAGTCATATCGCTACAATGTCTGCAGTGTGGCAGTTTATAGTGATGTCTAGCACTGGGGCATCATGTCACAGACATGTAGCATGATATCCCACCCAGTCACATTATCGTGACACCAGGCCGACACTAACCTCTTAATGCTGAGCGCCAAGCGAAGCAGCTGTTAGTATCATTTTTGTAAGTCTCTGGTATGACTCGGCCGGGGATCGAACCCTCGACCTCCCGCATCCGAGGCGGATGCTCTAACCACTATGCCAACGGAGTGGTGTAAACATGGAGGTAAGTCTACAGACAAAACATTCAATCACTGTACTGTACCATCGACTTAGTACCTTAGTACAATGACTGGTAGACATGTATATCCTCAGATGAACATAACATTCACTATTTTTCATATCCATCCACTAAACATAAAGGACATGGGCACTTTATAATAATAATAATAATAATAATAATAATAATAATAATAATAATAACTCTTAATTTGAATCGTTCTTGCTCTTATGTCGTTGCTGTAACTATTATTATTACCATTCTATCAAGTTCTTTTTGATTTTGTTGTACAATCTGGAAACCTGAAGATGAATTGACTGACTTGAAAACTACTATGTATCTTTACACCCAGCCCCACAAGTCATCTACGTTTATGTAAAGAAAGAAGTTTAGGATTTTCAAGGATGTGCCACTTTAGTGATACGCTCTCACATCATAGTGAAGACACCAACAAATATTCATACAAGTATTGGACAAGAAAAATGTTGCTAACTTCCATCAACATTACACCTTTTAGGTGTCATTGCTGATTCACACATACTATGACACAATGCATGCTACTGTAATTTGTTATAAAACACAATGTCAAGAACAACAGCTGATTAATAATAATTTAACTGGGCTGATACCAATTATTTTGGTCAGTCAGAAATGACCCATTGGAAAAGTACATGTTGGCATCACTTATAACAAATCAACCACAATCCCTGGTAGACATCTTCAATTTCCATGAAATTCTTTCAAGGTATAAATCTATATAAATGATGGCTGTATGCATGCAAAATTACAGTACAAATATTCAAATTATTTGAGAAGTTATGTCTGACTGAAGTGAATAGGAGTAGCACAGATTTTTCATTTGAAAATCTATCAGTATACAATGGAGAGATTTAAATGCTTGCAACCTTTTGATTACTATATTGTTATGTGACTGAAATTTACTATACTACATATTTGTGACAAGAAAAACCTGAATCTTAGCTCAGATTTGCAATATCTCAGACATTGTTCTGAATATACACCACTGCATTTAGACTTTTGTTCATTATGGGCTTTTACATAGGACTTTATGGCAGCATTCCTACCTGGTCATCAATCATAAACACCAAACATGATTTTATTTGAAAACTATACCTTCAAGTAGGAAGCAATCACATTATCACATCTGTGAGAAAGAATGTGACTGATGCTGGCAATGACAACATGATGAAAATGACTGACCTTGTCATTATATCATAAAATAAAGGATTGAAGGATGAATGAAACTTATTAATTTAACTGAAAGGGTACCAGCCAAAAAGCAGCCAATCTTGTGACAATCTAAATTCCCCTGCAAGCACCAGTCATTTCATATTCATAAATAAAAACTGCCACACATGTGTAGTATTAAGTCATTCCAAAAAGGTGCAAATTGTCAGATTTTCTCAGTTTAGTAGAAATAGTGAAAACAATTTGACTAAACAAAATAAAGGAATTCCTTTTGAATCGCTGTTGAAAAACATGATGTCAGAACGATTTAAAGTAACATTGTCGCCTACACTTTCTAAAGCATTGAGAAAATTATACGAGTGAACAAAGGTAGTCCTAACCAGATGTTTAGACCCAGATTTTACTGTCAAGGTGGTTTTGTATCAAGTCTCATGACCACTTTCATCATTATTTTCAGTAAAATTGATCTAACTTTTATCACACTGATTGTATAAGATGTCTGTGATTTCTAAATAAAAATATTACTTTATATGTTACATGTAGTGATTACTAAAATGTGATTGTTTTCTGGAAAGACCACATCACTCATGAGGCCACTTTCCTACTGCAGAAAATACCTTATAGAACTGGTCCATTGAGGATGACAAAACAAAATAAAAATAAACTTATCTGCAACTATATGTTAAACTTTGTATACAGTTGTATGTGAATCTTTGTATAAAGACACTCATCAAATATGGTTGCAAATGAGGTAGTCTTCAATAGTTATCCAGCAGAAGCAAACTTAAAGATGTACTGAACAGATGGAGTGATCTACATATTTACACATCTATGGACTTCAGGATCTATTCATAAACTAGGATAGAAAATACAAGTGAAAGGACACTTACAGTTTTGACCTGTGGATGATGCTGGAATAGAAAATACAAGTGAAAAGATACTTACAGTTCTGATCTGTTGATCAAAATGAAATAGAAAGTACAAATGAAAGGACACTTACCATTTGGACCTGTTGATCATACTGGAATGGGTTTCTTACATCAGCATTGTCATCTCCAGAAACACCAGGTATAGCTTTGGTAGCTCCATAATTACCAAACATACCCATCTGGTTCTAAAAATAAAAATAAGTGGCGAAATGATGAACACTTTATTCACAAACAATACCAGCCTTACCTACAGTCCACCCCATACCCTATGAAGGAGATGAGTCAACAGTCAAAACAGTGCATAACTCTTATAAACATGTTGTTAGCATGTTACCTGGTCAACAGGTATGCATAACTTCTTGTGATGAACAAAATATGAATGAACAGTAGTCAACTAGAAACAGTGAAGAACAGTTATTACATTTTTAAAAATATTGATATACATCAGAAATTCTGTTACACAATTAGATGATTGTCCCTGTACCCGAAAAAATTAAATACGTTGGTATTTGTGTATCAGCAATCTGTAAGATGGGCTTAAGACTTCAAAATTAACTATCTCAACATCATAGTCTGTCAGAAGCTGATATATCCTTTTCATGTCGCTATAGTCCCATATAATGGCCGACTGTGATCAGAGATTTACAACAGTGTCACAGCACCAGAAGAAGACTCAACTATCCCTTTGATGCATGCAGGTGGTATAATAACAATATTGTCTGCTGGGTGACCAGTTTGGTTTGGATTTTGCTACCTTGCATTTATGGAAAACAGCAAGTCATGTGGTCAATAGCCCATGACTAAACTGAAGGTTTTCACTCTAACAATACAATTAAACATGGTATGCAGTGCATGTGAACACCTTAAATATTTAATTTATAACTTAACTCTGAACCAAAGTAGTTAACTGTGTGCTGATAAAGTTGGTGAGTTGAATAGAATTACATAGTTCAATATTCTTCTGACCCTTCCCACCCTATTTTTTATAGATATTTTGACACTAACATACCTGTCAACCTTTCAAAAGCCAAGTAGGGAGATTGAATAAACAAAATCTGGAGATTGGGACCTAAAATCAGGAAGCGTTTTGCGGCACTTTTAAGCCTCATTTTCACTAAATATGTACTGATCTTATGGGTCCAATCAGTGTGAAATTCTCAAAAGACGTGCCTTTTCTCTCTGTGATGCACCTTACTTTGGTTTGCCCCAGGACTTGCCCTTTTTTGTATATTCTGGTCAGTTGTGGCCAAACTGCACAATACCTAAAGGTCAGTCTTAAGTAAACAAGCAGGAAAGACAGTGTGACTAATTAACAATTAATCCATATTTTTGAAATTATCTTGTGAAAAGCACTATCCCTCTGACATAATTCATAGAAACCATGTTCTACTGTGCATGTTATGTAAGCACCAGCAAATGATTGGCAAATAAACTATGCCCTGTTTTTTTGTAACTAGCGTTACCTAAATAAGCA
Source organism: Sinohyriopsis cumingii (assembly GCA_028554795.2). Classification (NCBI taxonomy): domain Eukaryota; kingdom Metazoa; phylum Mollusca; class Bivalvia; order Unionida; family Unionidae; genus Sinohyriopsis; species Sinohyriopsis cumingii. The sequence continues at coordinate 124,612,201 of CM068837.1, read as the reverse complement.
GTCTGAAGTTACCGTACATGTGGCAACTATTTTTCCTACGTTTTAAATCGCACTTTATTTCCTTATTCAACTTGAAAGGCATTTAACATTGCTTACTAAATAATATATTTATTCTGAGTTATTTTTTGTGGGCAAAATAAGCTGCATAGTATGTTGGTTCATTCCTTCTTTTAAGTTTATGGTGGTAATAAACGTTTGTATCTATGTTACAGTAATACCAGGTGTTCACTCATGTAGTTTCTTTGGTGGGGATGTAGATGCTACAGCAACGCAGTGGCCATTCTTGGGACTGAAACTAATTGCTGATAATTCTTTTGTTGTGGTTTATTTTCTGATTTTAGCAAGATAAAAAATGAATAAATTGCCATGAACAAAAAAGAATACTGGACCAAAAAATAATTTGTGTGATAATAAATAATTATTTTATCATAACAATAATCGCAGGTGATAAAACTGAACATGGCTTTTGTGGATTGCAAAAGGTATATCTACTGATCTAGGATTTTATTTAGGGGAAATGAAAATCGAGAGACAAAATGTAATAATCAGGAGTTCTCTACAAAAATCGGGCAATATTATGAAATCAGGAGGTAGACGTCGAATGACCCCAAAAATCAGGAGTTTTTTTTCTTCTCCCGGTGGGAGAATTAACAGGTATGCATTTATGTTGGCTTGTTGGGTCATAGCCAATTGGCTATTGAAAGGCTGGATTTAACCAGCACCTGAAGAAAGCCATTCTCACGAAGCATAGAGCATGTGTCAGTGACGTTTTTGTTGGTATAAAGTAACTAATGCATTGGCATGTACTCTCTGTTGGAGATCATATGAAGGTACCATTTTCATGCATGGATAACATGTCTAATACATCAACCTGCCACATACTGAACATCAGATCTGTAGACAGCTGTATTTGAAACTTTGTATTCAGCTGTATTTGAAACTTTGTATACAGCTGTATGGGAAACTTTGTATACAGCTGAATGTAACAATTGTATACACATGCACTCATCAAATTTGGTTACAGTAGATTTAGACTTCAACGGTTATCAATTAGAAGCAAGCTTAAAGATGTACTGAAAAGAGGAGAGGTCTATGGACATTGGTAGTACTTCAGGGTCTATTCATAAACTATGATAGACACGTGGACACGTGGACACATTTGGACACGTGGATCATACTTGAATGGGCTTCTTACATCAGGGATGTCATCTCCAGAAACAAGTGATAGGACACTTACAGTTTAGACCTGTAGATGATACTGACATTGAAAATACAAAATGACACTTACCATTTAAACCTGTGGATGATACTGGAGTAGAAAATACCAGAGAAAGGACACTTACCATTTGGACACGTGGATCATACTTGAATGGGCTTCTTACATCAGGGATGTCATCTCCAGAAACAACAGGTATAGCATTGTTACTAAATGAAAATGTTGCTGATGTGATGTCACCCATGGGAGCCACAGCTGCCACCTTAAACATCATTACTCTTTTGAACTGATTGTACATTTTCATTTAGGACTAATCAGACATTATATGAAGTCTATGGGTCAAATCCCCTAGTTAATATACATTATATGAAGTTTATGGGTTAAATTCCCTTGTCAATATACATTATATGAAGTCTATGGGTCAAATCCCTTTGTCAATATGCATTATATGAAGTCTATGGGTCAAATCCCCTTGTCAATAATACATTCAATTCAAAAGAGTAGTGATCACAAGATGTTTAAGGTGGTAGCTGTGGTGCCCATATAGGACATCAGATAAGCAAGATAAGACCAATTAGACATGACAACAAGTCTTTCAGTGAATACCCCAGGCTAAAAGGTCTTTCCATTTGGAAGGAATAGTGATAAGAAGATTTTCAAAATCCACACTGGATGTCAGATAGACACTATCTTCATTCAGGGCCAACTAGACATCATGCAATGTATTTCTGTAAAAATCTCATGATACAACTTTGTGTTCAGGAGGAGTTCTGATACCAAGATTCTCAACATGACCACTGTATTGCAGCCATATTAGACATCAGATCAGATCCATTTTCATTTAGAGACAGCATTATATCATAATAAGTCTTCAAGCGAAAACCCCACATCAGTGCAACTTTCTGTGTAGTAGTAGTTGCAATAACAATATTCTAAATACAGCTTCAGTGACGGCAATATTGGACTTCAGATAAGCACCAATTTCTTTTGCAAACAACTATACATCACAAGAAGTATTTTAGTGTAAACACCTGTTGATATGACCATCCATTAAGGAGGAGCAGACACCAAACATTTTCAAGATGACCATTGTGGGAACCATAATGGATGTCCAAGCAGCATTATGTGTAGAAAGTTACCTGACAATCCTCCATGTAGTTTAGGAGGAGTAGTGACAACAAACTTGTGCTAATGGACAGATGAGTTATGCATGAAAGATCAACACATAAGTTTTTCTGATAAATGGAGTTGAAAGTAAATGAAATTAATATATTATATGTGCTATGTGTCGACTTTTATATATAAATGCATAAAAAATATGAAAGCAATCAAGGTAGGATAATACGTATCTTGAGGAAAGAAAATTAGTATTCACCCACACATACACCTCAGAATATAAGACATTATCCTCCAATAAGGGTACCTTAATGGTGGTTTAGCTGTTGTGAAATTTTGTATCTTATCTTTTTTAAATTGTCCTTATGATTATTTTGTTGCTATTGTTATTGCTATTACTTATTATTGGAACCATGCAAGAGGAACAGATGATCAACAAAGTTTTGAAAATGATATCTCATGTAATCCAGCCATAAAAGATCACAGGAGCTGAGGTGGCACTGTGGATCAGATCAGTCAGGGTGTCCTTGAGCAATACCCTTTAATCCTGGCACCAATTAATCTCCTTATCTTACTGTGCAGTAGAAGAACAAAAAAAAACAAAAATAAAAAATAACCAGCCATTAAGTTTCAGGGGTCAAATTCTTGATTCAGCATTAACAGTATTAATTTTCTTCTTCTCTCTGTCTTTCCTAGGCAGATGCATTACTGCTATGAGAGGAAACCGATTATATTCTTATTAGGACTTTTGTGTCTTTTTCTTCTTATATGCATCCTTTAAATTATTTGCATGATTTAATTCATTGATGGTGTATTACATGTACTAGTAAGATGGTAGCTAGAGATTTCCTGTCACTTTTGAACATTACTTTGCAGCCATCAAACTAACCAAATGTCAGTAAAAACTATTAATTGAAATTATTTGCTAAAATAATGTCTTCCTAAGAGACAAATATAATGGATTGATAAATGAAAATTAGTTCTTGCTTCAGGAATGACAATACCTAGTTATCAGCTGTAAAGACAATTTACATCTGGGATGTCAATACCTAGTCATCAGCAGTAAAGACAATTTACATCTGGGATGAAAATACCTAGTCATCAGTTGTAAAGACAGTTTACATCTGGGATGTCAATACCTAGTCATCAGCTATAAAGAAAATTTACATCTGGAATGACAATACCTAGTCATCAGCCACAAAGACAATTCACATGTGGGATGTCAATACCTAGTCATCAGCTATAAAGACAATTCATATCTGGGATATCAATACCTAGTCATCTGCTATAAAGACAATTTACGTCTGGGATGTCAATACCAAGTCATCAGCTATAAAGAAAATGTACATCTGGGATGACAATACCTAGTCATCAGCTGTAAAGACAATTCACATCTGGGATGACAATACCTAGTCATCAGCAGTAAAGACAATTGATATCTGGGATGAGAATACCTAGTCATCAGCAGTAAAGACAATTCACATCTGTGATGATAATACCTAGTCATCAGCTACAAAGACAATTCACATCTGGGATGACAATACCTAGTCATCAGCTGTAAAGACAATTAATGTCTGGGATGTCAATACCTAGTCATCAGCTACAAAGAAAATTCATATCTGGGATCACAATACCTAGTCATCAGCTGTAAAGACAATTCACATCTGGGATGACAATACCTAGTCATCAGCTGTAAAGACAGTTCACATATGGGATGTCAATACCTAGCCATCAGCTGTAAAGACAATTCATATCTGGGATGACAATACCTAGTCATCAGCCACGAAGACAATTCACATTTGTGATGACAATACTGAGACATCAGCCACAAAGACAATTCACATCTGGGATGACAATACCTAGTCATCAGCTGTAAAGACAGTTCACATCTGGGATGTCAATACCTAGTCATCAGCTGTAAAGACAATTCATATCTGGGATGACAATACCTAGTCATCAGCCACGAAGACAATTCACATTTGTGATGACAATACTGAGACATCAGCCACAAAGACAATTCACATCTGGGATGACAATACCTAGTCATCAGATGCAAAGACCATTCACATCTGGGATGTCAATACCTAGTCATCAGCTGTAAAGAATATTCATATCTGGGATGACAATACCTAGTCATAACCACAAAGACAATTCACATCTGTGATGACAATACCTTGACATCAGCGAGAAAGCCAATTCACATCTGGGATGACAATATCTAGACACCAGCATTAAAGCCAATTCACATCTGGGATGACAATACCTAGTCATCAGCTACAGAGATAATTCACATCTGGGATGTCAATAATTAGTCATCAGCAGTAAAGACAATTTACATCTGGGATGACAATACCAAGTCATCAGCAGTACAGACAATCCAAATCTGAAACGATAATCCCTTGAATCATATCTACTTGTGTCAAAATGTTGGAATGGAAGTACATATACTTTGTTCATATCAAATTAGGTTACTTCACAATGATCCCTTTACAAAAACTCTAAGATGAACAATAATATGCATTAGCTTTCACAGCTATAAATGAATTCACTAAATTCTGCAAAATCCAGCTGTAAGAGAGAAAATGCAGTAAATTGAAAAATCATGAAAAAATGTTTTTGAGACGATGACCATGATATATACCATTTTTCCCAGTGACCAATAAAAACTGCAAGATAAGTATAAACAACAATTACAGTTCTGTGATTTCAAACCTATATAATCCTAAATGTCTGGTCACAAGAAAAACAGTATTGAATGCTCCAAATGAATTGCAATAGTCCTGAATCTCTTGGTGTGCCACAATAATGTAATCCTGAAGTCTTGGTGTGCCACAATGATGTAATCCTGAAGTCTTGGTGTGCCACAATGATGTAATACTGAAGTCTTGGTGTGCCACAATGATTTAATCCTGAATGTCTTTGAATGAGTTCTCAATGATTCCAAAGTAGTAATTTAGTCCAAAAGGTCAACAACACTTTCTAATTCCAATGAACAATTTGAATAAATGATTTCTCTCAAATTATATCCAAACATGCAAATGATTCCACAGAATTATATTATAACTGGACTGACGACTTTGTTTACAAACCTCATGCTCATGTAAACGCTGTCACCTGACCTATGGCACAAATGAATGGCCTTGGAATTGCCTATTTCAAATAGAAAACTCCATTAAAGTGTCAACAAGTTTGCTTCCAGAACTGTCATAGCATAATGAAGGCATACCTGATACAACATATGTCATGTTAGATTAAATTTGCTTAATCCCACTTCACAACATGGACATATTCAGAACAACGCTATCTGCAAGTTTTAGTATGTAGAAAGTGTAATATCTCCATCTCCCGTTAAATCTCATGTAAAACTAACCTTGGGAATTCATACAGGTAATTGTGAAAGAGACAATTAAAAGATTCGGTAGTCAGATATAAACAACCAACATTTCACATATTAAGTAACAGGATGAGCATAGCTATGGTAATGTCTTAAGTCCTTTTAAGACTGCTGTACAAGAGTCAATTTTGATAATTTACATTAGGTAAATTTCACAAAATGGACCAATCCAATCACAAAATGGATCAACAATACTCACTAAATGAAACTGTGTTGAATAATAAAAGTTATTACACATCACAGCCTTAATTGAGAATGCTTTTTAGCCATGAAATGGACCGATTGAAAGACACTAGGCACATACTCATGTCTACACAGTTAATTTGTGTTGATGAAGTGAATGTGTTAACACCTCTATTGGAAAAGGGTACTTGCTACTGCTGTATTATCCTTGTGACCCTCACTAGTTTGAAAATACACTGCTCTCCTCTCCATTCCTCCAATAAAATTGCCAGTAGGGAAGTTTGACAGTACTAACCATCCTCTAATGAGTGCAAAGATGCACTCAGATAATGTTTGCATCACTATAAAACCTGGCTACTGAACTACTACTGAGAACAGTAAAGACTGCATCTAATTATACCTACAGTTTTCGTTCCAATGGATTTTAAGGATAGACGCTTGGTGTATGTTTTATGTAATGTCAGTGTTGTTGTGATTATGTGAATGTTTGCATCTGTATGTATGTTTGTAGCAATAATACCTGATGATGCTAAATCTCTGTTTTCTTTGAAAGTGTATTACATGCTTTAAAGAAAACATACATTATCTGCTTGTATTCAAATCTGAATTTCTCCAACCATCTTCTATAGGCTTATATGAAAGATAAATTATTCTCAACTGGACATTGTCATTTATTTGTACATAACATGTACTAACCCATATGACCCCAGATCACACATTTTAAGTCTCAAATAATCCCAACATGGTCTGGGAAAATGGCTGGTGCCTGAAGTGTACCATCCCTGTTGTCATTCACTAAAATTTGCTACATGCTAAACTTATCATTTAAAAAAATCCATGTAAATGTCTACATGGAAATGCACCAGAGTATCTTCAGGACTTATCTAGGCCTTTTTCAACACAATACCAATTGAGATCAATATCACATGGAAACCTTCTAGCACCAAAACCAAGAACAGAGAAACTTAAAAAGAGCTTCGAATACTCTGGTACAGTTCTGTGGAAAAAGCTTCCACTACATGTAAAATCTGCTGAAAATATTAGAGTCTTTAAGAAGATATATCACTAGCATGTATGTGTTCTAATAGATAATGGAATTTAGTATATTAATACTAAACATGTTAAAATAAACAGTAATTATTGCTATCTTCATATAATGTGCATTGTTATACTCTCCTTAAGAGGGCCTCAAGGGAGAATAGTCTTTGACTAATGAGTCACACTCAATAAATAAAGCATTATTATTATTATTATTATTATTATTATTATTATTAAAATGAATAGAGCAATACTCCTAATGACATAAATGCATACCATAATTCACAACTTGTACACAAATGTGACACAGAAACTATGCTAAAGGCAAACCCAAAGTGCTTCCACAAGATTGATGGTTATGCAAAATCAATCCAAAGGCAGTAATTGCTTTGCTATCCAACAAAACAAGGAAAAACTACACTGATATGAGTTCATATATATGTTTTATCCTCAAATGCACACCAGATTTTGGATTCAGTTGAGTTGGTCTTTAATGTCTATGATGAGGCAACAAACTGACCGAGTCTTTTAGTCATTACGGTAATTGATGAAAGTTTGTGAAAAACTATAATCAATGACATGTATGATCATCACAAATGCTACAGTACACAACTGACTGTTGTTTTCCAGCTTGTATACTTTTCAAATAGTACAACAATTAGTTACAGTTAAAAATATAATGGTCGTTGGAACTATCAGCTAGTTATGGTACATTCAATTTATACATGCACATCTGACATACTGAAAATTTCGAAGGACGCATTTGTAAATTTGATATGATAAGGAGAGGTTCTATAGATTGGATGTGATTGCAGAGATCATATTTGATTACCAGAGATGATATTTAATAGATTTCATCGATCCTTATAGAAAATAATGGGCTTCGTTTGATCCAACACTGAGTGTAGCCTTTATAGGTCATTGCAAATACTGTTTATAGCTCAATGAGCATGCGCAAGATAGATCTAGTACAGTATACCCGTATGAAGGGCACTATGAGTTACCAAACTGCATTTCATCAATGGATTTTGGATCAATTCTCAATAAAGTATTTTCCCTTGATGACAATTTCAAGAAATATGCCTTTTACAAGGCCTCCCTCGGAAATATTTTTCTTTGTGCCATGAAATTCACCAAATGTAAAAATTTGGAGTCACTTTTCAACCATTTTATGCCATGATACAGGGACTTAAAGCTAAGCATAATATCATATTGGCCCCATTTTTAATCTATATAAATGTGACAATAAAACAGCTTTTACATGTTTTTATTGCATTTCAAAACACAAGAATAATTATCAATAAATATAACAATACCATTATATTCACGTGAAGTTCAAGCATATGAAAAGCAAGAATGAATAAGAATGTTTCTTTATAACTGATAATACAAAATATTGCTTAGTCTTTATGAACAATGTCGCAGACACTTCATCAATATCCACCTCATTTTTTCCCCAGACCATTTCTTAAATGCCTTCCTGAAATCAACACAGGACACATCAATGGCAATTCTTATTAAATTTTTCAGAGTAGATATACCCATAGAATTTTGTAAGTTTGCTTTGATCAGATTCTGGCAACTGATCCCCTTCTCGCAGTCTGCAGTAGAAATAGGGGCAACATGTACCCTGGTAGCTGCCTTAGACACAGCTGGATATAAATCTTTGTTTTTCAGAGCTAGATTAGCCATATACTTTGTGCCTGATACAGACTTGTTGTATCAAGTAAATTTTTAATTTTTCATTGATATAAGAGACTCAGACCCTTTACAGTCAACAAATGGTATTCTTGAAGTGGCATCCTGTGTTACTCAGTTAGGTTCAGGCCACAAAAACGTGTTATCTAAGTAAATAATCTCTAAAACATTAAGCAGTCACAAGTGTGTCTCACACTCACAGTTTGCCATAAACATAAATTAACAACAAGTGCAAATGACACTGAACCTTTAAGCTAACATGTTCAACAATGGATTATATCCCCTGGTCATTCCTTATTTCCTACTAATCACATTTAAATGCTTCTCAAAACCGACTAACAGCTTACAGGTAGCTGCAGTCATGTTCGAAAAACGTTTCATTCATCCACTAACTGGCACAGACATTGAAAACAGATATTAAGTGGCCTGAGTCAAGTATATCAATGAAAAATTTAAAATTTATAAACGTTTGTCGCCAGCAAATTTTGCCAATCAGTAAAAAATAGTACCACTTTTAAACTTCTTTGCATTTTGCAACAAACGCGAAGCCTAGTGGAGGCCCTGCTCTCTTTATTGGAAATAATAATTTTTGCATAGATGTGTAGTCTCAAGACAAGTTATGGTTTTCCAACAATTTTTCAACTTCTCCAACATCAAAATCTTTTCCTACAGTCTTCCAACTTTCAACAGTTTTCAAGCAAATTTCCAAATATGTGGTATTTAAGGCCCGTGAAAGTTCGTAGCCAGAAAGCCAGTGCATGAGCAAGGAGGCAACAGAGCATCTGAAGCCTAAATTCGATTTATTGTGTACACCAGCACATAGCAGCCAGGTTTAAGAGTCAATATAGACAGACAAGGGTGTCTACTCTAATTTGAGATTTTAGTTACTTCTTTAATTTATTTAATATTCAATTTTGCAATCATTTTTATCACATTAACAATTTCGTTACTTAAATAATTTTAAGATACAGATAGCTAATGCTGTAATTTTAGTATTTAAAGTTGAACTTCAATTTCTCATTATTTTAAAATAAAAATTTCTTCATTTCTAATGTTTCATCCAGTATCCATTCTCATGCATTTGAGATATTTATCAATATGACATTTAGTTTATGTTCTTTGAGAAAATCTGTTTGCAAATCCCAGCTGTATAAATGTAAAAGAGTTTGCCTTGATGTCAGTGTATGTTGCGGTGATAAAACTTCATTTGGGTAATCATTGGTGACTTCTCACCACATATTGCCCCTTTTTAATTAATCGTGTGTAGTCATTGAATGAGTTCAATTTCTCTTTACATACCACACTTTTGTTATTATGAATTGTGTGTATGAATTGTGTGTGGTCATTGAATAAGCCAATTTTCTCTTCACATATTATACTTTTACTTATGCAGATTGTGTGATCATTGGATGAAAATAATTATCTCCTCAAATCAGACAAATTCAATTTGATAAATATATGTGTGATCATTGAATGTATCTGGTTATCTTCAAATATCACACTTTATTGGACTGAAACTCTCAATCTGATGAAATTATTTGCATTTGTTGGGTGAACATAATCTTCCTCCCAATACCACATCCTACTTCATGTACTCATCGGCTAGGAAGCCGTCTAAGGGACACAGCTCTTTTCTATGCCTAAAACAATCACATGACAAGTTGTTTCCCTTGATCTATTAACTACAGTCAACATTATCTGCAAGAATTCTAAGTGAGAAAGTCTTGTTCTGCCCAAGATTGTATATTATATAAAAAGAGTCTTCTTAATAGTACCCCACCCCACTTTAAATAGTCAGTAAGCAATAATAAACTCAGCAGAAGTCAAGTCATACAGATACAGAACGTTCACGATATTTACCCCTGCACATCAGTGACTGCAAGCAGCGATAAAAATCAACCATACAAGAAAAATACCCAAATGTCAGACCTGATGTCAAGTTAGCATCTCCGCCACCGTGATATATTTCCGTGAATCTAGGTGATTGTTGAATATTCAATTTATTGCTTTTGTTTGAATCTTGCACCTTGAAAATATGTGTATAGTATGCATACAAAAGTCTGACTCTGTCATTCTTTTAATCCAGTTTATTGCATAAAGTGTATGTAGCAAATAAAATCTCATTATGGGTTTATTGCATCAAAAAGTGAAAAAGAAATAAAGTACCTAATGGTCAAAAAACGTTACAAAACTTATTTTTTCCCACGGCTCCAAATAAGTTGCTACTGTTATTATTATTATTATTATTATTATTATTATCATTGTATAATTCAAATGTCTACTAGACGATAGTTGACTTGTACAGTTTGGTCCTTTATTCCAATTACTTGTGAAAACTAAATAACACTTTGTGCTATAAAATAACAAAGTAACTCAAACCTGAGATAAATTGCAAGAGTCAAATAGTTGATGGGGTTATTCGCAGTATTTTCTTCCTTTTCCTTCAGCATCTCCTTAGTAAAAGACACAAGATGCAGTGCTACTTGGAAAGGGATACTGCAGATTATGAACATGTAAAATTGTAATTAAATCAAATACATAAATAACTTCTTTTGTGTAATGACATTTCGCAAATGAAAAAGTCAATCTGTTAGTAAGAAAAGGACTGGCACAAAAATAAAAAATGGTCAGGCAAGCATAAAATAGCATGGCACAAGGAAAGTATGTAACAGCAATTTCCCATCCTGAATGACTTGTAGAAAACACAAGTTTGTGATACTCAATACAAATGTATGTGTTTATGTATGTGTGGACAAAGATATCCACCTAGGTCACACTCATAGAATATGGCCAAGGCACAAAAATAAAAATGTGAACAAACTTACCATTTGCACATCATACTGCATGGGATTTCTAACACCAGGAGCACCAGGCATCACAGTGTGGCCTCCATAATTACCCAACACATTCATCTGGTTCTAAAAATATAAAGACCAAATGGAGTGGTGAGCATTTTGATCATTTAAATATACCCTGCCTCTTTAGCATTCTACCGCATATAAGATGACAATACATCTATAATCAAAACATTATTACTCATCTGAAATATAGTGTTAATACATTTACTTGTCAACATGTGTATCTTCTGATGATGAACATAATATTCACAAAGTTTCACATCTGTCTACTAGAATGTATAACCAGATTTATCATGAATTCACACCATTCTGTCGTATACTATATCCAGCTGTAAGTCAGAAAGTGCATTAAGTCCTCCAAAGTCATGGACCAAAAAAGATTAAACACTTTCTGCAATTTTAAATCATGACCATGATACATAACATTTTTCACACTTACTGATAAAAACTGTAAAATAAGAGTAATGTTCACAATATTCCCTTGCATGCTACAGACAGAAAAGAGCAATAACCAGACAACTCTAATAAATCACTGGAGGAAGGTGATGTGTTGGTACATGCATACTCAGCTAATGAACATGTAACCCATTTCATAGTGATCCATTGCAAATTATGAGACTAGCTATACTAGTGAGAATGAGTAAGACATTACATTTTTAGCTGCAAGATGAACGATACAGCAACTGTAACAAGAGACCCAAGAAGGTCTTTTATTGCTCACTTGGCTTACATAACATGACAGCTGATCATATCAATATGCAGACTTATCTCCAATTGTCAGGATACGATAATAGTATAGGCTTCTTTACCAAGGTGGAGTAAAATCAAACTAGAATTTGGTTTCCAAATTGGTAACCAGCTCAGCCAAAGAGTTTACATGATTACCGCTTTAATGTGTTCATAACTTGAATCAACATATAACACTTCCAATATCTTGATAATGAACGATACAACAACTGTAACAAGAGACCCAAGAAGGTCTTATGTTGCTAACCTGACTTACTTAACATGACAGCTGATCATGCCAATATGCAGACTTATTGGCAATTGTAAGGACACAATATGTATAACTGTCAAAATTTGCATCAATCTGATTTTACCTATTGAACTATAGCTACACCTTCATTACAAAAAACTCATTTACCACCTCTGAAGAAGCAGGATCTGGAATTTCCAGTGATAGAGAATGTTAAGTAGCCCAGCAAATCAGATGCAGTGTATCTCATTAATATGCATGGTCCTCAATATAATAGGATCACTTTAATATGTTCATAACTTGGATTAACATAGAACACTTCCATCCAAGATCTTGATAATGAAAGATACAACAACTGTAGTAACAAAAGACCCAAGAAGGCCTTATATTGCTAACCTGACTTACTTAACATGTCACCTGATGATGTCTATATGCAGACTTATCGGCAATTGTCAGGACACAACATGTATAACTGTCAAACTTTGCATCAATTTGATTTTACCTATTGAACTATATCTACACCTTCATTGCAAAAAAACTCATTTAACACTCTGAAGAATCAGGATCGGGAATTTCCATAGATAGAGAATGGTAACTAGCCCAGCCATTCAGATGTCATGTATTTTACTAATATGCTCAGACTTCACTTGTTATAGGATTTGTCATGAACAATACTAATATAGGCTTCTTTACCAAACTCAGACTCCATGACCTTGATAATAAGAGTTTACATGATTACTGCTTTAATATGTTCATATCTTGGATCAACATAAAACAGTTCCAAGATCTTGATAACACAGAATTATTTAACAAGTCTTATCAAATTCTGACAAGGAATATCTATGCTAGACCATTGACAAGGTCAGCTAAAATGTTGCAAGGTCATTTCATTAAAATGTATGAGTTTCACTCACAATCATACTCAATCAAGATTTTGGTCACATAAGCCTATTTTCTAAGTTTGGTCAAATTCATATTAAAAATACAAACTCTTGCAGGGTATAAATCTCACTTGATCTGGTTCTGGATTGGGTTAAAGTTGGCTTAAAATAAGCTAAATAGTGTCTTCTTACATATTAAAAATTCTATTTATGATCCAGAATCGATAAATTTTTATCAAGGTTCGTCCTGCATTATGACTGTCAGTGTGATAACAAGGTGAGGCAATCAGATGAAGTATAAACTCATTAATACTTGTTATTTTCACTATTTATTTAAATTAAGCTCCTGATGATATAAGCACATATTTCAAACTGATTATAACTGACTGCAATGGCAATAAGCTCAGCCAATCAGATGTAAGAATATCTCATTAATAAGGATGAATCTTACTCATTAGTGAACTCATCCAAGCTCTTGTTGATACAAACTTATATATCAAAGTACATGAAAAGTGATCACAAATACGGTTTCCTTGGTGTTAACATAATCAGGAAATTATTCAAAGTATCTTCATTAATATGCCTGCTTCTGGCTTATTATCAAATATTAGTAAGATATAAGCAAGTATTTAAAGAAACGTGAAAACAAATTCACACCAAGCATATGTTTTCCAGAACAGTAATAAAGTCAGCCATTTCAATGCAAAGTAACTCTATTATCATGCAACTGAATTTCACTGGTTTCTGAAACCCATTTAAATCTTGATCACACAAGTCAAACTTAAAGTCTAGTCAAGATTATGTCATTTAGTCAATGAGACACAATATTACAACATTATTAAGTGTGTATCTCATTAGTGAACTCTTCTCAGATTTTGATATATTGTAAGTTTCATTAAAATCGGATTCGACTATACTATGGTAACCAGAATAGTAACAAGCTCAGCCAGTTAGTTACAAGACTACCTTATTAGGATGGATACAGTTTGACTGTTATTACACATGTCTGAAATTTTTAATGTATAAGCGTATATTACAAGTCTAATCAAATCAAACATCTGGTCTTCAGAGTGGTTACACTGTTAGCCAATGTGATAACCTTATTAATATATGTGGTTCATGTTTATGATCAAATTGACCGCTCCGGTGGCCTAGACGGTTACAGTGTCAGCCTCAGATGTGGGAGATCATCACATTAAAAGCCATATAAGTTCTCTCTCAAACTGAGAACCCCTACCATTTTGTATGTGTGTAACTTATACTGATGTGGATCAGTGACATTCACAAGTCAACTGATCTCAGTTGATTACAAGATTTCATGATGTCTCCATTTTAAACATAGGAAACCCACACCATGCTTTATAGTAGTTCGGTAGCTGATTCTTATGTGATATGCTATCCTCATTTTGCATCTGATCTGATGCTGTACTCGGCCTAACACTGACGAGTATTTTTCTTAAAAGTCATAACTAATATACATTAATTATTAAATGTCCATTCCCTATTCTTACCAATTAATATCGGAATCTGCAACAGATGTGTCTGTCTTCAACCCAAGCTCACCCTTCAAAGTATTCCAGCGATCCAACTGATCACCAATATTCAAATGAGTCCTATTTTTATCTAACGTATACGTTATTCTCATACCTGCTTAAAAAAAGCCTGCCTGCCTCTCTTCATTCACACTCAGATCAATCTGCATGCCAATTGTGTGAATGCTGTTATTAGATTAGCCACTAACAAAATTTTTGGAATGTATAACAATACTACCTTTGGAGTACAGTCCGGAAAAGAATGGAACAACTTCATTGACTGAGCTAAGGGGTGGCAACTCTTAATCCTAAATATTTTAATGTCATTTAAACCTAACATTTTGATTATTTCAAACAACACTTTGTTAGATAACAACATTCTAATAACAGGCACATCAAAGTTAAACATACCACCACCCCCTACTACCCAATATCACCTGTCCTAACTAAATCACTATGAACTGTATTAAACATTCTAGTTGCATGCACATCCACGTTAGTCATACCCACTCCACCTCAACCACCCAATGTCAGCTGTCCTTCCAACAGAAAGCTATCAACATTCAAATAACAAGCACATCCAAGTTATTCATAACCACACCCCTTTCACTAACAAACATAAACCAATCTTTCCAACAGAAGGTGTATCAACATGCAAATCACAAACACATATAAGTTATTCATACAACTCCTTTGCCTTCTCGATTACTCAATATCACCTGTCCTTCCCTAGGAAGTGTATCAACATTTTAATAACATGTACATCCAAGTTGTTCATAACCACTCCCCATCCACTACACACCATCAACTACTTCTTCAGAGGCCAAGGGTGGCCAAATGCTATAAAGCAGCAGCATGTATGGTCATGTGAAACAGCTTGCCAGAAGCTTCCGGTAGGATAGTAGTTCTGCCCTAACAATGAACCTAAACTCAAAACAACAACAGCTAGTTCTTCTCCTTGGAAGTGTATCAACATTCTAATAACATGCACATCCAATTTATTCATATCTACAACCCCTCCATAGAATAATTCCAAAACAAACACTGAATCACAAGGAATGTAAAAAAAAAAACAGGGGACTGTCGGAGGCTATTGTACTATGTGAGCTCTGCAGAGCGACAAAGCTAAAAACTGATGACACCTAGTGGCATCAAGTGGAGGTAATGGGCAAGAGTTACTGCCCTTTGTCAATTTCAAAATAGACTGAATAAGATGTTTTTCATCTTTTAGTAGGGCTGGATCTGCGACGTAGCTGGATAATATTCCTAATGTAATGTCATTGGGGAATGCATTCGAAGGAGAAACTATATTCAAGATTATATTAGGAAGCAAATCCAAAATCAGTCCATATAATATCACAAGGGGTCCATTATTAATAAGAATGATAAATTATGCAATGTCCATAATGCCATAATGCCAGCAAGTAGCTAATGATACCTTGATCCTCACAATATAAACATTTTCTCTCAACAACATTCTAATAACACGCCTCTAACTTATTCATACCCACTCCCCCTACACTGTCCTTTTCCTTGGAAGTGTATCAACATTCAAACAGTATGTACATCCAAGTTATTCATACTCAGTCCCCTTCCACTAATCAACAAATTCTATTACTACCCCTTGAAAAATATCAGCACTTTAATAACTTGCACATCCAAGTTATTTATACACAATCCCTATCACATTAATAAGAAAGATACGTCAATTAATGTCCATAGTGCCAGCAAGTAGCTAATACTAATTTGATCCTCACAACATAAACATCTTACATTCAACAACAGGGAAACACTGCAGAGTCAAAGAAGACAATGCTCCTTATTCTAAATGTGTATATTTTGTTCAATAAAATTGCATATTTAATTTAAAATATATACATCATTCTGTATGTCAAGAGGAATAGCAACATTACAATGTTTTCTAAAACAAACCTTTGTGTCATTTTCATCAAATTCCATCTTTTCCACAGTTTGCCTCTGACCTTTCACCTTGAGGCCTGACGAGTCTGAATAATACAATATAAGCAGACATTAACAAACAAAGCATTTATTAGAATAATACTACTAATAATTTTAAAACTTTCTTTAAAGAGATTTATTCATATAGTCAAAGTATATTCTTCTTTGAAGCTTGAGAATGTGGAACACATAACATCATGCAAAGTAAAAATAATTACAATTTAGTTATAAATTATTTCATTATCATGAATACTAAATTCTATTATATGTATGATCACTTAAAAATGCCTTTTCCTTAAATACATAGTTTTTTTTATTGAGGTAGGGAATGGTGGCTGCTGTGTAAGATTGATTTTAACAATGTAATACTTACCTGTCACTGCTGATTTGCTTATCTGTTACAGGACACATGTCCCAAAGTCCAAGTCTATACTTCAAACCTCCCGTTACATGCAACATACTAAAACATTACAGTTTGATCTCCACATCGTAGGTTCATGAAGGATACTCCTCATGAATCTGAATTGTACACACACTAAGGTCACACCATTAAAGTGAGCTGTTAGCCGGGCATTTTATAATAATGGCTAGCAAATGCTATATAATTAAAATTACTTTTACCATCCACCCCCGGAAAACTAAATTTTATTAGCAGCATTTAAATTCCTGCAAGGATTCTTATAATAATGAAGATGGATGCCGTATATGCACACTTCAGAACTTGAGGAGTGAAAGGTTCCAAATCTTCATGTGACTATGGGGATATTCTTAAGTTCCACTGATTTCAAAGTGCAACTGTACCATCTGAAGAAGAGCCAATACATGGCATTGAGGTCTATATGGGGAAAGAAGGGTGTTTCATCATCTGTTTATAAGTGTGCTGACTCATGGCTACGTTCCTAACAGAGTTTGTCTTTAACTTCAAAATAGACTGCTCATATCCACTTGGTACAAGACAAACATGTGGGATGAGTCATTTGTGCAACATTATGAGCCCCCAGTTCTTCCAGTCCTATATAATTATTATAATCCAACAATTATAATCAAACTGGCAAAGCAAGTGTTTATTACGTATTCAGTTTCCACAACTGATACACCAGAAGGGTGGTGTGTGGTGGGAATTATGCTGTTGTTGTTGTTGTTATAGGGTTTAACGCCATTTTGCAGCATAAGGTAGGCTATACATGGTGGCCAGTATTAATGGTGGAGGAAAAACCCCGTAAAACCGCGGAAAGAACCACCGACCCACGAGAAGCTACTGGCAAGCTTTCTCACATACCCACATTGGCCGAATCTGAGACTAGAACCGGCGCAGACAGATGTGAGATGGCAGTGATCCGTGATGGAGACCACTCGGCCACTCGGGGCCCTGGTGGGAATTATGATTGAACAATGGGACTTAATGTTCAAGAAGAGGCAAGCAAGGCAAACGAGGCTGATCATGAATTGCTGCTATTAAAATAAATTTTCTGCCGATTGTGTATGCAATGGAACCCATCTGGTGGTATAAGTGGTTGGAGTGTCTGCCTTGGATGTGGGAGGCTGTGGGTTCAAACCCCAGCCGAGTCACACCAAAGACGTACAAAAATGGTACTAACAGGTGCCTCGCTTGGCACTCAGGATTAAGAGGTTAGTGTTAGGACTGTTAGGCCTGGTGTCAGGATAATGTGGCTGGGTGAAACATGATACTACATGTCTGTGGCATGATGTTCCAGTGTTTTCCAGTGCTAGGCATAACTGTAAACTGCCACACTGCAGACAGCGTAGCGATATGACGGAAAAATTGATAACGCTACGTTAAAAATCCGAATCATACACACACGCATACAATGGAAGAATAGTTCATAGAACTGTATCAGAGAAACTGCAACGTATTAAACAACACTGTTCATTGTTTTTAATAGTGTAAATCCTATGAAGCATTTCTATCATGTATGATCAGAAGAAACATTTAAAAATGTTTACCTAATGGCTGCAATAGAAGCTATGCCATTGATACTAGTGCCACAGCATACACTATTGTACCAAAGCATCTACTGTGATACATTCCCTGCAAGTGTTAATCAAAGTTATTAGTTATTAAGGGAAGTTTAAAATTGGATTTCCAAATGATTCATGTGGAAATGACACCACATACACTGGAGATGCCTTATATACACTTTTGACAGAGCATGTCCTAAGTAATAAACATGACTATTATCACAAATGGCTCAGCCATACTTAAGAAGTTGAAAAAATATATTTTAATATAACTACCTGGACCAGTGAGATTAATAGTCAAGAAAACTACCTGGACCAATGAGACTTGTACAAAAAACTGCATATGAAATTCTCCTTTGATGGGACCATCCACTGAGGAGTAGTGATAACAAGATTTGTGAGAAGGCCAATGAGGTAGCCATAGTGGATTTTCCGGCAAAGATGACTTTTGTTTAAGACCAACTAGATATCATGCAAAGTGTTTTGGCATATGTTATATTTCAATAGAGGGTTCCTGCCGCAAAGTTAGGAAAAGATTTCAGACCTTTTCCAGACCAAAATATAAAAATTTCCAGTCCTAACACTGTGACAAGTTTATTGACCTTATGATAGCAACAGGGGATGCATTTTCCAGAATTTTTGGAATAAATAAAAATGGATAGTTTTATGCATAATTCGAGTGTGCTGAGTCCAAACTTGAATGTATCTTCATAATATCTTTTCAGATAAACTCTCAAGAAGCATTGAAACACATGCACCGTCCATCATTTTTAATGTTGGTCTTGGTCACCTTTTGCAAAATCTTGACCTCATGTTATTTCAGGACGACATCTGCATATTTCTTACATATTGGTATATAGAAATGTAGGGTGACCATTTTTCTTTAAGAATAAATAGACTTTTCCTGTGTTCCAGGTACTTCGGAAGACTTTCTGTACATTTTTATCACGTCACCTCCCCCTCCATGTTTTTATGAAATAGTATATTCTTGAGTCATTCACATGTTGAAATTGTAAGTTGCTCTAAAATATAATGTTTTATGCATAATTTTTATAAACAGAATTCAAATCTGAAACCACCTTTAAGATACTGTTTCATGTAAATTCACAACATGCATCCAAACACATCCACCATCCACCATTTTAATATTGGTCTTTTGTCACTATTTGCAAAAGCTTCACCACTTGTTATTTCAAGCTGAAATTTGCATATTTCTTACATATGGTAATATAGAAATATTTTGTGAACATTCAGTTTAATAATAAATGTACTTCTTCATTGTTTCTGGTACTTCTTAAAGCCTTTCTGTGCCTTGTTTAAGTGACCTCCCACAATCATTTTTTCATAAAATACCCAAAATGATGAGTCATACACAAGTTGACATTATAGCTTACTCTTAAAACAGAGCATAATCATTACAATATTCTTGTACATATGAATTGATCTGAAATGACAATTTAGTAAACAGAAATTGACACTTTTGAATTAAATTATGATAAGATAGTCTTGGTCAAGTTCTATATTTTTAAAATTAATGACAAAAATTAAGAAACAGAAAAATAAATCACATTGAATATTCCCACAATTCTACAAAGTATGTCAGTCACATGGACAAATTCCTCATTTACTCTTTCATACTGTACAGGTTTTCCACTAATTTATTATTACAGTAAATCTGCATTTATATGGTGTAAATTGTGAATGTTGCAACATAAAACGTTGGATGTCAATCTTTTGTTCTTTCTTAATAATTCTGATCAATTTTGAGCAATACCATACAGTTCATGAAGCAGCATTAAATTGTGAAATCATTTAGTGTGAGAGAAGGATCTGGCACTGTGTACTGATGAAATATTTATGATTATTTTATTTTTTAAATAAAGTGATTTGTACAGATTGAGTGTTTGTTCTCTATAATGTCAATATTCAGAATAGATTGATATTCACAATAAATGCCATGAATTGGTTTTCTTGTCTTCAAAATAATTTAAACTATATCTCTTTTTGCCTATACTAAACATGAACATTTTAAATTAAATAAGCCCTCCAATTCCTCTAGATATAACCCATCATTTATAAATACAAGTCTGAATCAAACCTCGAAAATACATTACACAAAAAAGTACCAAAAAGTTTTAATACATTTAATATAAAAAATGAAAACACGTGTGTATCATATGATTCCCTGGTATAAATGTTCACTTTGTCATAAAATGGGTTTCTGTGTGTTTCTGAACTTAATTTATTCCGTTTTGTTGCAATTATTTACATTTTTATCGACCCACGTGCCAGGAAGAGTTACTATTCAGTCTGTTGTGCTGATGTGCCAATATTTTTTTGTTTTTAAAATCAATTTATGCCGTATTATTGCGATTATTGACATTTTTTCGGACCCACGTGCTAGGAAGAGTTACTGTTCAGTCTAATTTTCAGTTAAACATCCCTGATATGAGAAACTAAGATGCCGTTTCAGAACGAGGACGAGAGTCAAATAATCATTTTGGAATCACTCTTTGTCAACAAGGTCAAGTACCTTAGCAGCTAGCCAATCAGAAATAAGGTTAGTTACTGTTCAGTCTATTGTGCTTATGTGCCAATATTTGATGAATCACCATGTCTGATGAATCACACTGGCATACAAATATATTTACTTATTAATAAAACTTACCTATCGGTTCTAGTGACTCATAATGTTGTTCCCAGATGTGTCCAAGGAGAATTGGATCTCCCTGAAAATTATCCTGGCCAACAACCCATGCAATAATGTCATCACTGCCTGAGGAAGGCGAACTTGTCACGATCATAATATCTCTCTGTAATGTCCTAGCCATTGCAACCACCAATACGTGGTCTGCCCATTCGCCATTCTTTGCCATTCTTGCACAGTACTCCTCAAAACTCTCATTGTACATGAATTCAGCAAAGTTTATGTTGCCAGCAGATACCTGTATAGTTAAAAAAAAAGATTTCTTAGTCTGGTCAGTTAGTTCCATGATATTGATATCCACATTCTTAATAACTCTAGAAGTTATACCGTTCAACAATGATTTGTGTCTGGTATTTTCCTTTAATCTTATCAGTTCATTCCAAGCTACTGATGTCCACATTCATAATAAGCATTGAAGTTATAACATCCAACATTGACTTGTATCTGGTATTTTCATTAGTCAGATGAAAACCTAATACCCTGTCAGTTGGAAACAAATACCAGGTCAGTGTCATGTCAGGATTAATGTGATATTGTCATTAGTCAGATGAAAACCTGATACCTGGTCAGTTGCAAACAAATACCAGGTCAGTGTGATGTCAGGATTAATGTAATATTGTCATGAAGCTGCTCAATATGTCCTGAATTTGACTCCACATGAAAATTGCACAAAAATAATGATAAAAGAGAATGCTTGGGACTTGATGTGCATATTTATTGCATGTTTTTTTGTGCTTGATGCAAACATCTGAGTCATCAAGTTTCTTATCAACACATTATAATTCCATAATGGGGTCACAAACAAAGTATGCAATTCAAAATACCCCAACTCAAACTAGAGATTAATGCTAGGTTTGTGTTATGTGATGCATATATGAAATTACTTTGTGATTAAGTCATTGAATATTTATTTCCCATACTTTCTATGTTAATTTTTTTATGAAAAAGGAATACTGTGGTATGTTTTATTTTTGAGGGTCTCAGTTTTTATGATTTTGTAAAGTATCACATTTTGAGGGAACTTAAATTCATGGTTTTGCCTTCAAGAACTTAAATTTTGTGATTTTGCCTATTAAAGTTTGCATACTTATAGGCAAGTAATTTTTTGGATTAACCTCTAAAACTTAGAAAAATAAAGAGTATAAAGAATAAAACTATGTTGACATGAAACACTGGTTGTTTCAATGATTAAAACAAAACCAGCACAATATGAACACCTGTCAAGATCAATCCCTTATATTCAAAATCAAAGGGAGACAATGTAGCAACACGATAATCAGTAACACACCTGTGCATACATAAAGGTGCACCATCAATCAATTTATGATGACCATGGCATTATCACATTGGTTCAAGTATCCATATTTGCTGTATGTTTTCGGACTGCAACAAATAATAACTTTTTTAGATGTCAGAAAACATACAGGTGAAGATATATTTATTCCTCCCCCCCCCCACATCCGTAACGAAGTTACCGTTAGCTCACATGACGACGTGCTACGATGAAGTAAAACAAGTATTTTGTCTAGCACCACATAAATGATACTGAATGAAAAACAGGCATTACTTGCCTATTTTGTCTATTTGATACATGTCCATCAGCCAGAAAACACAGCCATGCATGTATTAGAGCCACGATTGTGTGTGTAATTTCCAAAAGAACGCATATTACTAATCTTGCAATCCACAGCTTAACCCTCTGCTAATCAGTGATCATTAAATCTACATTACAAATGCATGCAAGCTTTATTTCTGTGTAATTAAGATATTAATGCAAACTAAATAAAAGATTTTGGAATTATAATTCTTAAAATATTTATGTCAGAAACATTTTAGTATTGAATGTAGAAATACCGGTATATGTATGATGGCTACTCTTAGAGCACCAAGAGTGAGGCTCCATATGGGGTGAGTGTTGTATGTATGACTAGATAGGGTAAAGATAACAAGCAAGTTGCAATATACCAGTCGGCATGATTAATATGTTGGTATTTTTTAAAAATAAAGGTGATCTATTTGTTGTGTTTCTCTCTTCGTTCTTTTCTACCTAGCCAAAGGTAGCTTCAAAATGAGCGGAGCTTGCCAACTCGAAACAATTGACTGTTCAAAGATTGTTTTGATGCATGTCAGAGATTACAAGGTGTCTAGGTGATAATTGCTAATAATATAACTTGTGGGATTTCTTTGACAGGTGTGTTCGGAAATAAAATGCAGCCCTATGGATTTCATTAAAAGAGTACACGATGTACCAAACATTTGGCACCCACAATCAATATTTATTGTCTACAAAGAGGTTTATTACCTGTAGAACAATAACTATGTTTAAACCTTGGTATATAATGCCTCAGGGATAAGAGGTTTATTTTCTTGCACAGTGCCAATGAATTTTACTAATCCATACCGACTCTCTGATGTATTGTTTAATGATATAAAGCAGAGGTGATGGTTTCTAATCAAAGCCATAACTGTCACACCTGTTTGAAGTGGTTTCGTGTGTAACAATGTATACGCTCACAACCAATCATATTTTTG
This sequence comes from Sinohyriopsis cumingii, assembly GCA_028554795.2. Lineage (NCBI taxonomy): Eukaryota > Metazoa > Mollusca > Bivalvia > Unionida > Unionidae > Sinohyriopsis > Sinohyriopsis cumingii. Next base: position 124,588,131 of record CM068837.1, on the reverse strand, counting down.
AGCCAAATCAAGCTATTAAAACATAAAGTATAAATAAATTACCAACCACTATTTCAAGTTTATCTACTGGATAGCTGTCGTTGTGACACATAATATTGTTAGTACTGTAATAATTTTGATGGATAAGTTTATCATACCTCGAATTAATGATTCTGAAGATGCATCACAAAAAGAACCGCCTATGAAGAAAGCTGCTCTAGATGACGGGTCTGATTATCTTGAACCCGAGAGTGCTCCATCTGGTTCTGTACGTGGTCACTATAATCATTATACATTAAAGCGAAAGCAGGATCTAGTGAACAATGCAAAACATCTGGGAATTAGACCTACAGTGGAATAGTTCAAGATACCGAAATCTACGGTGAGTATCTGGATGAAAACTAACTTTCCTGCACATCTGAACTTGAACGGACATTTGCATAAGCGTGTATGACCCATTTCATATGGACAAGCTATGGATGATAAGATAGGTCAATGGGTGCTCACTCGGCATGACTTACAAATTCCAGTTAGTGTTGAGGTAATATGTATATACGCCATGTCTGAATATAATTTCAAATTCCCTGCCAGTCGTTCTTGGGGAGAGAGTTTCATGAGAAGACATGGGTTTGTGTTCAGAAACAGGACCTCTCTTGCCCAACGTTTACCCAAGGATTTGGAAGAAAAGGTTGCTTCGTTCCACAAGTTTGTGATGGATAGACATGAGGAGGACGAGTTTGACAATAGTTTATTATTAACATGGACAAGACACCGATCTACTTTGCACTTGTGGCAGGTAAAACGGTGGACAAAGAAGGAACGAAAAGCGTTTTGATTCGTACAACTGGAGCAGAGAAGAGACACATTACTGTCCTTTTAGCCGTTGCAGGTTCTGGCGACATATTACCCTCAATGATTATTTTCAAGGAAAGAGACATCTAGATCTGAAGGCACCAAAAGGGTGGATTATCGCAGTTCAAGAGAAATCATGGATGGACGAAACGCTAATGTTGTGACGGATTGAAGAAATTTATTTGCCATTCACCAGAAGAATGCGATCACTATTAGTTATGGACTCGTTCCGGACTCACATCACTGATGACGTGAAGAAACAGTTGCGACATGGAAATATGGAAATGTTGTGTCAGTAATACTACCAGGAGGCTGCACATCCAAGTTGCAACCTCTTGATGTGAGCATCAATAAATCTGTCAAGAGCTACCTCCGCCGCAGCTGGATGGAATACATCAGGGATGCTAAGAATGCATTAAAATCATCTGGTGAAAGCAGCAACGGACGGATCAAGAAAGAAAGCAAACAGACAGTATTGGACTGGGTTGTAAATGCCATGTACACACTGAAGGAAAAGCGCACAATGATAATGAAATCTTTCAAGGTGTGCAGCATCAGTGTCAATCTGAGCGGAAGTGAAAATGCGCTGATCAGAAATGACAAAAAATTAAACAATATTGATGATGACAGTGATACAAAATTTGAGGGCTTTTTGCCAGAGGATCTAAAAAAGGCCATGGACAAGCTACTTGATATTGAATAATATATTTGAATATATTACATCATATTTCTTTTCAATTTTTTGATATTGCTATTTATTGTGTATGGCTTAATATAAAAATCTTTATCTATCTATCAATCTATCTACATACATACATACATACATACATACATACATACGATTAAAAAATTTAAATTATATTAGTCCATGGAGGTTCATGATCACATTAAATAATTGGCCACCAAAAGCGAACTTTGTATCAGTTAAATTAACGGCAAACACGCTGTGAATTGTACATTAAAATGATGCAGCAGATCTTCCTAGACTGTGTCCAAAAACATAAATTATAGAAAAAATTATAGTGGAGCAACGTCCGAAAACTTACAAAGCATTTAAATATTATATTTCACAAAAAACGGAGTCCGAAAATAAACAGTGTCCGAAAACATACGGTAACATTTATTCTTATTTCTTTCAGTTTTTGTAATACTATTGTTAGAATACCTTGCAGTTTTCTTGTTTGCCTATATTTTCACTTATGCCATCACATCCTGATTTAAGGAATACAATAGAGATCTCTAGGAATCACACACAGCCATAAATTGGTGGGCAGGTGCTTCCTTACCATGTGTGGCTAATTTTTATCTGTGTCTTTAATTTCATAGCACGGGAAATCTGCTTATTCTAGAAAGATTTTCCCTTGAAGAAGACATGAAGACAATTTGGTTTTGGAGTTTTAGTGCAACAAATATATACAGCATATGAAGCTCAGTAGTGTAATGGTAAAGATTTGTGAATTTCATTATTTGATACCAAAAAAAAAAAACAAAAACAAATTCCAATCAATCTTTTAGCCTTTTCAAATTAAGAAAAATTCAATATTGACTGCACCCATCTGGTTAAGTATCCTACTAGTTCAGCATCAAAAGGAAACAGCAGACATAGGGAATGAAGTCTGAACACCCACACATGTATATATATATGTGTGTGTGTGTGTGTGTGTGTGTGTGTGTGTGTGTGTCAGACCTGTCAACCCTGACAAGATCATTTCAGTACGGCAACTGTTTTTTTTGTCTGAAAGTTTTCAGTAACTTGTAGCAAAATATCAAACTTCTAAAAGTTTAAAAGTATAGTATTCGAAATCAGTAGTGACAGTAAACATTGTGTTCAACTGAAAAGTATGTAAAGTACAAGTAGACCTTATTTACCACTAGCACAGCTGTACAAACTTCAGTTCCATAACCTATGCAGCTCAACGCCTTGTTGCTATCTCTCAATTTGATGTAATTCTTGGAAAACAAATTTCCGTTTCACATGACGACTGCAATCGTATCTCCCTTCAAGAGACAGACTCAAATTGACACATGATGTCCAATTAACGAAACTATGTCCCTTGCTGCTTTTCTTCACAAGAATCTCAATATTCCTTTTTATACTTCTGTGCTTATTAATACCTTTTAAGAGGCTTATTTTCCCCTCGTCTTCAGGACACATGGTAATAATTATATGGAAAAATGGGAATCAGCCTATAAATGGGTGACATAAAATAGAGTATATATGGGTTTGGCGATTAATAATGTAAGTTATGTTTTAGGAAAAAGAATCTTTTGAGAGCTTAACCTAGTTGTAAGTGACAAAAAAAAAATACTAGAGACAGTTATATTGATGGTATTTCAGTCCTTTAACAGTCTTGAGTTTGGAACACCCATTACTAAAATTAGCACTAGATTCTTTGGTGCAGAACTGAAGAGAGCACATGTTTCAAACAAATACAGGTCCTGAAAATGCCATGGCTCATATCCTTGCCTCTACACAGAAGCTGACATCCAGTTTTCATCTATACTGATAAATATAGGTTTGATCATGAGCACTCAGAAATATTAAGTTATTGAATTTTTAATATCATGGTGTTTGCACAGGTTTACTAAGGGAACTGAATTAGTACCATGAGTCCTTCAACATGCGTCATTTGCTGGACGCCAGTTTTAAAATAGTCTATAATCAACAGTTTGATCATGCAGACGCTTTGCATGAAAAGTTTATGCAGTTTATAGTGTCTGAGATACTGTTGTATAGTTAGTCTGGCTCCCAGAATAATTCCACTAATTCGACTAATATGGATCCATATCAAACACAGATGAACCAGTTATCATTATTTTTCAGCAACAACCAGTTTTCCATAGTTTTTGATTTTCATTCATAAGTCCGTATTTAAGGGCCATTTTAGTAACACTTATGGCAAAATCATAAGGGTTGGCAGGTCTATATGTGTGTGTGTGTGTGTATATATATCCTTTCACCAAGTTATATTTTCTAATTTAATCTAGATACTAATTTACATATGGAAATGATTTTTAAAAAATAATTACTTTCATATTCCAATTTCGTGGTTTGGACAGTATAGAATTGTTCTTACCTGCAGTACTTGATTAGCATTCAAGAAGGCAACAGCATCTTGGCGTAATTGTTGTGGAGATATTTGTACTGGACAGTTTAGTCGCTGAAGCTGACTGGACACAGCCTCAAAGAAGCAGTTCCCATTACCAGGAGTTTCTCTATGAAATTGCAGACCCACAGTTTGACAGTTTCTTTCCAAAGTAGATCGGCTAGAAAGGGCACCTTGTGTCGATTTGTGTAGAACCTGGTACAACAATTTAGGATCTACACAAGTCACTCCTGCAAACAGAAAATGCTTGCATTCTTACTGCTGACTATAAATAAATCCATACACAGACTCAAACGTCTTTGCACGTTTTCTAAACTTCACTAATTGATTAGATAAATATGTCTATGCAGTAATTAACATGTAGTCAAATTATGTAAGTCTAAAACTGGATATATGTCTTACTGTAATAATTTAACAGCATATCAAAAGCACTGAAGCGCACTACCAACCCCAGTCAGCAGTTAACATTTAATATATGAAGCAACTAACTCAGGTGTAGTATTGAGAACAAGATTTTCAAAATATCCATCAATTCAGCCCTTCTGAATGTCAGATTGGCAGAGTTTTCTTTTAGGGCCAACTCGACATCATAAAAAGTGTTTCAGCAAAATTCCTAAGTTAAGACCATTGTCCTTTATGCAGGTGCCTTAACATTTTAAATACGGGTGCCTTGGTAGCCATATTTTTAAAATGGCCACCATACTGTCTGTCAGATCCGCAACACTTTCATTTAAAACAACTAGACATACTAAGACCTTTTCTAAGTGAAACCCCAATACTGATATGACAGTTACTTTAGGAGCTTGAACGATAAGAAAGTTAAAAAAAATAACTACTGTGATAGCCACATTGGATGTCCAAGTGGCTCCATCATTTTCACAGGGCCCAGAGTGGCCAATTGGTCTAAAGCGCTCACCATTACGGATTGCTGCCATCTCACCTCTGCCTGCATGGGTTCGAGTTTCGGATTCAGCCAATATGGGTATGTAATAAAGCTTTCCAGTAGCTTCTCGTGGTCGGTGGTTCTTTCCAGGTTTTTCCCGGGTTCTTCATCCACCATTTACACTGGCCACCATGTATAGCCTATCTTGTGGTGAAAAATGGTGTTAAACCCTATAACAACAACCATCATTTTCACTGAAAACTCACTAGACCATGTATGCACAGGGTGCAGGCAATATAAGCAATGTTTTTAAAGCCACATCATATGATGTAAATTAAAACGTAACATCAGTTGATACCTGCAGGCCGTAATTTGCCCACCCTGAACCAGAGAATGATATGAATGTATCTGTACAGCTTGGATACAATCCCTCCGACAGGAGTAGTAATAACAAACTTGTTCTAACACAAAATGAAACCTGGATTAAAACCTAATGCATAATCTTTTCTGGTTGATGACAAATGGAACTAAAAGTGAAGACTCTCAAATGACAAACAAAACATCATTTCCTGATGGGAATGGTTAATATGATGCTCAACATGAATTTAACACCCAATACAACTGGCTAGGCATACAACATCTGTGTGATCTGTGAATTGTGAGCTCCTTGTTTCTTTGGTTTATTTCATACAAGAGAAGTTAGAAAATGCAAACACATAGAAATGCATAGAAAATAACTATAAAAATGAAGAAAGAAAAAAATCAGACTTATTAGTTTGTAACAATTTATTGGCATGGTAAGTGAACAAGAATTGGTAATGCTATAATGTGACCTGATTTTTAAGTGTTACCAATTACAATTCATAATCCCGGTACAAGCAATGCTTAAGACAATTCTGCATAATCCATATACAGGTCAATTCAATAAAATTTACTGACTTATAGGTTGTATAATAGGGTATTTTGAATCAATCACTAGTGAGCGTTTTGCACACTTTGCTAGTTTCCACATCAACAAAAATAGGTATGTCCTGAAGAGTGGATATCTTTATTATAGACAGGAAACTTATTTCTTTTTATAAATGCTACTGCCTGACTATACAATGACTGAGTCAAAGTCTGATATTTCATGTAATGGGATTCTATGTAATGTATGGCCACATATTATGATTAAAATACAAAAATTGTTCTCCAGTTTCTAATTTCTAAATGAAGACTCAAAAAGAAGCGATCTGCTGGTTATACTGGAGGGTTTGAAACTCAACTGGTTATACTGTAGGGTTTGAAACTCAGCTGGTAACACTGCAGGGTTTGAAACTCAACTGGTTATACTGCATGGTTTGAAACTCAACTGGTAATACTGCAGGGTTTGAAACTCAACTGGTTATATTGCAGGGTTTGAAACTCAGCTGGTTATACTGCAGGGTTTGAAACTCAACTGGTTATACTGCAGGGTTTGAAACTCAACTGGTAATACTGCAGGGTTTGAAACTGATCTGGTTATACTGCAGGGTTTGAAACTCAACTGGTTATACTGCAGGGTTTGAAACTCAACTGGCAATACAATACTGCTGGGTTTGAAACTGATCTGGTTATACTGCAGGGTTTCAAACCCAACTGGTTATACTGCAGGATTTGACACTCAGCTCGATATACTGCAGGATTTGAAACTCAGCTGGTTATACTGCAGGGTTTGAAACTCAAGTGGTTGTACTACAAGGCTCTCTACATCACTTTCCCTGTATCTTTGAATAAAAATATATGTCACTCAATTACTCTATTAAAACACAAAGTTCACCATCATTGCCTTCCCATCTGTCAGTGACACACACACACACACACACACACACACTCACACACACACACACTTTTGTTCTCTCCCTATATTATCACATTCATGAAACTGAAGTTTTTTGCCACTGTCTCTAACATCCATCAGCCTGGGACACAAAAGAACACATGTCAATTACCCTTTTTATACACGTATGCAATTCTTTATCACTCCCTCCATCAGTCTGTGACACATGCATTCTCTCTCTCTCTCCCACTAGTATTGCTTGATTTTTTGTGCCAGTTAAGTATGTGATAACATTTTGACTGTCACAATAGTTCTGGTGGATTTGCAGCAAGATTAACTCTGCATGAGCAACTGCCTAGTAATTCTCAAAGTAACTAACTTTTTGCAGGAAGCTCCTCTAATGGTCCATTACACAATAAAATGTTTACTTTTTCTGTGTCTTTTTTCTTCATGGGACGAGGTTCATTTGATTAGCCATTACAACTGTTTGTATTATTTTTTTGTTTGAGATTGATTTGTAATGGAGCTTAAGATATATACTATTCCTGTCTAACTACTGGAGAGTCGATGGAAGTAAATGTGCGAGATAACCACTGAAAATGTTTGTCATGCAAGTATTTTACAGGTATCAGGATTTTATCTGACATGATGCATGCAGCCCATGGACTGTGCCCAATATAATTTAGGATGAACCAGATACTGAGGAGAGGGGGTGGCTAGGAACTATAAATGTAATGTACATGACTTATAATGTGCACTTAGATACATAAGAGAATGGGATGTTTTCTTCATATGCACTGATCTGTAACGGGGATGAAAATATGCAGTTATACTGATTATCAGTTACTATTGGAGAGTGGGTGGTATAAAAATAAATGGGAGAAATAATCGCAGGAAATATTTATGATTTGTATTGTTTGCCCAGACATTTCGTCTTCATACGAACATAAAATATAATGGTGTTGACTGCATTATGACGTATTGCAATGAATGGATTTTTGTCATAATGCATGCAGCCAATGGAACTTGCCCAAGTCTATTTTAGTGCTACTATAATCCTCTAAAGTACGTGCTTTGAAAATAGGATGATGCCGAAGGTGTTGTTTTAGAATCAGAGTTTAAAACCGGCGAACAATTCAAGAAAACCGTGACTGTAAGGCACTAATGCTTTTGCACAGAGTTTGGAGGTGAAATATTTTTTAAATTACTGTTTCTTGTAAACTTATTTTTAGCACAGGACACGGTACAGTAACAATTCACTGAGCATGGTTCCAGTTTCGAAGTGGCGGTTGCATAAGTTACTTGTAAAAGAGGGGGCCCCGAGTGGCCGAGTGGTCTAAAGCGCTCACCGTTCCGGATCACTGCCATCTCACCTCTGTCTGCGTGGGTTCGAGTCCAAGGCTCGGCTAATGTGGGTAAGTGGGAAAGCCTGTCAGTAGCTTCTCGTGGGTCGGTGGTTCTTCCCTGGGTTTTCCAGGGTTCTTCCTCCACCAGTTATACTGGCCGCCATGTATGGCCTATCTTGTGCTGAAAAATGGCGTTAAACCCTAGAACAACAACAACACCAACAACAACTTGTAAAAGAATCGTTAAATGTTTCTTTATAATTTTCTGAGAATTTCCTGTAGAAAGGGTTTGTGACCATAATGGTTAAATAAAGGTTAATTTACTAGACTGGATTCATGCGATATCTGTCCGAGAGTTGTGCATTGGTATGTTACTGTCTTTTGAATTGATATGTATAGTTATTCAGTCTTCTTGCAATTCTGAAGCAATAAAAGACGCGTGAGAAAGATGAATCAAGCGGATGATTGGGGTCACGCTTGCACTACTTGTGTTCATATACAGTACAGATAATGTGATTTTGTGTTCTCTGAGATTTCATCGTACTTTATTGATTAAACATCAGATTCCTGTGCTTTAAGCTTGCTCTCACATGTTTCTTGCTCAGTCTTGAGATTGGTGCATATTCAATAGAAACTTTAGCCACCTTCCTCTCTGCTGTGCTGTTCTTATTGTCTTTGCCAATACAGCTGAACTAGTTTAATATATGGTAGATTCATCATCTTAAAGTGATGCAATGAAATGACTCTTACACTTTGTATCCCATCATAAATGTGAATGCCAAATATGAGTGGGTTTTCTTTTCAAGGTGTGGGTAGCCTGTCTGTTCTGCTACTCACTGGTATGTCCCATATATTCAAACTTATGAACAAATTCTGGAACATAAATCTTTCATGTTATTACTCAACCTTCCTTTCAAAAGTAATATATTTACCTTATATTAAAGACCACCTTTAACATGTGACATGAACTGGATTAGCAAACAGATGTTATTACATGTTACAATGCAAGTGGGATTTGCAGTACGAGTTTTCATTTGCATCAGACGCAATATGAAGGCATGACTGTGTTGTACAACAATTTATACTGAACATGGCATCATGGAAAAGGACAGCATTAAAAGATTATACTATCACTGACTTCTTTGTGCAGGTAAATCCTTGGCCACCCAAACTCTGTGACATGTTACCAAACTCAGTTAATGCATTGATCATTGACCCAGCTGGTCCCTTGAAAGCTCATCTGTTGTTGAATCTGATTAAGAGACGGTTAATCAAGGATCATCACCAAGCTCAACATCCGCATTCCGCCCAAAAGACGCCCACAGGGAAAGAAGGCTCATAAACGACTAAACATCACCAAGCTGAAATGCACCAGTACCAAACAGTTTCTCATGGATGCCCTGGAAGAAACCAGAAAGCACCAAGACTGGTTTGATGAGAACTGTGACGAGATAAAGCAGTTGCTGGATGAGAAACATTGCCTGCATCAAACATACCTCAACAACCCAATGTACACCTCCAGGAAAGATGTGTACAACAATATACGCAAAACCTGTACAGCAGAAACTCCATCAGATGTGAGACACATGGCTGAGAAACAAAGTTCATGAGATACATTGCTACGCAGACAAACATGACATGAAGAACTTCTACAACGCCCTGAAAGAGATGTATGGATCATTCCCCCCCCCCGCTTTCTTAGCGCAGATGGGAACACACTAATTACTGACAATGAGAAGATTCTTCAATGATGGGCTGGACACTTTGACAGCGTCCTGAATCGCCTTTCATCCATCAACGATGAAGTCATCAATAGTCTCCACCAATTACCCATTTTCGAAGACTGGATGACCCTGCAACCTTGCTCAAGACAGATAAAACAATATATCTGCTCTCCAGTGGCAAAGACCCTGGTTCAGACTCCATCCCAGCTGAAGTCTACAAGGAAGGGGGCACAGCTCTGATAGAAAGGCCCCACCAACTGTTTTTGCTGATGTGGCAGCAAGAGACGATCCCCCAGGAATTCAAAGATGCTTCCATAAACCACCTGTATGAGTGCAAAGGGAACCGCCAGTTCTGCGACAACCACCGGAGTATATCCTTACTCTCAATTGCAGAAAAGATACTCGCCAGAATCCTACTGAACTGTCTGACTATGCACCTTGACCAGGGACTCCTGCCAAAAGGCCAGTGTGGATTCAGGAAAGAACGTGGTACCATCAGCATGGTTTTTGCTGTGAGGCAGATACAAGAAAAATGTCAAGAGAAAAATGCTGACCTTTTCTCCATCTATGTCGTTTTGACAACGGCCTATGATACTATCGGGAGAGAAGGCTTGTGGAAGGTAATGGCCAAGTATGAATGACCAAGAAAATTTATATCCATGGTGCAACATTTCCACGATCACATGCAGGCACGAGTCCAGGACAATGGAAAGACATCTGAGCCATTCCCAGTAACCAATGGTGTCAAGCAGGGTTGTTCTGGCACCGACACTGTTCAATCTATTGTTCTCCACCATGCTGACTAATGCTTTCAGAGGCGTAGATGTTGGAGTCGGCATCAGGTACCGTCAAGATGGAAAACTGTTCAACCACAAGAGACTTCAAGCGAAAACCAAGGTTATGACAGAAAACCATTGGGGAATTCTTATTTGCTGATGACTGCGCCTTCAACGCTGGCTCAGAAGACGACCTGCAACGTAGCATTGACAAGCTTTACAGCTCCTGCACAAGCTTCGGTCTCACCATCAGCACCACGAAGACTGAAGTCCGGCATCAGTCAGCCCCTGGAAGGCCTTATGTTGAGCCCAACATAACCGTCAATGGCCAAAAACTCAACGTAGTGAACCACTTCACCTACCTTGGTAGCACACTGTCAAAGAGTTTGACTAATGACAATGAGGTGAACCTCCGCATTGCCAGAGCCAGTGCAACTTTTGGCAGACTGTATGGCAACGTCTGGAATAGAAGAGGCATCAGCATCCAGACCAAACTAAAGGTCTATAGGGCAGCTGTGCTCACCACACTACTTTACACATGCAAAACGTGACCCAATGCCAGGCCGGGTGGCTGAACCGCTTTCACGCCACAAGTCTCAGGAAAATCCTCAACATCAAGTGGCAGGACAAGGTTCCAGACACTGAGGTACTCGCTTAAGCAGGTCTTTCCAGCATCCTCTCCATCCTGATGCAGTCCCAGCTATGCTGGGTGAGACATGTTGTACGCATGCCAGACCACTGGCTGCCTAAGAGACTATATTATGGCGAGCTACAGCAAGGACAGGCCACGTTAAGAAGGACCTGTTATACAGGGAGTTAGCAGAAGGCGCATGACCGACTGGACGGCCACGTCTGCACTACAAAGATGTTTGCAAGAAGGACATGAAGACGGCCAACATCAGTGTCAATGACTGGAATAGCTGTGCTAATGACCGTTCCACCTGGCACCTAGCTGTCAGACTGGGCATTCAAAAAGCCAAGGAAGACAGAAACATAAAGCACGCTGAAAGGAGAGTGAGAAAGAAGGCCAAACATCAACTTACTCTGGAGATACACCATCGTCTCAAGTAGATGGACGCATGCCAAGAAGAATTTAGGATGAGATGGAGTTATAGCCAAATGGATAGCGAAAATATATTTCGCTGATTAGTCTATCCATGTTCACAATGTTATCACCAGTGTACCTGACGTAATATGCAAAGTAGTCTACCCATGGTGCAAGTTCACAATAATGATATCACCAGTATACCTGTCTAAATATGCAAACTAGTCTATCCATGGTGTATGCTCACAATGTTGTTACCACTGTACCTGTCCTACACTAATTAGTCGACTCATGACACATTCTGACCAGCATATTATCACAAGTATACCAGTGTTATGTCAAGTTGTCTACCCGTAACACATGTTCAAAATGATGTCAAAATCCTATGCCAGTTAGTCCAGTCATTGCACAAGTATGTTATCACCAGTGCATCCATCTTATTCTAAGTAATCTACCCACATATACCAATCTGTCCATCCACTATACATGACAATAATATTATCAGTAGTGTACTCACCTTATCCCAATTATAGTACCTATGGCACATACTGACAATGACGTTATCACCAGTGTACCTGTCTGATGATACATTTAAAACTATTATGCATACCTTTCTGAATGGAACTGGAGAAGACCTGGTCTGTTGCTCTTCTTTTTCTTTGTAACCTTTCAGTAGATGTTTGAAAAGACTCTTGGCTGATGGACAATGTTGGCTGTTGTCCAGAATGGGCAGGTTTTGATGCAGTGGTTGCAGTGACCATTCCTGCTTGCGTTATATGGGGGTGTTTATATTCCTCACTGCACCTAATGGCTGATTGTCTCTGATACAAAATATTACCATATTTAGTAACTGATATTCCATGACATGAAATTCAATAATCATAATTTAGATAATTGCTGAATGAAACACAAACAATGGGATGGTCCAAATATCAATTGTCACATCTTTGTTAAATGATGATACAGACTAAACACTGCAAACTCTAATTCATCAACATCACATTGCATAGTTGCTTATCAAGCGAGTTAAAACACAGAAAGGCTGCTCCAAGGCCTACAAAGGAATTAAGGCACAGAAAGAAATGTTGGCGGGACAATAAAAGCTATGCAATTTATTTGAAATTCATCATAATTAAGGGAATGCAAAGAAGCTGGTCTGTCACTCAAAGGCTGTAAGACTGCTGAAAACTGTGGAACATTGTTTTCATTTTCTGCCAAGGTCACAGAGAAGTCAAGCTGCATACCAGATTTTGTACTGTACAGAAAAGGGCCTAAAGAAAATTGAACAGTGTACTGGACAAAAAGAATGACTATGTACAAATTCAAGACAAGACTATTTCCTATATTTCACCACTTAGTGTTGAAATCATCTCTGAAAATCTTCATCGATGACAAGATTTTGTGTTAGCTGATATGGTACACAAATTAGATGTCAGCTTGGCACCAGTTTTATTTGCTACAAAGTAGTCTTTATTAACAATCTTTTGGTGCAAATGTCATGTCATAATAAACATCCATTAACTGGGAGCAGTGACATAACGATTTTTAAGGTAGTCAAAGTGGAAGCCATATTCTATGTACAACAGTCACCTTTTCATGTAGGACCCTCAAGGAAACATAAAAAGTATACTGTTGAAAACCCTGTGTTGATATAGCAAACTATTTTGAGGGGAGTAGACACATAAAATGCTTGCCAGTAGCTTTCCATGATTTGGTGGTTCTTCCTCCACAAATTATACTGGCCACCGTGTATATACCATTATACTAGCCACCATATATAACCAATCATGCACTAGAAAATGGCACTAAACCTTAAACAACAACAAGAGCCACAATTAAAGCAGCACTAACAAGATTTACAAGAACACAGCTGTGGTAGCCATACTGGACATCAGATAAGCACCATTTTACTTTGAGACTAACTAGATCAACCAAGAAGTCTTGCAACGAACACCCCATGCTAGCATCAGTTTCTAGTCAAGCAGAGTTGTGATAACAAGATTTTTATGATGGCTACCAAAGCAGCACTAACAAGATTTACAAGAACACAGCTGTGGTAGCCATACTGGACATCAGATAAGCACCATTTTACTTTGAGACTAACTAGATCAACCAAGAAGTCTTGCAACGAACACCCCATGCTAGCATCAGTTTCTAGTCAAGCAGAGTTGTGATAACAAGATTTTTATGATGGCTACCATGGCAGCCATATTGGATATTAGATCAGCACTATTTGTTTAGGATCATCTATCTATCATAATAAGTCTTTTAATAAAACCATATGGTGATAAGACCATCCATTCAGTATGAGCAGTGTATCCCCCAGGGGTGTAAAATTGAGGGTACAAGAAACCCCTTGGTGTCAAAACTGGGGGTCAAATAAAAAATGTGAGGGTCAAAAAAATACTGACAAATTTTCATATGACTCGTACTTTTTCAGCTTGAAATAGGATATTGCAACTTGCACAACATACTCTCTCTCTCTCTCTAAACATACAAATATACCAACATGCACAATTAACAAACAAATGCATTGTCCATTTAATGAATAATTGTATTAGTTCATTTTTCTTTTAAAGTCGTACTTTTAACAGTCTCCAACACATTACATATAAGCCAATACAGAAAGCCAAATAAATCTTTTAATGAAATGGGAGTTAATTTACTGCCTTTCATAAAATGTATACTATCTTAGGTTTCATTGTACTTCTTCCTACAACACATTTATTCAAATATCCAGGAGGATAATGATTCATCTTCTTTAAAGTTACACTTGAACTTTAAGATCTTTCTTTTATGGCAGCAAAAGTTAAAAACAAACAAAATCTGCAATGACCCACTGACTTTGTAATCCAAAAAACGCATTTGTCTCTGCAAGTTTACTGATTTCATTGTTGTGAAATAATGTCTTAGGTTATAATGTGTTCTCCAGATATCTTATGGCGAACGAGGGCAGATTTTTGAAAATTCTAAAATCCTGTCACTAAAAGATTATTCACTTTTGCAGTCTTTGCAATCACGCAATCAGAAGTCGCACCGGTAATCATAATGAATGTGCCGTATTCCAGTCAAGGGAATTATTTTCTCCATTTTTCATTAAAGTTAGTTCCACAGTTACTCTTTTGTGTTCTGCTTCTTTCACTTTCTTTCTTCGCTAATGCATTTTAGTGCATGACGTTTTAATCTGGTGATCACTTTCTAGTGCAACAAGCCTTGAGATTAAACATCTAGATGACAGCTTGCTCGATGGAAATCGCGAGAAGCTTGCGAGATTAGGGGAAGCTACTCCGTCATAACATTGCCTATGCTAGTCTGGTTCATTGTTTTATATGTTCCCTGCGTTGCACTTTGCTATACGAATAGAGGAGCGCAAGGCAGGGAGCAAACAAAGCGGGGAACAAGTCAATGCCTATGCTCACAGTATATACAATGCCATACATCGTCCAATGCATTGGGTATTAAATAAATCCTGATAATATTATGAAAATCCTTTGCGTCAAAAAAACGCATGGCAACAAAATGTGTGCGTCAATTTTCTCCAGCGTGCGTCCCTGACGCACAACTGTGCGTAAAGGGAAACACTGCAGTATGAGTAACGATACTAAGATTTTCACAACGGCTGCTACTGAGGCCAAATTGGATATCAGACTAGCACCATTTTCATGTGGTGCCAACTAGACATCCTAAGAAATCTTCTAGTAAAACCCACATTGATCTTACCATCCCATTTAAAAATAGTGAAAAAAGTCCTTAGGTTGGCATAGTTTCGCCATGGACCAACCAGAAATCATAAATAGTCTTTAAGTGAAAACCCGATGCTGACATGACCATCCCATCCATTACAAAATAGCAATAACAACATATTTATGACAGGTGATGTCATGGCTGTATTGGAAACTGATTGGTGCCAATTTTATTCAGGGCCAACAAGACTTTATGTAATGTCCTTATGTAAACACCCCATGCTTTGACCATCCACTCAGATATAATAGTAATAGCAACACTTTCAGGATGGTTATTATGGTAGCCATATTGGATATCTGAGTGGCATCTTTTTGATCTAGCTCCATCTAGAGCATAAGATGAGCATGTATGTGAAGTTTCAAGGCAATTCCTCCCAAGTAGTTCAGAGGGAAAATGTATGTGGGTTTGCATTGAGAAGCCAATGATATTACTCTAGTTACATATGAGCTCTGTCAAAGTGTGCGTTCATGGGTCTTATTAGTGTATGTGTAGATATCCATATTTGTTCATCTACTATTCAACTTTGAAACCTTGCATGGATTTAGCCTATGGCTTTAATAAAGAAACATCAATATTTATTCTTCTACTTGATTACTTCAAAAACTTGCATGGATTCAAATTAAACAAACAGAACAATTTTGCAAGCTTCCTCTAATTATAGCTGCAGGTTTTAATGACTTGTGAGAATCACTATCCATGGGAATGAAATGATTGTCACATTCCTGACTCTCATAAAATTACAGTTTCTAACAATCAGTAGTGATGTGTTATTGACCAAATTAAATACCTGTGAAATTTGATCAACATGTGTCCCCACTAAAATCACTGGTGGTGGGATGACTGTATAAGATGTTGTAGGGAACTGTGCAGAATTCATGTTTTCTGTATCAGGTGATGCACAGGAATGTACGGAATTCATCCAGATCTCAACTAGCTCTAAAAAAGTCAAGAAACAAAATATATCATAAACATTCTAAGCACTGACAGAATAATTTACATGTACTTGCTGACAAAATATTTACTAAAACAATACTTAGTTTTTGAGAGATTTAATTGAATGTGTATCAGAAAGAAATGACTTAAAAACCAAAGAACCTGAAGTTTCTGCTTTTGCCGGACATTTCCAGTAGATCAAAGAATGTGACCTACAAACTCTGCTCAATCGGATATCAACCATGAGAGTTTTGAAATATCTCATATATCAATTAGTCTTTGATTGTCCATTTAACTGCCAAATAAACATCTTAATGAAGTAAAATGCAAAAGTCACTAAGTCAAGTTTACAAATTATTTCTTTCGCAGGCGATCAATATAGGTGTTGCCAACTAAGCTTACCTAAGATTCAAATGTATGCATTGTTTTCTGTTTGTCAGGCAATCAATGGAGGTGTCACTGTCTAAGCTTGTCTGGTCATTATGTTTTCCCAGTTTATTTAAAGGCTCTATAGCCACAAAATGCAAGACAAATAGAGGTCTTATTGGTTATCTCCTGACCATATCAAAATCCATATAGTTCAATGACTGCCCTAGGTCCTGTACTATAGACGTTATATCAGTCCCTCACACCATGCTGTTTGTGTTCCTGCATGTCAGCTCAGTTTAAAATAAATTATGAGAAGCCTAAACTCAGATTAAGGAAAGACAGGTACTTGCATGAATAACTGACTTTACAGAAAATGACTGTTAATTATGTGTTACATATTTTTAAGTAGTAAGTCAGCTGATTGTTAGCAGTTACAACTGAAAAACAGTAGAGTGACATAAAAATACTATTGCTGGGAAAAATCCTTAAGTCCTTATTTCTGAATGAAAATAATATGAAGAAATAATTAATTCATAAGAAAATTGGTTAATCGTATTAGAATATTACTGTCATTAAAGCAGCATCAAATCTGGAACCAAAAATGACACATTTTGTGGTGCAATTAATAATTAATTCTATCAATCATGTCTTTCTTGGCATGTCATGTTTTATCTCCTTTAAATGCTTTTATGCTGCAACTGACAAATATCTGCTTATTATATTATTTTTTAAAGACCAGCCGTATGGAATCAATCCTTTAGTCATCTCAATATTCTCTTCTGAATACAACCGAGTTCCTACAATCTTAACCAAGAAATGTTTACAGTTGTACAAACGAATGTGATTATTTTTTGTATATTGAAAAATATCTTTTATCTGTGTCAAATACAAGATAAGTGAATTTACAGATGAGATGAAGCCCAGCACGTACCATGAACTTTGCATTTCACTTTCCCCTCAGTGTCAAAGTAACACTCATCTTCTACAAAATCAGTAGTTTGTCCACTGACATCTGAAACTAACAGGTAAATGGCACGTCTTGTCAGGAACATCTGGTGTGTTGTGTAAAAGGCGTACTGCCCTGCAAAGTCCCACATTGTTAAACGTGCATACTTTCTTACATCCTGCTTTGTTTTGTCTGGATTTTCTTTCAACAATTTTAACATTTCCCTCAATGGATCTGTCTTATGACTTTCAGTGGCATTACTTTCTCGAGGCTCTCTTCTGGGCATCATGTTATTTTCAGACTGGGTGAGATTACTCTGACCTACAGTGGAAGGTGATTCTTCTTGAAGACTAGCCGTAGATGAAAGATTCTGACCAATATTCTGTTGAAGAGCCCGGTGATATATTACCTCTGTATCAGTGTCATCATCAGCAACAATGGTAGTTGGACTGTGGTCAGCTCTCTCCTGTTGAGGAGAGCTTGCAACCTGTTCCTGATCTGCAGTGCTCTCACTTGTTTTGTAATTCTCAATCAGAACTTTAACAAGGCGCTGTAGTTTATAATCCTGTTCTGAATCTGAAATCAGAATGAACAGATAGTACAGTTGAATACTGCCTGGCAACAAAAAAATCAATCTGGAAATGAAAAATGAAAATAAAACTTCAATGGTCTTTTGTTTCTCCACTACATGTGGTGGGCCAGATAAGCCACCCCATGCTACTCCAAGTTTAAATACTGTGGTGGTGGTGGTGGTGGGGTAGATACCAAGCAACTCAACACCAACACTCTTTTGGTACATGTGTACCAGCACCACACAGGGGTTGAGAGGGAGTGACTGACAGTAAAACAGTCAATGCAAGAAGGCTACCATTGCTATGTATGTATGTATGTATGTATGTATGTATGTATGTATGTATGTATGTGTGTGTTTGTGTGTGTGTGCATGCATGCATGCATTTATGTATGTGTAATCAACCTCAACATCATTGAAAATATAGAAAACCTTATTGTCATGTGTATTACATATCAGCCAATGTGGGTATGAAAACACTTGCTATTATCTTCACTGGGTCAGTAGTTACTCATGATATTTTACAGTTTCTTCCTCAACCAAATAAGCAGACTGTTATGCACTCTTATGTTACCTGTTTAGGCTCGAATAAAAAGTAACAAAAGAAAGAGTGAAAACAACAACCTTTGAAAAATGTAACAAATAATTTATTTCCCTGGAAAAAAAAACACTGTAACAATTGAAGAAAATAACATATGGTTTTAAGAATCAAATCCAAAAATAATCCAAGAATAATCCATGAATTAAATTTTAGAAGTCCTAATAATGAAATGTTTTACTGAATTCAAGTTTGAGTCCCAACGAAGAATCCAAAATGGAAGGTGATGACGTATACTGTAGTCAGTATGGTGCTGTATCATCTACAGTTCTTTTTTATCCCACATTCAGTAATATTCTGGTGTTTGAATTTCAGAATAAAATTTAAATAAATGTCTTTGTCCAAGAATTCTACATGAGCACTCAAATATTTCCAGGAAAAGAATTAATCTTTAAGAATCCAAATAATTTGAATAAAAATAATAACTCCAAACTGACACAACAGACACTTTCCAGTGTAAAGAAAAAGCCCCAACTGAGAAATATCTCTATAAACAAAGATTATAATAGGATTAAATGATCATGGTTGGGTATTGATCGATGTGTAAATTTTACCTAATCACTCACAAAGTAAATAAAATCCTTATAATTCCAGTTTCATCCTTTCTACTATCAAATCAACTTATTCCATCAATAATGCATTCCAATTTAAGTAGCGCATACTTTCCTTTCATTCGCTGCTTCACATCGACCAATAATATATAGCCTGTACAGAATCACAGGAACATATTGACTACTGTCAAAGTTACATTTATTCAGAAAATCCATACTTTACATTGTAAGCAATGGCTACCAGTGGTTTCCACACATTTCGTTTATTTACAACATTCTTGTTCAATTTTAGTCAGTCCCATCTGGTACGTCAGATGACCATGACCTTACACAATAACAGCTGATACGGACTGAACAAGTGTGCTAAATTAAATTTCCAATCTAACATGAAAATTGAAATTATTATGGAATTAGTCAATGAACAATGTGAATGCTATCCCTTACTAAAATAAAGGTAAAAATGTAATAAATTTTATGCAGGAATAACATTTTATGTCATTCTAAACAGCGTTAATACTTAACAAGATCCATGTCGTGATCTAATGTGAAATGAAATGTGACTACTGTCTTAGTTACGTTTATTCAGAAACTCCATGCTTTACATATGAAGCAATGGCTACCAGTGGTTTCAACACATTTCGTTTATTTACAACATTCTTGTTTAATTTTAGCCAGTCCTATCTGCTATGTCAGATGACAACGACCTTTCATGATAACAACTGATAGGGATAGAACAAGTGTGCTAAATGAAATTTCCAAACAAGCCATAAATCATTATTAATTTTATCAATGAACAACATAGAAATATGAACAAGATGATATTATCCCTTACCAAAATAAAGGTAATAATTAAATAAATTTTACACAGGAGTAACATTTTATATCATTTTCAAGAGCGTTAATACTTGACAAGACCCTTTCATTTATTTAATGTGAAATTAAATGTGCAGTTGTTAAATGTAGAGTTGCTCACAAAACCAGCCATATATTTTGTTTGGTTGCATAGTTGAGTGTTGGAGTGCTGGAAGGACTGAGCGCTTAGAGTGTTCGAAATTCTAACTGGAGACTTTATTGATGGTTGCTGACTTTGATCTGAAGTGAAAGTTGGGTTCGTGTTTGGGTCTGATACAGACAGAGCTTGATCACCATTAGGTATATTTTCCAAAACTGAACTAATTAATGTTTTTGTTCAGTGCTAGGTCTTCGACTGTAAGTTTTTAGAGACTCCTCATGTTTGTGGTCTGTCATAAACAAAATATTTCTGGTTGCAAACCCAGCATCACTCATAGCCTGAATTGCTGTTGCACGGAGTGAGTGACCAGTATAGAGTTGCACTCCTGCATTCTTGCAGATGTCTGGCATGAATGAGGAGAATTGCTTTGGTTTGACCGGTTCACAAGTACACCGCTCCCTCGATAACCCGCGCACAACGGGGTCCAAAAACATCGACCGCACTATAAGCGAGGGCGCAAGTTACCGAGGGACCTATACAAAAAACTAAAGAGATGGAGATCGACAGAGAGAGGCGAAGGGGGGGGTGCATTGTTAAATACTCGTTTTATAATCGTGCTGAAAATAACTGTGAATAAATATTTCTTTATAAAGGTGTTGTTCGTTTTTCTTTATAAATTACCTTTAATTTCTGGATAAAGTATCTTGAAAAAGATCGTAAAAACAAACATTATTCCACGACGTATCAGTACTCTTAACATGTGTCTCACTAAACACATTGTGTATTACGTCACTGCTTTTTGTGTTGATTTGGATACATTCTAGTTTTATTGTTTGTTCAAAATGAATCAAGATTTCTTTTATCAAAAAAGATAACATTCATATCGAAAAACGACAATGTCGAAACTTGTGTTGCTCTAAAAAAAAAATCTGCTATCACTAGATAGATAGATAGATAGAGTAAAATGTAAAAAAATAAATTCACAAAGATAAACCATTACCAACCATGAATTTAATGGGTTAAACGTCAGACATGTAAAAAAAAAAAAAAATATTTAAATACAAATACGCGAGTGAGAATACGACAATATTTGCTGGCCAATTGTCTAATAGCAGTAGAGCTTTCTCCTCTAAGCCCATGGATCGCAGGTGGTTTCTGACGGCGGGGACAAACATCTTAGAAAACCACCCCGTAAATATTGTTGCAGTCATCCATGCATTCCACTATTTCTATATACAAATGGAAGGGTGTCCATATTCATGTGATGAAAGCAACGGGGAGACTTGTATTTGCCAACACATAATGGTTTCATTTTATGTGTGCCAGTTTTGTTAACACAAAACAAAAGTGTTAATCTCTCTTTGTTCAGCTTGAAACCCTAATTTTTGTGTGTATCATCTCTGTATACCATTTGTCAGTGAATTCAGGAGATCTTAGTGATTCTTTACTGCATTGTGTAAATAATGCCTTTGCTGCTTTGTCACATTTCTGAAGGAAAATTTTTACAGATTTCACTGGACAAGTGTTTGTGCCAGTTGCATACATTCTTTTGTCTAATATTTCTTCAAGCTTTGCATCAACACCACCTTGGTGTTTTTTTTTTGAAGTGTTTCATGATTTAGAGTCATGTACTCCATTCCAGATTTATCCTTTTCAAATTTTAAGGAAGTTGGGGTCAGTTGATGGTGAAATTCTATACCTCTAGTCAGAAAATGAATAGCCAGCAGATACCAACTTTTGAATCAAAGGGCAACAGGGTCAAATTTTTGAATATACGCATTGATTTTTCCTAATTCTTCCAGTGAAATTACTTGGTAATGCTGGGTTGGCCTTGAAATACCTGATTTTAAATTCAATTTCAGTTTTGCATTTAACATTGAATTAGCATTTTTGAATTCTTTGTCTTTGACAATGTCAATATCTTTTCCACTGTCCTTCAAGTATCTGTTTATGGCTGCATGAACATTTTTCAAGGAATTCTTGTGATATTTTTGCGCCTTATTGGCTGGCAGTTTTGTGACCCTGGATGATAAAAATTTTGGTTGGGCCTCAGCACAGAACCTTCTTAAGTGGCCACTCAGTTCGTCTGGTCTGATTGTGTTGAAGTCAAGTTTGTATCCATTAATTTCAATCCACCAAGCTGTAAGTGAATAGAAAAATATTCATAGCAATACAATTCTTACACTTGGCAAATACACATAAAAACAACATGTCCTGCAATTTGTGCATATTTTGTCAACTTTTGGTTGGGATTTATGTATGTAATATGGTGACATTATTAATTTTATCCTTCAACATTAAAGTCTTTCAAATTTATACAGAAGATTTATTTCTTGAGAAAAAGAATAGCAACGCAAAAAGTTATGTAATTTCTTTTTCATCGAAATTAATGACTACACATCCAAAATTATTTAACTTAGCAAAACAATCACTTTATGAATTATAATACACATTTTTCAATGGTAGTTAGTCACATTGTTGGAGATATCATGCAAACATTTTCATCTCAACAAACTATGCGATATGTTATTATATATGTTCAAAATCTATCCATCAAAGATATTTCATGTAAATAATCTGTTTATTTTATTCTTGTAGTATTAACATTTATAAACTTTATCCAGTCTTTTGAATAATGGTCTCATAAATATTTGTTTTTATTTTTGTATAAGTGGTCATATTCACACCATGACACCAACACCCACACACGTTTGAAAATAAGCAAACAAAAATATACAGAAAATTAAAAAATGTACCATTAAAAATGCCAATGCCCCATTTTATGTTTCGTTTAGTAGCCTCTGAGTATTGATTTATTTCAATAGCTTTTAAGTCCTCCTCAGATAATTTCTTGAATCTTGGTGTATCTCAATCAGCGGCCTCAAAATCGACTGTCCCAGTTCCCACACTATTAGTGTTGTTGTTATGTATGGCTAGGGTGACGGCAGTCATGGGGTGCTCTGTAAGGGAATTTGTCAATCTCTGTTCGATTTTATCTTCAGCACTTGTACCATCCATCACAATATCATCAAATCAATCTTCATCTGCTTCAATCGCTGCTATTATTTCTTTTAATTCCTTGTCATCTAATTGTTCAAAAAACTCCGTAGAAAATTGCAGTGAAAAATCACCTTAGTCTGCCATTTTGCTTGGCTATGTAGCAGACGAATGCTAAATTGTATAGTCAACTATGAATATCAAAGAATATTGGAAAATGTATAAAAAGGGTAGAAGTTAAATTTATTTGCTGAATTAAAAATTTAAAAGACAAAACAATTGTTTCACAGTGACGTGTCTGCAATGTTTATTTATATTGCAAACCGAAAGTAGTCCCAGAATTTATCGAAGTGTAAAAAATTCCAGATCAGTATCACGTGACCATTTACATCCAATCATATTGCGGAAAATCCGTTACATTCATAACAATTGGAATTATAGTAACTTGAAACTCAAAACATTCCCGGATTTGGGTCAACTCTTAAGAATATTTTTAGAAGTATTTATGTCTAAAAGCACGTAGTCCCATTATGACCTTGACAAAAACCAATCATTTTACTCAAAGAATAAGATAAAAATAAAATGTTGTTTACTTGTCACAGTGATTTCTGAATGAAGGTCGGGAACTAGGTCAGCATAAGATACAAAGTTCAATGTTTACGATTAACTCTAAAGTGAAACTAATTTCTGGAAAATATAAAATTCCTAGTAAAAAAAATATTACATTATTTTGACATATAATGAAATTTAAAATAATTTTTAAACAAAAATTACAATTAAATTAAATCAGATATAAATTAAATAAAATATACATAACAGCATAGTATATCATACACTGAAACATGACGCTAAACCACAAACAACAACCAGTTAATATTAATTACTTTCATACTCATTAAACTAGAACAGAGAAATAAATTGTCTTTACAAATTACATAAATTGCAGCAGTTGATTCAATAAAAATTGTTACACTGACCAGCAAGGTCTTCTCACAAATATATCCATCAGCCCTGCAGAAAATCTCTTTTGGGAGAAGTAATATATGTTTAAGAGGACTGTTTCAACTGTCATAAAGCTGCAGTTTTTACTTCACGATATCCCTTGTAGCAAGTTTAAGCTGATGTTCTGAACAGCCTTCTCCAAAATGTCATGGGCAACATAACCTTCCAAGTTATATTTTGACAACTCATGATTTGTGCCCTAGCATGACACAGCTTACCATCATCTATTGTTTTTTTCTCTTTTTTTTTTGTATACCTGAACGAAATTATCTACACCATTTAAATAGAGAAATGCAGATCATTCCTTCAAGAGTGGTAGTGACTTACATAAGACAATAAGAAATATGTTTCAGGTTGGCCGACCATCCCTATCTTTCATTGCTGACCCTAGCACCACCACCACCACCCAGTAACAAAAAATTATATATTATTTTAGTCTTGGAAATTGAAAATTCATAGCAAATAAGAAAATAACAGCCGGGGAGGGGGAGGCTCTGAAACAATATCAAATAATTTGGCCAAAGGTAACCATTTCATGGAAAGCTGTCAAAAACACAGATGAACAATTAGGATGAAATCAAAGGATGTTTCATGAACAGTTAGATTACCATGTCAGAGATGAAAAGTTATCTGATAGTTTCTATAACAATTCATAGTCCCAAATGGAATAGTCTCATTAATGATATTTGCATTTTTATGTGAAACATTATGTAACCCCTTCCCCCTGCAGCCTCTGGCAATGGAAATTTGAAGATCTGCCTTTACATATGCAAAAACAGTTACACCTGCAAACAAAAATGTTAATTCCAAGGTGGCATGTAACTGCTCTTTATAGACATGAACAAAATGAGACTAGGATTATTGTGCCCATTTTCACAAAGAGAACCAAGTTAACATCACAGAAGGAGAAATCTGAAAACCTGAAATAACAGGAGGATCATAAATTGTATATTATTTGCTTGCCAGGTTGTAAATACTATTAAAATCTCTAGATATAAGCCTTTTACATTAGTCTCATATATTATATGTCTGCCAGGTGGTAAAAACTATCATAATCTTCAGATGTAAAGCACTCGTACATAAGATGCATACAGCTTAAACATATTCAATTTGAAATCAATATACGTCTTCCTCTTCTTATAAAAGAAAAATTGTCTTCTATATCACAAGACATACATTCCCTATGGTCAACATCTTTGATATAAAAAGTCAAAATACTATTTTTGGTTCTACTGGACCTATATCAGATGTCTTAATGGGATGGCATGTTGTCCTTTATTCATCCATCCATTAACACAAGCTTCTCATCACAATTTGCTTTAACTACTTGGAAAATGGACATGAAACTTTAAGCATGCCTTCACCCTATGACTGACTTGGTTCTGAATAAAAATCTTGTGCTGCTACCTTGAAATTCATATCGCTGTTCCTGAATGGTTGGCCATATCACCATAGGTTTTTCACTAAGGTGCTTGATAATGACTAGTTGGTCCTAAATGAAAATGATACTGATCAGATCTCTAGTATGCATAGCTGCCAACCCTCCTGGCAATTACTGAAAATAGGGACAACAAATTAGTGAATTTTGACATGAATTCATGAAGCGATCTTCGAGAACGGGAATGTTTGTCGGAACAAACGTTTAGCGTGGTCTCCAGCTGATAAAGGTAGATTGTGTTCAACAAGAAAACTCAACAATGCTTCAGCGTTGGTAGCTTGCAGGTCTTCCATCGAGAGCTGAAATCTTCTGCATGTTTTTTGTGCTTTTTGCTACCAATGTGCTTCCTCGCATCGTCTCTGCCACCATGCTCAATGCTAAACTTTGTGGCACACTGCGTGCAAAAAAGCATGATGTATATCAGTCTTTGATGTCTGAATGCACAGCCAATTTTTGGTATATTTCAAACTAAACTTCACTTTTTGTATAATACCTTTCTTTTTCCTTCTTGGTGGAGATATTTTCAAGATGTGTTTTCAAGATGTGGTGACAAATGGTAATTCAAATCAGTGTTTGCAGCACATGTGCAAAGCAAAATTCTGGTTAGGCCCCAGTTTCTCTCAAAAGCATTTGTAAAACTACACTTATAAATCCAGATTAAAATCCGCTAAAATGCTTGCTACCGGGCCAACTGTATCAATTAGCCATAGTTCCACTAATACCGCAGTACCAGACGGTTTCGGCAACTGCTGATATCATGACTAGCGCTTAACGGGAAATTGGTTATTTTATTAAAGATTTAAAATAATTGAGAATTGGGGAATTCATGATTTTTTTGCATGTGGCGTGAATTCGTGAATCGCTGGAAAAGTCATGAAATTCACGCCAAAATCCTGAGGGTTGGCAGCTATGAGTATGTGACTTTTGATAACACTTAGTTAGTCCTAAATGAAAATGGTACAGATCAGATCTCTAGTATAGTCATCGTGGTGACCATCTTGAAAATCTGTCATTGCTAATTGTGTAGGAAATTCCCTTCTTTTAGTCGCTGTAAACTTCAACTCTAGACTCTGATGCTACATCTTTTTCATCCTGAAATTAAAACATGTAGGTTACTGTGCCAAAACAAAACAGAGATGAATGGACAGATGTCAGCACAGCACAATACATTTCACCTCCTGGTATGTGAATAAATAGAGAAATGTATATATTTTATATTTGTATGCCCACATACCTTTTTCTCGCCTCATCCATTCACAGGTCGATAAAGAAACATCACAGCAGTTGACATAGACATCTATGCCGTCTGTACTACATCTCTCAGAAATGTTCACTTCCTCTCCAAGAAGACGTTTGACCAGGGTTGTCTTCCCTACACCCATGTGTCCGACAACCATAAGTCTTATGCTGTATATAGTTTCCTTTCCATCTTTTAGAGCATCTTCAAAAAGTTGGATGGATCTCTCATCCATGTTCTGAATTTCTACTGGAACACCTGTGCATGTAATGGATTATTTTTACTGTTAACATTGAGGCAAATTGAAAAATAATGACTACCCAAAACATCAGACAGTCTATCCTCTAGAGGTGCAAGACGGAGTCAAAAATCACCTTGGTGTCAAAACTGGGGGTCAGACTGAGTAAAAAACAAACTTTGGTACCAAAAATGGGGGTGAAATAAAAAATTTGGGGGTCTCTAAAGCACAAATGAGTGTAAAGGGAAACACTGATCAGAGTGTAATTTCAATGTACGCCATCAAAGTTATTCATGTTAATACACTGGAGACTTGTGCAACATTCACAAATCTATTGTCATAAAAGCTCACCACAGTTTATTGGTGTTCAATTTAGTAAACATATAAAAAAAATTAATCCAAACATTTAAATCTACAATCTGATTAAAACTGTGATATATTTATAAAACATAAACCTGGCAGCACCAGTAAGAGTCTGCTCTACAATTAAGTGCTTCTAAAAAAAGTAACTGGTACGTGTGAACATGTTTGCATTTGCAACATGTATAATGTAGAGCATGCTGGCATGCATTCATGTACTGTAACTCTGTTTACATGCTATAATTATGGAAATCAAGCATCATATAAAGCAACAGCTGAACAAAATGACTGATTCATTTCCTGCAAAAAAAAGGCTTAAATTAATTCAAAGTGACCTAACTTAAGCACTTTTAAAATTGATCGGTGAATATTGCCAGAGTAGGGAACACCAGGATATAAACATGTATTTAAAAAATTATAAAATATAAAACAATTATATAAAGAATACAAGTTGTCAGCATGTTTTTGTGTTTGTTTTTTGTGTTTTGTTTGGTCTTGTTTTAACTTTTAAAATCATGGAATTTCCAAGCGGAAGTGAAAATAACCAAGAGTGATCAGTTTTCCAAACCAAATTACACTCATCAATCGGACATTAAATTGAAGGAGTTCCTTTAATTATTCCTACATCATCCGGAATATGAATGCGCCATTCATATTCGGCTTCGGCATGACAAGATGGAGATTTCTATAAATAATCGTTTGAGGAAAAGTAGATATCTGATACGTCTTCTATTGGTCAATAAGTTTCTTATTTATTTCACAAAAAGAAAACATTATTAAAAGAATTCATTAGAAACGAAAAGCAGATTGTGCAAGTGTCTATGTAAAACGGAAATATCCAACACCGCGAGATTATGCAACCTGCGAGAACATGAGAAACGCGGAATTTTAGACGCTGTAACCCAAGAGTGCTTTCCGGTGTAACCCGGATTGACCGTCGCGTGCAAATGGCTTCTCAACGAAAGCGCCCCCTACTGGACAAAAACAAACTGTGTATTGCCCCGCACTGGTAATGATGAACGCTAGCTAGCCAGCCGCCATTGCGACAGTCCATAGAGAATTAAATTTTTTATATGAAATTGGATAGTAAGAACTAAAGTGCAGATAGCTTAACAATCATGAATGAATTGAATTTGGTACAAATATATTGGTATTAAATTTTAAAACAACAACTATTATTATATTTTCAGTCAAAATCAATAAAAATGATTACGTTTGACGAACGTCACTTCGAGTTTACACACTGGAGAATAAAAAAATATATATTTATTACACTTTAATTTCATTTTACATATTTTAAACTGTTTGTCTTTACAATTAGGTTCTAATTGTAATATGTATAACTTAACATTTATTATCCAAATGTGAATTAGGAATTGTAAATAAATAAAATATTTAGTTTTCGTTATCGTGTGATATAAAATAAAATGGAAATACCTGGTTGATGTGAATATTCCAGTCTGTAGACAGTAATCATATTACTCCATCTGCTTGTTGTGTAAAGTACTCCATGCTGGTCATCACAGAATATTCCATAGAGACGTGATGACACTGTGTGTATGGTCACCAGTTGACCGCTGTCTGTCAGCTGATGAATTATGTTAGAGTGCAAGTCACACACGTACACATAATCCCTGTCAGCCATTATCGACCGCGGTTTTTTTAATTCCTGGTGTTGATACAGAAACTTGTGTGTGTGTGGATTAAAAATATCATATGCATACACACCTGTAGCAGTGGAGTCATCAGTGTCACACGAGATGTAGACTGTGTTGTGTTTAATGGCCAAGTGAGTAATACCACCATACCCTTTACAGACCTTGTGAGTTGAGTCTACACTTCCATCGGTAAGGTTTACAACACACCAGTACAACATCCTGTCATCCCATTTCCAACCGCTGACAACGAGTTTGTCTGAATTCCATTTTGCCACTGAATGACATTCATCAAATCCTGTCCTTACATTTAATGTTTTGACCAGTTTTACGTCATCTACAGATTTGAATGACAGGATTACAATCTTCCTGTCCTCCAGACACACAGCTACTTCCGTCTTGCTAATAAGACAGACACCCGTGGGACGGGACTCAAGTTTGTGTGATTTAAACAGTTTACCGTCATGTCGATTGTAAATCTGGAGATTCCTCGCACTACCGTCTATGACCAGCAACGTGTCTTCTGTCACCACAACGTCATTGTAGTCGGGTCCACTGCCGGCTGTGGATAAAAGAGAGACACACATCAGCATACGAAACAAACAAAATACAGACATATATACTTTTAGTAAACAATGCAAAATAAACATGTACACATTGGTATATCTATTTCTGACCTAAAAGAATGGCCCAGTGTCGTAAATTTAGTCACCACCACCATTATCGTAATAGTCGTATTATTTCTATTATTACTCTATTATACTAATTGCACAATCCCGTTTGTTTTTATCCCCTGGCAATATTTTGAAAAGGAGCATGAAAGATAAATCATGCTCAGAAAAGTAATTGTTTTCGTATTTTAACCACCACCATCATTGTTGCAATAGTTGTATTATTTGTATTATTATTATTACTATTAGTTTAGTTGCTAAATTGTAATGTTCTGCAACTACAACTAATGCTATTGAAGCCATGATATGCGCTAACATAAATGCCGAGATATCAAATATATAGAGGGAAGGGTCACAAGAAACTCGGATTACTGTAGCCATTACGTTTTACCATAAAAATAAAAATACCTTGCCCCGAGTATGGTAGGGCTAAAGGGGTAGAGGTGGTTTTACATAAATTTCAAGTAACTCCTGAAAATTGCCGTATGTGATCAATCAATAGAAACCACTTCAGGAGATAACACGGAGTCAGTCTATCCCCACCCTCAAGAAAACGTATCCCCTTGGTCAATATAATAGAAACTATTGCGATTTCTTTGGCGACGCCCATAATGCACACTTACTCGGCATTAAATATAAATTTACACATCAGTTTGCACGGAGGGTCAATACCTACCATTGTATCACAATTTTAAAACTGTTGAGGCTAGCACCATACAACCATGTGTACAAGAGATGGGGATGAAAATTATGATTAATGCATGCAACTTATTTTGACCACAGAAGTCAGCCTACTCTTATGAAATGTTTGACCCTGCACCATAACTTGGAAACTAATGAGATCCCCACCATATAACCATATATACGCCTACAGTACATGAAAAGACAAATTAATATATGAAACCGAAATAAGCCCTGGTGTTCATTTTTAGCTGGATTTAGCCCATGGGCTATAGATTGGAAATGATCGAAGTCCCCACCTTATAACAACGTATACCTGATATACTTGCTGGATGGATATGAAAAGACAAATTTACGGACACATGATATTTGCCTCAAAGGCAAACCTTATCAAAAGACCTGCCCTAATTATGATTCAAACACTCAGTCAAAACCGGAAGACACGGAGATACGTGTTTCACATACACAGAATTCAAGCTGTAGTTGTTGTCAGGTAAAATAATTTAAACCAAATTATGTGCAGGTAAAACAGTAAATTTAAATTCGACTTTATTTTTTAAGGACGAACCTATTTTGTGTAAAAAGAGAAGAAAAACAATAACCCTCTTGTCAGCATTTTCTTTTAAAAATATAAAGTATTTAAAAAGTTACATTAACGTTCCGACTCAAACGACACAAACGGGGGGGGGGGGGGCGGGAGAAAAAAGCATATATGATCTGCATTCGGTACAGGCACTCGTTTCTCTCAGCAAAATTGGAAGTTAATGACAACACCAACTCCTCTTCTACAAATAGTGGGAGTGGGTGTTTTCAATAGTTTAAAATTTTACGACGGAAACAAGCATTCCTACAGTACCTATGGCGTTTAAAGCAATATTTTTAGAAAATAAGATTAAATGATAATGAAATATCTTATTTTCAGAAATTTGCACCTGCTACTTAACATTACATGTATATACTACCCTGACTATTTCAATAAAAGTTCCTGCCTCCATAAAAACTTCTGCACTCTCCAATTCTTGTCGTCTGCTCCTGAGCCAACAAAATTCGGCTCACATTCCTCATTCGGAATACAGTACAGCAGCTTCGCGCATTAATACATATCCACGTTCTTTGCATGCAACATCCGATACCGCTGTTCTATAAGATATATATCCAAGAACCAGACTATTTGGCGGCTTAGCATGGTTCCCGGTTCTTTTCAATATAATTAAATTTCAACGGCAGAGAACCGGTATGATATGGCTGTCTTTAGTACTGTGAAAAGTGTTTTGAGCACAAGTTTGTGCGTTTTATTAAGAATAAAATGTAAACTGCCTAATTTCAAATTAAGAATTATGAAATCTACGCATAAATTTCATACACAGAATGCATATAATGGACTAACAGTGTAAAGTGGACAGAAACTTACGTGACAAGATTGCATCATTTACCATCGATTTCAGGTTTTCTTACTGTGTAGAAAGGGTTAGATTTATATAACCTTTGAATTTGTTTTGCATGTATTAAATGCTTTTAGCAGTTTAGTGACTAGGTTGAGCGCACCTTCTGCAATATCTTTAAAAGCCACGTTTTTTAGACAATTACAGCAGCCACTGCCGCGAAATGGTATCTACACCCTTACTACGAATACTGTACTGTGAATTCGTTAGGTTTAGTTCCAGGAAGCTATCCACTCTTGCCTGAATGAAAGCATTTAAAGTAGGTTTATTTTTTTTAATGCTTAAGTGCAGAGTTTTAAGTTGTAATCATTGCCAACTTATGGACAGCACTTGATTGCCACTTTTCCCCACCCACTTGAACTGATTTGTGAAATCGTTTAACATTCAACCTTATTTTTCCAGTTGCCCGTATTCAACACATTTATGCCCAATTCATTTTTTTTTAAATCACACCAATCGGCTACTTATTTCATACCTATGACATTAACCTTTACTTAATGACTTGTTTGATGACATAACATTATATTCAAAATAATCTCTATATGACCTCTCAGTACTTTGAGATCACAATGTATTCTATTCAATACAGTCATGCCAGGTGATACTTAGTAAAACTTCTGTTATGTTTCATCCGATATATGCATGCTGTGATCAGCTTGCGCAAGTGGGCAGCACCATCATTAGGCATTGCAAATTTGTGCCTTTGATTTTCAGATATAGATTCAAACCAATTAAAGTGATATTTCCATAAGAAAGTTCCTTGCATTTTGCTGATTCTCATGTACAGATTGATAATGTATGATAGAAAAGTATGTGTCAGTAACACTTGAAATGATAGAAGAGTAGGTGTTGGTAACACCTTAAAAGATGGAAAAGTAGGTGCTGGTAACACTTTAAAAGATGGAAAAGTAGGTGTCAGTAACACTTGAAATGATAGAAGAGTAGGTGTTGGTAACACTTTAAAAGATGGAAAAGTAGGTGTCGGTAACACTTTAATAGATGGAAAAGTATGTGTCTGTAACACTTTAAATGATATTAATACTTCTACTGTTGCATGTTATAATTTTGAATTACTTGTATGTGTTGTGATGACAAGGCCTACATTAACTAAACATGATTATCTCAGATTGATCTTAAGAAAAATCATTTCTCATTATTTCTTTCATTACCAGTATGATGAATTATGTTCAGATTTTGCAGATAAGCCATACATTGTATCAGTTTAAAACATTGTAATCATTTTGTACCCTAATTTCCATCTATCCTTGTAGTGGACCAGTCAATGCAATGCTGTCTCACAGAGAGAGGGGCCAATGTGGCTGAAGTGGTCTAAGCACTTGCTATTATCAATCACTGCCATCTCATCTCTCTCCACAAGGGTTCAAGTCTCAGTCTTGACCAATGTGGATCTGTGAAAAAGCATGCTAATAGCTTCCCGTAAGTCAGTGGTTCTTAACGGAGCTTTCCTGGGTTCTTTCCTCTCCAGTTATAATGGCCACTATGTAAAGCTTATTATGTATTGAAAAATGACATTAAACTCATAATATCTTAATGGAAGAAATTTAAGGATCTGTCATTTTATTTATGCATTGTACTAATATTCCACAAATTTTAGCTTTAAAGGAGAACACCTTCTAAGGAACTCCCACCCCACCCCACCCAATCTGCAGTCCATACTGTTCTTAAAACACCTAAAAGTTCCAGCTCTTAATACAATCTGATTGACAGCTATGATCTTTTTCACTTTTTTATTCTTGAACAAGAGAACAGAATGTTTTTTTCCACTTATGTTAATCCAAACAAAGGTTTTTTCACCATATTATAATTTACCATCACCACCCTCCCATTCCAGGTAATCATAATCAAAGAGAGATAACTATTTGGGGGGCCCCGAGTGGTCGAGTGGTCTAAAGTGTTCTCCGTTACAGATCACTGCCATCTCACCTCTGTCTGCGTGGGTTCAAGTCTCGGAATCGGCCAATGTGGGTATGTGAGAAAGCTTGCCAGTAACTTCTCGAGGGTCGGTGGTTCTTTCTGGGGATTTCCCGGGTTCTTCCTCCACCATTAATACTGGTTGCCATGTATAGCCTATCGTGTGCTAAAAAATGGTGTTAAACCCTACTACAACAACAACAACTATTTCAGATTTGTATATGTTGACATTCTGGAACTGTGTATTTACATTTTGACACCAATGTATTTTCCCTAACATGAACGCATAATTTCACTCTGAATCAGCTCAGTAATATGGTAGCAGTCAGCTTAACAGTTAACACTTGTGGAGACCATTTGGTCTATGAAAGAACTTTAATCTTACAAAATCTTTAATTACCATATTAGACAATAGGATATCATTCATATGTGAATAAAGATGGGTTTTTTTACCATCTATGGTATTAATTGTAGTCAGTGCTTCGCAGTAAGAAAAGAAAGATGAGTGGACCATCTTAGGACATTTTATAAGTGGGACATACATTTTTTACTTGAAGTAAAAACAGGAGCCTCACAGTTCTTTGCCCCATGAAAATCAATTTATATCAAGTAACAGTGTACATTTTTAATATGGCCATCTGCAAGGAAATTGGTTGGGGTATTTGGACCACATCTTTCATTCTGTTCACATACTTCATTCACAGTTACTCAGTCAGATTTTATCTCTCCCATTCTAGCTGAAGCCGTACTCAGTTTCTCATACAGCAAGATCATCAAGAGTAGTTGATTTTAAGGTTGAAATGTTTGTTGCAATATAATATATACCTAACCATTGCATATATTGCACTCATATTTAGGTCTCTACTGAAGGAAAGATAGATTGATTGTCAGCTGTCCATTCATCACTCGTCCCCTCATATATAGGTCTCGAACCAAAGAGACATATTGGTTTTTGGCTGTCCATTCATCTGTCTGTCTGTCTGTCACTCATTTAAATAAGACAACACCAGAGTTGAGTTTAAACACCAGACTGGACATTTGTATGAGTGAGTTTAAACACCAGACTGGACATTTATATGAGCGAGTTTAAACACCAGACTGAATATTTATATGAGTGAGTTTAAACATCAGACTGGATATTTATATGAGTGAGTTTAAACACCAGATTGGATATTTATATTGTGGGTGGTTGCAAATACCAGAATTGATACTTATATATCATGGGTCGGTTCAATGACCAGATTGGATACTTTTATATCATGAGTCGGTTCAAACACCAGACTGGACGTGTAAATATCAAGGATTCAAACAACAGACTGGATATTTATATCATGGGTGGTTGCAAAGACAAGAATGAATACTTATATATCATGAGTGGGTTCAATGGCCAGATTGGATGTGTATATATCATGGATTCAAACACCTGACTGGATATTTATATCATGGATGGTTGCAAAGACCAGACTGGATATTTATATGAGTGAGTTTAAACACCAGACTGGGTATTTATATCATGGGTGGTTGCAAAGACAAGAATGAATACTTAATATATCATGAGTGGGTTCAATGGCCAGATTGGATGTGTATATAGCATGGATTCAAACACCAGAATGGATATTAATATCTCGTGGGTTCAGATACCAGACTAGACACATATACCAGGAGTAGGTTCAAAGACCAGATTGGATATTTATGTTGTGAGTTAGTTAAAACACCAGACTGGATTTTCAGATACCATGAGTGCATTCAAAGACCTAGTTTGGTTCTGGTAGCTGACATTATATCATAATTATTTGTACACCTTATTTACTTTTTTGTTTAACATTTTTACAAAAGCCTTGTATGCAACTTTAGCAAAAACCACTTCAGCTTGGCAAATAGAATTTGAAAGGCATAGTTAAGTTCTATTGAAATAAGCTGATTAGACTTTCATGCCCTTTTGCAATTTATCATCTTTTTGCACATTTGTACACATTTGAGATATGCAATTCTTTTTACTTAAACTTTATAATGATCATCATACTGCAATCACTCGAAGTTGACTGGTGTTATTTATTAGCCATATCTGTAATATAAAGATGATTTAATTTTCAGGCCATTATAATGGCTTGTTCATGTTTTAGCTTCATTGTGTTAGCTCAGTTGGGAAAATACAAAACAGCCCGGTACAATATTGATATGCATATTCAGATTACTTCATTAGATTGTATGTTATTATAGCAGTATTTCATATATGAAGTATCATAGTAAAAAAAAAGACGTTATCATAGTGGGAAGGGTGGAGATATGTTTGTCTTTCAAAATCAGATCCCATCAGTTACCAGAGTGCAAGTACTATGATATCATTATGCCCTGCCACATTAATGTATTCCGAAACATTCCATTCTAAGGTGTGGTTCATTTAAAAATCTTGGATTTACATATATAGATTTTTCTCTATCCAGCTGGCTTGTGCATGCATGTGCTTCCACTCAAAGAAATACATTTATCCAGTAGTTTAAGTAGGTCACAGTTACCCCAGTTCATGAGCTTTCGATTATGTTTAAATATTTTGGTGGGAAACTCTTATACAAGACCATATTTTCAAACCTTGGCTTTGGTTTTGACTTTTCATGCCCATGTGACTATGATTATTTGGAATAGATTGCTTTGACTTTTCATGCCCATGTGACTATGCATATTTGGAATAGATTGCTTTGACTTTTCATGTCCATGTGACAATGCATATTTGGAATAGATTTCTTTGACTTTTCTTGCCCATGTGACTATGCATCTTTGGAATAGATTGTTTTGACTTTTCATGCCCAATGTGACTATGATTATTTGGAATAGATTGCTTTGACTTTTCATGCCCATGTGACTATGCATATTTGGAATATATTGCTGATTTACTGTGCTCCACTTTTTTAGGGAACATAACTGTACCATTATTAAGGTATAGATTTTATATGCCACAAGCTTGTCTATAGTTTGGTGTTAGCTGCACGTGATTGATGAATTTCAATGTCTGTTTACAGTCGGATACATCTATAAAAACCAATTAAATACTTGGACTGCCCTTTCCCAATTTGTGATTATTCAAAGCTTCTATTTTTTGTTAAGTTTAATTTTCAGATGATTTCTCTATTGGGGTATGAAACAAAACGTTTCATCTTTGATTTTAAAGTTAACATCACAATAATTCATACAAATTACCTTAAATAACTTGCAGCGTTAGAACTGTCCATTTTAGAAGTTGGTATACTGAGGAAACTTTATGAATGGTGCATCTAATGGAGAATATATTATGTCTAGAATACGTCACAGTGACATACTTTCCCCAGTTTCTAGGATTATCAGTGTCAGTGTTCATATATCTGTCAATCAGCATAATTATACTGACACTTAATGTATGAAACTGAAAATAGAATATTGTTGTCTGTGCCTCGGGCTTCCAAATGTTTTGTGCATTGGAATTGGTGGTGACCTTTGAATTTTGTTTGCATATAGTACTTTAGGTATAGGACTACATGAGACAAATCTATATATAGGTATATAGGTCATAAATCTAGCAAATCCAATGCTGTTATTAGGTATAGCTCTATTGAGCACAAATCTAGCAAATGCAATACTGTCTTTAGGTCTATAGGGCACAAATCTAGCAAAGCCATACTGTCTTTAGATATATAGGGCACAAATCTAGCAAAGCTAGCAAAAGCAATACTGTCTTTAGGTACATAGGCCACAAATCTAGCAAATGCACTACTGTCTTTAGGTACATAGGCCACAAATCTAGCAAATGCAATACTGGTTTTAGGTATAGGTCTACAGGGCACAAATCTAGCAAATGCAATATAGACTTTTCACTTCCATATAATTTTGTAAATGAACTGTATCAAAACTACATTGAATGATAAACTACGATAATCATATATAACAACAACAACAACAAAATGGGTAAAGCATATATTCCTTTCTTTCTTTATTTTTTAGTGTCCTCATCATTGTGAACATTATAAATGTCCATTCATAGTTCTATAATGTAATATGTCTACCCCCATATTTATGTTGTTTATGTCGACCCAAACATGTAAATATCATGGTAGACGACTTATATTGTTTGACTAGGCCCTTCGTATAAATTGATGCCTATTTGTTTTGCTTACAGATTGGGTAGGAGTGATCATGGATGCATACAACAAAATAAAAATTAATGTCACGTAAAATAAGGTGTGTGCTACAATAAAGAGTAGCTGCAATAAAGCACTTAAATGTGTGAACAAGGTATTGTCAGGCGATGTATAAAAAAAAACTATATTTACTTTATCCCGAGCGCCACTTTTTACAAAACTGCCTTTCGCTTTTAGCACATTTCCTGAGTAAAACGACTTAAATATAAAACGACGAGCTAAAGTTTCACTTATTTTCTACAAAAAATTTATTTGATTTATATCAGGATAAATAAAAATTTTGAACTCATCCGCATATCGGCCTTTACGTTTAAGTGCTGGTGACCATTTTATTCAAGAAAAGGTCAAGGCTGAAGAATGCTAGTAATTTTATGTTCAAGTACGACAGGAAGCCAGTCTACTTCTTGGCTCAGGGTCTCTTCATTGTGACGTCACCAATGCATAGTGACGTGTGTAGCGTTCAGCCTTTCCACATCGCCAGAGCTGTGTTCCATCGCCGCAAGGAAAGAATCCCTGGCCTATTTCACCCAAGTATTTCAAAAACTCTTCCCATTCTGCAATAAATTTAGGCACCAAATGCGATCTAAATAGAGTGTGCTGCATTATTAAAGGGTGTGATTTTTCCATTGGCATTTTACTGTCTGATTTACAGTACTGCTGTACTGTGTGGTGTATGCACGGTGCAGGGCCATGGGGTTTTCAAGTGTAACGTACATTGTTTAGTCATCGGTTGGATTCCAAACTTTAGCAAGAAAAAATAATTGGAACTTTAGATTTTAGAGTGGGTATCTAAATAATGGTACAGGAACCATTTAAATAAATATTATCATCATCGCTGGTATTATGGTCATGTTCGATCCTCGTATTGCTATTATTTTCGTGTTGTTGTGATGATGATGGTAATGATGAAGATTATTCCTATTGTTTTACTTGCTGATGTTTTTACTGCTATTGCTGTTGTTGTTAATGTTATCCTTTCTGTTGTTTCTGTTTTGTTTTTTTTTTTTTTGTTTTGTTTTTTTTTTTTTTTGTTCTTTTTGGCTTTGGTTTGTTGCGGGGGGATGGGTTTTTTTTCTGTTAACTTAAACTTTATTATGGAGTTGGAAAGTGTTTTCAGTGATGTTTTATGAGCAGAGTGTGTGATGTTTATTCTCTCCATTTTTTGAAATATCATAAATATGTGTGAAAGCAATGTCTTTTTTTCTCTTTTTCTTCTTTATTATGTTAATCATATTTGTTAGTCACACAAAACATGATTTGGTTTGATTTGGTGTTCTAAGGTACATCAGATGCAAGTAGGTCATTTAATGCTTTAACAATTGCGGTAAAGTGTCATCCCTAAGAACAAACCAGCAGATATTCTGATTGGTCTTCTCTTCCATCTGTCTGTCATTCGTTTGTTCTTGTAACCTGACTTGCTACACAGATTAAGAGAGGATTATCATATTGGGTATCACGTATCAAGAGGAGGAGTAGATGACAGGGAAGGTCTTGGATCATGCATGCCGAGAATGGGGTAGAGCTAGAATGACGTCATCGGCAGCCATATTTGTGGTATGCTGGCAGATTGTATATAGTGTTCGGAAGTTGAAATAAATTAACTGAATCTCCAGAAATTGTTACAAAACATACATAAACCGAATGCAAATCAGGCTTTCGGTTGGTATCCATATTTGTAATTTATAAGTTTATTTTGTCTCAGAGCACCATGTTCAAAATGGCCAATTTTGGAAGTTGCATATATGAGAAACTACCAGGTTTCCCATGCTCCAGGTAATGGGCAGAAAATCGTCTGCTAGTGTGATCTTATCGGGAAACATCTATACTTGATTTGGTTTAATTACGTTTTGAATATTGATCCAGTCATTCCCTTGTGCAAGTTACAGTTTCTCTGCCATGTTATTTAAACTTACCATTTATCTCGTATAACTGATATTTTTTTTGCAACTACTTTAGCACCCCATGCCTATGTATATAAGAATTATTGATGTATGCATAGTCTGTATAAATCTATAAATAAATAAATAAATATGCTATAGGTTCTCCTTATTTTCGTATGCGGCACGATCGTTAGAAAAATTATTTTATGATAATAATAATTAGGATGATTATTCCTGTTCGTTGTCTTGCATATGTTTGTATCGTTTTTATTGTTGTTGTTATCATCCTCGTGCTTAATCTTATCCTTCCCATTTTTGGGGGATGGATGGGTCCTTTGACAGAACTTTGATTTATTATGTATTTGTAAAATGACCCCCAGCGATGTTTTGTGAATCATCTTCATTTCCGTCTGTCCGGCGGTCGTTTGTTCTTGTAACCTGGATTGTTACACAGATTAAGAGAGGATTATCAAACTGCGTATCATTTTTCAAGAGGATGAGTCGGTGAATCGTGGATGACTGAGAATGCTGAAGGTGGGGTGTTGGGGGGGGGGGGGGGTGAACGCCATTTTTCAGTGCATAATAGTCCATACATGGCGACCAGTATAATTAGTGGAGGAAGAAGCCGTGAAAATCGCGACTAACAACCACCGACCCACAGGATGCTCCTGGCAGCTTTCTCACATACCCAAATTCGAGGCTTAAAGAAAATTTGCAACAATTTCGTGCGTGAACATTACTTGATTTGTAAATTAGAAGATGGCCTAAGATGGGGTTTTCAGTGCGGTCATATTTTACATATATCAGAATTTCTTAATTGGGGATAGGTGTATTTTTCATCTCATATACTTGAAATTTATATTTACAGTTGCTTTGCATTCCATGTCAATATCTGAGGCCTGTAAATAATGGTTGGTATATGCATAGTACAATAAATAAATAAATAAATAAAGATATAATGTAAAAAATTGTACAATATCTGCTAATCATTAAAATAAAATTGGTCCAACTACGCTGAAGCGGTCATTGGGTTTACTTTTCCTTATTTGTTGATATAATATTTTTATATGTACTTATTTTATGACATCACTAATTCCAATTTATACGTAATTTTTAATATTGAGAATTAATGTATACCATATATTTGAATTCATGATATCACAAATTAAAAACATTTATAATATCACAAATTTGAATAGATATTTTTGTAAATAATTTAATGATATCAGCATCTGAATATATAATATCTTATTTTGTAAATAATGTATTATAAATTCATCAGCATTATTTTCTGTCAACTATTATATTTAATATTGATAGCTACACCTAACTGGGAAATAATAGGTACGTATATTTAATCTCTAAAGTATGTAACTATAGATATGTTATATATAGAGGACACCAATCACATTAAAGATGGCGAGAGACCTCATTTGCATTCTGATATTCAATGGATGGAACCTTTATACTCTGTAGAGATTGCAGTTCCCAAAATATATTCATCCAACTCCTTGTCCTCACCCAGCACCCCACAGGATGTTAAGCATGGAGTGAGAATGAATAGATATGAAAATGCCTCTCCGTGATCGTTTAAGATTTTGAAATAATACGTATTATTGGATGGGACTTTTAATTCATAGGAAAATTTAAAATGCGTCGAGAAATGTCTAGAAATTCTCTACTCAAAGTACACCTGAATCCTGAACCACTCATGTTTAAAAGAAACGACTCGAGCCCTTGTCTTAATATGTTTAAAGCAAATGTAGAACCACTTCCTTCCTTTCAGAGCATTTCCGAATCACTCATATATTTATTTTTTATTTTAAACAAAATCAGTATCATGTCCTTAACCCTAGCGGTATTCTAGGTATGGATCGCTCTTTTTTCAAAAGTCCTTAACCCTAGCGGTATTCTAGGTATGGATCGCTCTTTTTTCAAAAGATGCACTTTATTTCCTAGACTCAAATAATATTCAAGGTATGGATCGCTCTTTTTCAAAAGATGCACTTTATTTTCTAGACTCAAATATTAATCTTCATTCTGCATTTAGTAGCGCGAAAATTAATGGGAAAAATCATGCACATTATAATAATAACTTACAACTATACCATGATCAATTCAGATATTTTTTTTGAGAGTTGATGTAAATATTGTACAAGTTTAATATGAAAACAACAGTCTATGTATTAAACGA
This sequence comes from Sinohyriopsis cumingii, assembly GCA_028554795.2. NCBI lineage: Eukaryota > Metazoa > Mollusca > Bivalvia > Unionida > Unionidae > Sinohyriopsis > Sinohyriopsis cumingii. The sequence goes on along the minus strand of CM068837.1, from coordinate 124,546,061 downwards.
TAATGTGTATTTGTTTATAAGTTTTGATGGGGAAAGGGTGTGGGCATAGATCTGTTACGTTATAACATTCAGGAGAATACAAATAGTTATCTGTCAATTCTAAACCAAAACTATATCATGTAATATTTTAGAAAAGATAAAGATTTATATATTACGCTTGGTGATTATAACATTGATAGAAAGACTGTTAACCTTGAAATAAGCAGCGTCAATCCTGATAGAAAGACTGTTAACCTTGAAATAAGCAGCGTCAATCCTGATAGAAAGACTGTTAACCTTGAAATAAGTAGCGCCAATCCTGATAGAAAGACTGTTAACCTTGAAATAAGTAGCGTCAACCGTGATAAAAAGGATGTTAACCTTGAAATAAGCAGCGTCAACCCTGATAGAAAGATTGTTAGCCTTAAAATAAGCAGCGTCAATCCTTACAACACAATTATTAACATTATACGTTATGGAAATGAATAATTTACGTTTTTGATGCAGATACATTTGCATTCGTCAAAATTTACAGTATGATATCAAATTCTCATAAACTCTCTATAATGTCAAATTAGAAACGACTCATCTACCAAAGAAAACATTTTCCGTTAAAATGAATTGCGGAAGCAAAATATGTAGGTAACAATAAGAAATCTTTTTCAAAATAATGCTTTTCTAAACTGTAACAGATGTAAATACAAATTGAAGTCAAAACATGCACGTCAGGCAAATTTGTATTGATCTCAATGTTAGACAGAAAAAAGAAAGTAAATAAAAAATCCCGATTACCTCAGTTGAACAGAACACTGGTACACACCAGAATCACATAATTTGGCTAGTAGATCGACTATCAGTTAATGAAAACTTTATAGGTTTAACACTTTTCTTCATAGCATCATAGGCTGTACATGACGTCCAGAACATGTGATAGAGGAAGAATCAGAGAAGACCCCCCGGAAGAAAGACGGACCTGTAAAGACAAGATCTTAGACAGCTTGGTCTAAATTAGTACTAGTAGCGATCAAATATTTTAAACATGGCTACAAAGGATGCCATTCTGTACTTGCAAGCGGAACCATTTTGATTTAGGATCAACACGGCACAACAATAAATCATTTGGTGAAACCTTATGGGAACATTTCTTCTAATTCACCAGGAGCAGCAATAACAAGACTTTCAAGATGGTCACTTTGGCAGCCATATGGAACATCAGATGGGCACCAGTTTCATATGGTACCGTACTAGAATCAGATAAAACCTCTATTAATATGACCATCTATTTAGGAGTAGTATGTTTAAACAACTAATTGTGCATCTACATTGGACATCAAATCGCCATTATTTTCATATGGGACCAAAGAGACACCAATACCATAATAGGGGCCCCGAGTGGTCTAAAGCGCTCTCCGTTACGGATCACTGCCATCTCACCTCTGTCTGCGTGGGTTCGAGTCTCGAATTCAGCCAATGTGGGTATGTGAGAAAGCTTGCTAGTAGCTTCTCGTGGGTCGGTGGTTCTTTCCGGGGTTTTCCCGGGTTCTTCCTCCACCATTAATACTGGCCGCCATGTATAGCCTATCGTGTGCTGAAAACTGAGTTAAACCCTACGACAACAACAACAACAAGACACCATAATATGTTTTCTAGTGAAAACTCATGACTCGTATGACATCCATTTAGAATGAGTAGCGACAATAAGAATTTTTTTTTTTTTTTACAGATGACCACTGTGGGGTTATACCGGTGCTAACAAACTAATAATAAAGAACGGCAGGCAGGGAGATGATGTTCAACAGACTAGCCTTTAATTTATCGTTGTCTGTAATAATTAGAGCTAAACAGAAAAATATTTACCACACGCCACACTTTAGTTACCCCTCCTCCAACAAAGAAATGAAAATAAAATAAGAAGAACAGCAAGGAATATATTATTTTAAAGTGTCCGATCAAGTTGGAAATATATATGAGAGGATTGTTTGGTAATGCATCAGGGACCTGGCATATGAATTATTTAATGGCGCTTGTATTTAATTTTGTGTGTGTGTGGGTATACGTCGAAGATATATAACTATTTTAAATTTAACTAGTGGCCTCGTACTCTCACATATTACATATTCGCAAAGCATAATCTCGAAAATAGGTCCATGTAAACAACTGAATACAGAAGTACCTTATATGGACTGAGATACGTGACGAAAATTTAACAATTTGGCATACGTTTAGGGTTACAGATGGGTACTGCGAGATTTAAAACTGAGTTAAAATTTTGAAAACTCGGAAGTCAGCTTGACTGAAATGGCGATTTGTCAACAAATTCACTTTTAATTTCAACAATATTTTCTGAAAGTGTAGATAAATGACATGAATACCGATGAATGTATTGTCTTGTTTCTTGAATGAAACTAGGCCCTTGAAAACACTTTAAAAACCCACCTGAAAATATGTTGTGGTTCTCCTCACATGATGCATGTACATTTCGTTGTCTTGGAAATGGCAAATAATACACAAATAATAAATCGATCTCGAAAACTAAGGAAACCCAGTATACTTCTTAAAGCTATTTCCTCTGATTCAGAGTTTCACGGGATATTATACATGTAGTGTATAGGTACGGGATATTATACATGTAGTGTATAGGTACGGGATATTATACATGTAGTGTATATGTATGGGATATTATACGTGTAGTGTATAGGTACGGGATATTATACGTGTAGTGTATAGGTACGGGATATTATACGTGTAGTGTATATGTACGGGATATTATACATGTAGTGTATAGGTGCGGGATATTATGCGTGTAGTGTATAGGCATGGGATATTATGCATGTAGTGTATAGGTATGGGATATTATACGTGTAGCGTATAGGTACGGGATATTATACGTATAGTGTATAGGCACGGGCTATTTTGTATGTAGCGTATAGGTACGGGATATTATACGTGTAGTGTATAGGCACGGGATATTATACGTGTAGTGTATAGGTACGGGATATTATACGTGTAGTATATAGGCACGGGATATTATACGTGTAGTGTATAGGTACGGGATATTATACGTGTAGTGTATAGGCACGGGATATTATACGTGTAGTGTATAGGTACGGGATATTATACATGTAGTGTATAGGCACGGGATATTATACGTGTTGTGTATAGGGACGGGATATTATACATGTAGTGTATAGGCACGGGATAGTATACGTGTAGTGTATAGGTACGGGATATTATACATGTAGTGTATAGGTACGGGATATTATACGTGTAGTGTATAGGTACGGGGTATTATACATGTAGTGGATAGCAGAAAAGTTCTAAATCAAATTGTAGTTGAAGTTTTACATATTTTATAACTTCGCCTATGCCCAAAAACTTTGGACTGATTTTTTTAATGTAACCTACTACCCCATCCCTCCCCCTTGCAACACTTGTTGATAAAAAGTTTAAATTCAGAATTTGAAAAAAAATGTAATGTATAATGTAATAAATTCAACACAATTTATGGTATCATGAAATTGAATTTAGACATAATAATGATATTTACGCAGTATTTTGATCGTCGGTGTAATACTGATATCGTAATTCTGTAGTGTGTGTGTGTGTGTGTGTGTGTGTGTGTGTGTGATTTGGGTTTAAAATGTACTTTTAACAATTTGTCAGTTATATCGCTACGATGTCTGCAATGTGGCAGTTTATAGTGTTGTCTAGCACGGGCGCATCATGCCACGGACATGTAGCATCATGTTCCACCTGGTCACATTATCCTGACACCAGGCCGAACAGTCCTAACCTCTTAATTCTGAGCGTCAAGCGAGTACCATTTGTATAAGTCATAGGTATGACTCGGCCGGGGTTCGAACCCGCGACCTCCCGCATCCAAGGCGGACGCTCTAACCACTTGGGCCATCGAAGTGTTTAACTATGTATAGTACACCAGTGTGTGTGTGTGTGTGTGTGTGTGTGTGTGTGTGTGTGTGTGTGTCAAACATTGTGATACTATCAACTTAAAACTTTATAACAATATCAATACATCAATTTCTTAAGTTACGTTGAATTTTAAATATTTGTTTATACTTCATAATAATAATAATAATAATAATAATGAATCATGTTATATGTGTTGATGATGTTTACTGTGCTGTTTCACTAGAGTGGATCGTGCCATCTGTGTCTAGCCATTCAGGTGGATCATATTCTATGTTACTGACCATTAGGGTGGACCATGTTATTTGTGTCCAACCATTAGGGTGGATAATGCTATCCGTGTCAAGCAATTGGGGTTTATCATACTATATTTGTCCAACCATCAGGTGGATCGTTCTGTCTGTGACTCACCATTAGGGTGGATCATGCAATCCGTGTCTAACCATTAGAGTGGCTCATGTTATATGTGACTTAACATTAGGGTGGATCATTCTATATGTGTCTAACCATTAGGATGGATCATGTTCTCTGTGTATATCAATTATGGTGGATCATGTCATCTGTGTTTAGTAATTAGGGTGGATCATGTTATCTGTGACTAACCATTAGGGTGGATCAAGATATATGTGACTAACCATTAGGGTGGATCATGTTATCTGTGAATTGTCATTTAGGGGGATCGTGTTATATGTGTCTATTAGGGTTGATTATGTTATATATGTCTAATCATTAGGGTGGATCGTGTTATCTCAAAGAATCCAGACTTATGCAGTGGAACACATGCTGTCCACGGAAACATGTTTATGGCATCCAATAAATCCGTGAAATATGACGTAATGCCATCAAATCATATTGGCGCGTTGCATGAATTACTTGAATATGGGAATGGAGGGGATAAACCTCGCCACTGTTTTTGGTCGAAACACTAAATAATAACAAATAAACTTCGCGGTTTTTGAGAGCTGAAATAAAGATCTTACTTTTAGGGTTCTCACTTTGTATTTATATTAATGTTCAACTATTGAAAAGCGTAACACCGATACATGTTATTTTTGTGCTCCTGAAAAAATATATTCGTACGAAAGGAACTATACATTTGGCTTCATAGACAATTTACAAACTGTCATACTTTTAACCTTCTCAAAAATAACCACACTGAAAATTTATTTTATTTTTCATAGATACTGCAAAATATTAAAGAGGTATACGAACATCGAAACATTATTGTCAGTAGTAAGAAAAAATAACAAAAATCCTACCATGAAAATCGAACTTATAAGAGGCCAAATACACCGTCGGCATCAGATAAAGTAGAGTTTATTTTTAAATGTTCATTTTTTAACACATTTCATTACTATATATGGGACACCTTTTAATATCAGGCAACTAAAACAATACTCAATACGTTTACTGTTTAAAATTGCATTACGTATCAATTTATTGAATAATCTGATGAAGTATATTAGACCTGAAATAACAAATAAAAGAGAACTATGTCATCAAGATTCCGACTGATAAAAATGTTGACGATGGTGTATAACTTCCGCCTAACACGTTTAGCACGCTCTGGAACACTATGTATACGTATTGATGTGTTAGTAAAAACATAGCAACAAGGTTGTTATATGTATATCACATACCTTCTGCTTTTAGTTTCAGAGTCCTAGCATAGACCAGATTGCAAATAGTTTTCCGTGATGTTGATGTGGCCATCGTATCGTCTAAATGGACTGTGAATAAAAACGTATCGATTTTAGGTGAAATGAGTCGCCAACCTAACATATTATATGTGTTAGAACTGAGTAGCAAAGAATAAAGAACAAACTCCCGGCCAAAATCCATATACATGACTACCATTTAATTTAGAAATTAACGTAGATATCAGCTTGTGTGCAAAAATGTGTACTGTTAAAAACAAAAAAAAAAGGTTTTGACTGTGTCCTTACAGGCATCATGTAAATACTGACCGTTTAGCACTACAGCACTATGTCTTGACTGTACATGTGCAAATATAAATATCGTGGATTATTGCTTTATCAAACTGGCAAAGTGTATTCACCTAATAGTAATAATGTAATAATATCGATAACATCATATATAATCAACTAAGTTCAGTATCATCTAATGTAAAGAAAATGTTTGCTGTGTCCGTCGTCCGTTGTCCTTGGTACTGTTTGACAATCAGTCTAGAGGAGTCAGTTATGAGTAGGGTGTAATCTTTCTTATATCTGTGAGAGATTGGATGAGATGATGTGCTAGATTCTAAACAACAACTGTTACTGTCGAATCCTTGCATGTTGGATTATGAATATCCATTGTACACATTATTGGGGCTTTCTCGCATGTTGGATTATGAATATCCATTGTACACATTATTGGGGCTTTCTCGCATGTTGGATTATCAATAGCCATTGCAGACATTATTGGGGCTTTCTCGCATGTTGGATTATAAATAGCCATTGGACACATTACTGGGGCTTTCTTGCATGTTGGATCATGAATAGCCATTGCACACATTATTGGGGCTTCCTCGCATATTGGATTATCAATAGCCATTGTACACATTATTGGGACTTTCTTGCATGTAATAACTCTAGAGGCTCTATTTTTTAGACTTGTATTCGACAACTTATTGTTGTTATTGTTGTAGGGTTTATCGCCATTTTTCAGCACAATATAGGCTATATATGGCTGCCAGTAAAAATGATGGCCGAAGAACCCAGGAAAACACCGAAAGAAACAGTGTCCCACGAAAAGCTACTGGCAAACTTTCCCGCATACCCACATTGGCCGAATCCGAGACTCGAACCCACACAGACAGAGGTGAGATCGCAGTAATCCGTAACGGTGAGCGCTTTAGACCACTCAGCCATTCGTGGCCTCACACCTTATTGTAATAACTTTGTACAGACGAAGAACTTTTGAGATAGAAACACGCATTATCTAAAATTGACCTCATTATAAAACTCAGTTCGTGCGAAGTGCATTCCATTTGCATTTTGTAATATATTCTCTCTCTCTCTCTCTCTCTCTCTCTAACACACACATATACGCAAAAGTAACCACCATAAATTCAAACAACTTCACCGTATCTTAGACTGCCATCACAGTATTTTTTACCTATACAGTTACTGAAGGTGGTTGGCAAGTGTTATGATGATCATGGTGACGTCCACGACAACGAATACAATAATACCGGAGCAACAGGGAGGACGCACGGCCTTGCCGGGTATGAAAACCAGGATATCCCTAACTCAAGACGGACGTTCTACCATTTGAGTTATCAGAGCTGACACACGTATTCCTACCCATTACATAGGCATTACTAGTCCAATATTTCTACCTCTTTCTATGCATGGAGCACTCAATCTACTCTACACCAATATTTTGATAACAAGATGAAAAGTGGACCACGACTATCAATATTTTTCAGTTAATACTTCATTCACAGGTAAACATCGCTCATTCCCATGTATGATGGGTTTACCTAATGAAACGTAGGCTTTGTTCCTCGTGTATCTGCCTCATAGGGTCTGTATTAATCATTTCGTGCACATGCTGTATTCAAAACAGATGATTATCCTAGTAATATATTTAAATTCTTGAATTTATATTTTTCCGGATAATTTATTTAAGTAAGAGACCTTTTAAGCTGTTTTTATTTCTTAGATATTCCATTGCTTTATTAATTCATTCATCTGATATTTTTTGTTTTTTTAATTTGAAATACTATCTTTTATTACTTCTTAGTCACCTTTTAAGCCACGTGTTTAATGTTTTAATAAGTGCAAAATATAAAATAAAACAAAGGTTTCGGTTTAATAAAAAACCATGATTATGTGCATCATTTTTAAATATACAATTTCAGTCATAAGTCTCCATGTCTGACTTTACCGCTCTGGTGGCCTAGTGGTTAAAGCGTCCGCCACGGATGCGGGAGGTCGCGGGTTCGAACCCCAGCCGAGTCATACCAAAGACTATAAAAATGTTACTGACAGCTACCTAGCTATGTGCTCAGCATTAAGAGGATAGTGTTAGGACTGGTCGGACTGGTGTCAGGATAATGTGACTGGGTAGGATATGGTGCAACTTGTCTGCGGCATGATGCCCCAGTGCTAGACATCACTTTAAGCTGCCACCATATATCATAGCGATATGACTGAAAAATTGCTGAAGCTACGTTAAAAATCCAAATTACACATACCCACACACAAGTCTGACTGGTCTAGGACTTTTTATTTGGTTTAAAATCTTTGTTACGACGCAAAATAAACCAATAAGTACCCGGTAAATAACGTTTGAAAGATAGTTCTGGTCCAGTATCGACCCAATCTCACTAATTCCGTTTCTGCTACCTCTTTTAAATATATCACCCTCTGTATCGCGTACTGAACTGCGATCACCAAGACCGCTATTGTTACTTCTTCAGCTGATAAACTAAATTAAGTGAGTGTTATTGATATACAACCTCTCATATCGACGACTCTTCTAAAACGTCTTTGATCTTAATCTGTTCTACATTGCCCCAAGGCATCTGCTGGCCTAAACTGTGCTTCAATCACGTGCTATGATCACATGCCAGCTTGTAGATAGGATAGCTACTACGTAGCAAACAAGATCATGTGACGAATGACAGCGTTTGATGTACTTTAATAATCATAACTCTAATGTATATGCTGTTTTTCTGGATAACGAAAAGGCATTCGATAGACTGTGGCATTGTGGACTATTAAAAAAACTAAAAATATTAGGAATTAATGCAAAAATATGGAGAATAATCGCCCATTCCTACACACAGTCAAGTGCCTGTGTAGCTTGTAGAGGATGTATATCTAACACATTTCCATTACGGAGAGGCGTTGGTCAAGGGCGTGTAATGTCGGCTTTTTTATTTCTCGTGTACATAAATGACCTATTGAATGAGCTAGTAATGACTAATTGCGGGACAACAGTGAATCAGATGAACATACCTGGCATGCTTTTGGCAGACGACACTACTCTACTAAGCTGTACGCTGAATGGATTGCAAATACTCGTGAATACAGCTTATCAGTATGCACAGAAGTGGAAATTGAAATATAACTCTAACAAGAGTAATTGGATGATATTTAGTAAAAGAAATGAAGTGTACTCATCAAATGGAATTACTCTGGGATCACAGAATATTCCTAGAGCAAAAAAAGTGAAATATGCAGGAGTTACCTTTTCGCAATCAATGAAAACTAATGATCGTATAATCTATTCCTACGATAAAGCTAAACGTGTAACAAACTCACTATGCTCAATTGGATTAAATGCAAATGGAATGAATCCTATAGTCTCTGTGAAAGTCTGGGAAAGAGTTATATTGCCATCTGCTTTGTATGGCTCAGAACTCTGGTTTAATATGTCATATCAGGGCATTGAATCAATGGAGAAAATACAACGATATTTCGCCCGGAGAGTACAAGGTTTCCCTCAAAGATCGCCTATTGGATCTACGACATCGTGCTTGGGGATGATATCAATGGAAGCTCGCATAGATAAGCAAAAACTCGTATTCCTTGGTCGTATGTGTAGAACATCAGCAAATTTAACGGCTGAAAAGGTTTTCCTCTGGGCTGTTGGAAATTTTATTTTTGACCCCCAACATAGCTACAACTCTTTTATATATGATGTAAATACTGTACTAAAAAAGTATGATTTAGAAGACTATCTCAACGACTTTATTTTCACTGGAAAATTTCCAGACAAAATAACATGGAAAAACTTAATTGGGACAAGAATACAGATATTAGAGAAGAGAAAACATGAAATGAGTATCAGAAATCCATCAGAGGGATTTGGTAGATTTTTAAAAATTAATCCAGGATTAAAAATGCATCATCCATGGAAAATAGCTTACACTGAGTCAAGCAGAAAAATGGAATATGGGACATTAATTCGTATTGGAGGAAAGCAAGCAAGACCTGGACTGTGTCCCCTATGTGGCAAAATGAGTCATGACCGTATTTTGCACATTTCGATGAATTGTGCCTTAACCTCAGACGACAGAAACCACTTGATGGAAAGTCTATTTTCGTATATGCCTCCAGTGATTTACCGTGATTTCTGTGATCAGATCGATGATGTTATACTGATTATACTACTTGGTGGTTTAAATGATATATCAGAATGTTTAGAATTTGAGGCATGGATAAATATGGTCAGACTATCTACCAAGTATTTCATTAAGATAAAGGATATTATATATTCGATTGAATAGAGAACTCACTCAAAATATAAGGAAAGAAATACTTGTACTGGATTGCAAAGCGAGTAGGAAACTATTTCTGTTGTGAGGATACATTTTCAAATGTTCTATCGTATATATATCTCTATCTAGATTAGTAATGATTTTAATTTATTTATTCGTTTGCTATTGAAAATAATTCAATAAGTAACGAATCTACTATTTTTGTGATTCTATGTATATAAATGCATTTCTTTTTTGTCTTAGAATCTTCAGAAAATGGAGGAATAAAAGAATATCATCATCATCATCTCATACCACCAGCAACATAATTGATATAAGCAGACATGGCTATTTTTGTACATTTTTTTTGAAGTGTTGCCAGGTCCACACGAAGCAAACGATTCCAGGTCAGCTTACTGTGTAAGAGTGAAAAAGAAATTATAATAAACTATTATAAGCATATCTATTACGTAATAGTTTCTATGCTAAAGACGTTGGGTAAGGCAAATTAAACGCCTAATAACAGCGATATTGATCCATACATATGTATGAATGCCGGTGGGGTACGCGATGATGATGATGATAATTAACGTGATACTAATACTGCTGTTACTTGTGCTTTTTCTATTCTTTATACATATATAAAACCCCAATCTAGGATCCACTTGTAACTTGTAGGAAAGTTCATCTCTACAATAAAGCATAGATCTATTACCTTAACATTCTCGTGAAAATAGGTATAGACTTTAATAACCTATCCGTAAATCCTTCCTGAATATACATGCATGTACTGCTATACTTTCTGATTATCCATGCGAAACAATAACGCAGTGCATGCTGTCTATAATTCTGCGCTGTATGCATGAATCTTTCTAGGTTCGTAGGTATGGTAGTTGGGAGATCGTCACCTAGGACAACGGAAATATGATTTAAATCAAACTGGCTAGCGCCTTAGGGGACGTCCATTATTTATGTCAACAATTTTTAGGCAATTTTTTACCCCCCCCCCCTTGTCAACAACTGTCAAACTTTCAGTGACCCCCCCTAATAAAATGTTACCACCACCCCCCCACAAACTAACAATATTTTATACGGCTGGCTTTTATGCTAAAAATAGAATTATGGAAATTAAAAGGTCTACAAATAAATTTTAATACATTTTTTACTTGTTTAACAGATTTCAAATTGACTATAACACTTTGAATTCATGAAAAAATCGAGAGTTTATATTCTAGCTTCTATCATCTTCCCATGGGGAAGCCAAATGTTCCTCAATTGTTATAATGGGCACAGTGGCTGATTCATTAATTTCCTATTTTTTTTTATTTATTAAATTTATTGTAAAAAATAACATTGTTGACGTTAATTTATCTTAAACTCCCCCCTCCCCATGTCAACAATTGTCAAACTTCTTGAAACCCCCTCCCCCCCATTTTGTTGACATAATTAATGGACGACCCCTTAGACCACCTGGCCATTCGAGGTCTGTTGATCTTCATCTTTATTAACCATTTCAGGCTGTAAATACGTCTTGCATTCTTTTGAGATAACCATTTATAAACGAACTTGGACAGAACAAAAGGTCATGTACATCTTTTATGAAAATTACTATCAAATTAAATCATACATCGGCTTGGTATTTGCCACACACTGTGAACACTTATAATGTAAATATGTATTTATACAGTTTTATAATCATACGAAAGGTACTTACAAAATTTCTATAAATCCCTCAAAATGTTTGCTTTCTGAATTTACACAAAGTATTCTTTTACTTTCCCTGTACTAAACCCTGTTTCTATCAACAACCAAACCAAACACTTCGAGAATATCCCAAGCGTATACCAGCCAACTAGGTTATATACATGTCACCTTACCTGGATGACACGCCAGGTAGGTTATGAAAGGTTATCACAGCCGGGTGATTTATGTTATTGCAAACTACTACTTGAGGATCAGATTACATTAAGAATTATATGCATACCTCGTTCATGTTGTTGTTCAATCAAATGCAGGCAGTCAACGTAGATAAACCACAATAAAAGGGAAGAATGAATAAGCCTCCAATTTTCACAGTAAAACTCCTATGTTTGCATACACGTCTTTCGGTTTATTTATTTGCTTTTAGCAACCCGAGTACTTGCATCTATCCATTTGTCAGTCAAATGAATAAAACTTTTTTCTTTACTTTAAAGCGTCCATATTACTTTTCATCTACGTTCTCTTCATCGTATTTGCATCACCAGAAAAACAACAACTAGACCAACTTCTACCACTACTGGCGGTGTTGCTACAAGTAAAATCAAACTACATCTCAGCATACATCAAAGTACTGTCACCACAACTGATGTTAATAGTGCCTTTGTTAAGGTGACACGACAGTGTGTTGGCAACTTTCACCTTTACTAATGGTGATCGTAGTGGTGATGATGATACTAATGGTGACGATGATGATAATGGTGGCGATGATGACACTAATGGTGATGATGATAATGGTGGTAATGACGATAATGGTGATGATGATACTAATGGTGGTGATGATGATAATGGCGGTGATTATACTAATGATGGTGGTGATGATGATGCTAATGGTGGTGATGATGAAGCAGGGAGGGCGAATCCCACAATTTTTTTTCGTGAACAAATCATTCTATTAATAATTTTACAAAAATAACTCTTATTTTGGAAAACAAACCCTTATTTTAGTAAATATGACAATAAAGGTGTCTATTTACTAAAATAAAAGGTTTAATCATATAATCTAATCTTGGAAAACGTTATTGCGGTAATGATTTAAATGTTAAAACCATCGTGGATTTGCGCCCTCCCTGCTGCTCTCTCTCAGCGAGAACGGGAGATATTTTTTAACTGAATAACGTAGCAGTGGAATTAAAAATTTAGGTTAACAATAATGGCCAACATCGGAGAAGCATATTCTGCTAGACTAGCTCGAGAACGACTTGAAGCAATCAAAAAATTTATTCCTGTCAGAGATAGTGTCAGAGAAAAATTACAAGTAAGACAGCAAGTAAAGGAAGGTCTCGCAGAGGCCGCGGAGGAATTATTCAAACCTGTAACAGCAGCTACCAAAGCGGTTACAACGGCTATCGTAGGAAAACCTGATCCTGATCAACCACAAAAAAGTTTACTTCAGGCGATAGAAGAACTTCGAAAACCAGAAGCAATCAAAGGGGCATTTTTAAATAAATTTACTGAAGCAGTTGTTAAGGAAATAAAAACTATTCCATTAAATACCAGGGAAGATTTTAAACGACTTTCTGTTTGGATTGTTGATAATTTTCCTTGCAGACGTGAATTTTTAGAACCAGGAGCTGATAAAGGTATGTCCCGAGATAAATGGGCTGATTATGTGTATAAAATAAGACGAGATCTTCCTCAGATAAATAAAGATGATATTGATCATAAATATCTAAAAGCGGGTATAACCGGGTATAATACATTTTTGAAAGATGAAAGGAAAAGTAAAAAGGAAGAAGAGCGAGAGCGAGTTACAACACAGGAATATCAACTTCCTCCGCCGTTGCAAAAGATAGAGCAACATCAATATCCTTCACGGCGAAGAGTAATAGACCCCGACCTGGTCCCGTTAAGTGAATACGAGGCTGCATCCAAACAAAGTTAGCGTGGCCAAAAATCCCAACAAACTAGGTCGCCGATGATTGACTTAACAACGTCTCCTGAAAGTTTGCCGCAAGATATTTTATCCCCAAGAATTTTTCCGACAACAGGAAAGGGTTTGGGATCCGGTTTTATTGATTGTCCTAATAATATCGTCGATGATGTATCTCGGTTAGAAGTGCTCATCGGAGGAAAACGTGCCGGAAACAACTCTCCCGAGATTATAAATGAAGCCGCAGATATCTGTCAACGACTATTTCAGCGTGGTATCATGGATATCGGCATCTACCGTGAACTTGTTAATGAACTCGCAGATGGTTATTACAGCGACTAATAATTTTAGTTAGAGAAAACAACAATTAAATAAAATGATCATACACGATACTCGACCCAGTCCAGTCAGAGTAGTGAATTCATGATTACCGGTCTACAGAGCAACCTACGGAGATGGTCTCGGTGATGTTGTTACGGGTTTGTTTTCAAGGATAGCCCCTAAGGCGTTACCGATTGCGAAACAACTGTCGATGAAAGCGATTGATGTTGTCAAGGATAAAGCCCCTGGAGCAATTGTTGATCTTGCGGGTAAAGCATTCACGTCAATCAAGGACAGACTGTTACAGTTAGCACGTAGACCAAAAGCGGTTAAACCACCGCCAGTAAAATTGCCGAGCACTGAACTTATGCCCGCGGATGTCAGTAAAGTAATAAATCAATCCGCAAATCAAAAACTTGCGGAGCTAGTAAACCAAGTACCCCAACAAATAAATACAAGCCTGATATCAGGAAGTGGTCTTCGTTTTAGACGACAATAATTTTATATAATGTTCAAACGTGTATCTGATCCAGCGTTCGACATGGATGCACCAACGCTTAAAGATGAATCTGTGCGTGATTATCAGTATTATTCTTACGAAGCAACATCAGCCAATCAGCCGAGCCGAATTGAATTACGAGTTCAGGATACAAGCTGATATTTCTTGCCCGCGGAAGCGTTCCTTGAAGTCGAAGGTAGTATTTTAAAAAACGATGGCACACCATACGGAGCAGATGTCCAAGTTGGTTTTGTTAACAACGGCATCATGGCGCTGTTCAAAACTGCTTCATATAGCATTGACGGGAGAGAAATTGAAACAATTCAGGATAACGTCGACGTTGCCACAACAATTATTGGATTAGCAAGATACTCAGATGATTACACCAAATCAGCTGGTCCGACTATGATGTTCGCTAAGGATAATTCTGATTATCCGGATCATAGACCCAATATTTTAAGACGACCACGAAATCGTGCCGGAAACGATAATGCTGATACTGAACTTATGCCATTTCCCAACTCTAATTACAATCTGGGATTTGCAGCGCGCAAATCAATGTTATCAGATGACGGAAGATTTTCGTGTGCGATTCCGCTGTCTCACATCTTTGGATTCTGCAGAGGTGTCCGAAAGGTTATTTTTGGAGCCAATCATACGGTTGTACTTGTCAGAAAAGGTGATAGCAATGATGCTATCTGGCACGGTCCGGGTGCTGATGTTGCCGCAACTAGAGCACTTCATGGCAAAGTAGTATTATCCAAGCTTGCGTTGTGGATGCCAGTGATGTCCCCATCGATCACTGAAGAGCAACGGCTACTCTCTTTCATGGACTCAGGTGGTAAATCATTAATATCATGGTTGACGACAACAACAGATTCCATTGTGGGTTCCGGGGGCGGGCAATTTACGTGGCATATATCATCACAGCAGGGAGTATCAGCGCCACGACATATTTTCGTTGCATTCAAGAATATAAAAGATTAAACGATCAAACAAGAAATCCTATGGCATTTGACAAACTTCAGGTCAGAGAGGTTTCGCTGCGGGTAAACGGACATCAAGAACCGTCCGAAGATATACGTATAAATTTTGACGACAATAAGGTTGCACGTGCGTATCACCGTCTGCTGACATTTATGGGACGTGACCAAAATATTGATACCGGTCTACAGATATCTCAGTTGGATTTCATATCGCGGTATCCGATTCATTACTTTTCTCTCGAACATATGGATTTAACCAAACAATCTGTCGTTGATATACACTTCAAGGCTGAAGTGGGCCATTTTCCACCTGCAGCAGTTGATGCGGCCGGACCTCCCGTCGTACTTGCAGGCCCCGCTGGTTTCAGAGCAATTGCTGTTATACTCTCTGATAAATCAATGCTACTTGAGGGTGTTGGAGGACGAATGAGAGTCATCGATGCTCCAGTGGAAAATATGTAGACAATTAGATCAATCCCTGAAATATAATGTCATATAGTCACGTTAATGTTACCTTGACCGGAGGTCAGACGAAAAAATTGCAATCAAAGAACGCAAGCACATGCGGGACATCAATAACGTTAAAGCGAGATCAGCTTGCTGGTGGTCCAAACAAACTGTCGTTGACTACGACCCAGCTCAAACATTTTAATAAGGCACTGGAAGCAAAAACCGGTGTTCGACTTGATTTTGCTCCAAAAGCTGTCAGCGACATGGTTAAAACCGGTGGAATATTTCCTCTTCTCGCAGCAATCCCGGCGTTGATTGCCGCAGCAGCACCAGCTGTAGCAAAAGCCGCAGCACTCGGTGCAGTTGGAACCGCTGATGAAATGGCACTAAAGAAAGTAACCGGAAAAGGAATTTTACACAAGGAAAGCCTAAAAAAAAGACAAACAAGAACACAAAAACCAACAAGACGCCCCCGAAAGACAACTATGCCTCAGCCCAATCGTTTAAGACTTCCAGTGGACCAATACGGAGCGGGTCTAAGACTACCAGGAACTTCCGCGTCATGGTACCCAAAACGGTTTTAAAAACGCTTCCAGCTTCTAATTTTGATTTACTTGATGCTGTCAAACAATTGCGTATAAAATCCTTCAGAGGTGTATTTATGCGAGATGAATTACCAGCACGACCGAATAATCCAGAAACAGGAATTATTAATCTCGATAATAAAAACGGTCCTGGAACTCACTGGGTTGCTTACGCGATCGATCCACGTGGAATTATCTATTTTGATTCGTACGGGCTAGCACCGCCAGTTGAGTTTTTCGGGTACGTCCAAAGATTTTCCAACATTCCAGTTTGGCAGTCAACGCTGCCAACACAAACACTGATTGATCCTCCGATATGCGGTCGTGAAGTATTAAATGTTCTTGATGCGATCTCGAGAACAGCGAGTCCTCCTCACAAAGTCGTGCATGAATACACGTTGAAATCACAGATGTGATTTCCAAATTTAAACAACCACGTAACAGATAATGGTTGATATTTACGGAAGATCAAGCAGAACCAAGGAAGAAAAAAAAAGATATTGATTTATCAGCGTATGCGACCAAAGATGAAATTGACAACCTGCTAACGTTAACCGGGATAGACCCAGATGAGGTTGTTATTTTTCAGGACAGGCACGGCAAACTAAAAACCAGTAATATTAAGTGGAATGACATAATTCGCAGGGTTATTGGAGCTGTCGCGGACAACATCGTTGTATTTACTGACAGCGGCAGAATCAGAGATTCGTCGATATCAATTGCGATGCTGCGAGATGATGCACGAAAAGTCGCAGAAGGACGTGTGGCAAAGACCAGTGATACAATGACAGGTGAACTCAGCATGAACGGCAACAAAATAACCGTTCTAAAAAATCCGGAAGGTCCCGAAGATGCCGCAAACAAACAATATGTAGACACCATTGATGGTAAACTAGCCACGTTGCGGGCAGAGTATGATGTTCACGTGGGCGCGTTTACAAGATTTCGAAGAAACTTTCAAAAAACTGGTGAGACCGTGGATAAGTTCTTTGGGACTCCTCCAGTCGTCGACGTAAACCTTTCTGAAATCAGGACCAATATTAATACGATCAAACAAACACAGCAGGATATCGTATCGGGTATTCCTGATATCGTTGCCAAAACCAATTTGATTAAAGTCCCCGTTACAGTTACTCCCGGGCATATCACCAACATCGTATTCACGGTATCATCGGGATTCGCAACATGGTCCCGACAAAATAATTCACTCAAATATACAGCAACAGCCACTGGCGCGTACAGATTGTCTGTGTTTTCCGCCGCTAAGTTTGAAATCTTCACAACATATCCCTGGAGACATTCCACCGATAAGTATTCCGGGGTTGTAACTGTAATACTAAACAGCGGAACCGAAGAAATATTTATACTTGAAGCCGCAGACGAGAAATTAACCTCAACATCTTACTGGTGGTGTTTGGAATTCGTCGCAGAAACGCCTCAATTGGTTACCGCGTAATTGAAAATCACCAATGATTTTGAATAATGAAATCATTATCAACGACAACGTTAGATGCTCAACAATACCGGTATGATCAGGTACGCGAATGGCAATCAACGTTGAAAAACACCATTGACAGATGCGCAACAAAAATAAAAAAATATAAACGCCGAGTAACCGCGTTAGACATTACAGTATATTCGGTATCCATGGTAGTTGCATCCACGGGTGTTCTATTATCAGCGCTGACACCAGTGACAACTGCAATCGTGATCACTATCGCAATTTCGACATCAACGACGATCGCAGGAGTTGCTAACATCATTGCAAAAAAAATATCCTCGTGCGCGATAACAAAACTACACGAGTATCAACAACTAGCCAACGCGGCCAACAGCGCCTACTCGAAATTGTCCTCGTTGATATCGTCCAGCCTTGACGACACAACAATATCAGATTCCGAATTCACGTTGATGTCCAGCACATACAACGATTACGAGCGTGCAAAGAATCTTAATTTTAAAACGATGAAGATAAATAATGACGGAGATACTTCAGAATCGAGCGCTACTCGACATAGCAGCAAATACAACTCCGGTAAGGACCACAATGATATCAATATCTTCGACGCAACCAGAATTTAATGTTAATTTTCCAACTGCAATTCCAGTGAAAGAAATAGCGCTGGCACAATTACGAGTATATCACAGTTGGCCCAACATCAGGTCGACATCATTTCACGGACAGTTGCCGAATAACTCATTTGTTTTTTCATATCAGAATAACGCTGATGACACACCAGATTGGAACACCATTGCGTTACCAACAGGGTCTTATCAGATCGAAGAAATCAACAAAGAAATACAGCGTCAAATAAAACGTATCACCGGAAAAGAAGCAAACATATAAATCACTGCACACGAGCCAACGTTGTCAACAATCATTGAAATCTCAACGCCGGGTTACCACGTAGACATTTATAACAGTTCAATCAGAACCGTGCTAGGGTGGCCAACGGAAAAACCTGATTTAAAACCACGTCTACCAGAACCTGTAAAATCCGATTATTACACAGATACCATGTCATATCATGAAATTCTACCACGTTACGCGAGTTCTATAAAATTATGAAGGACCCATTACATAACGAAAAATATATTGATCGTTTAGATCAACACGACGGAGCAGTGCCAGGTTGGGAATTCACCCCCTGGGTATTTACCAACGTAAGGAACATCACTCGGCAGGATATCGAAGGCGATTTTAATCAATTTAACCAGTTATTTAAAACACAACTTAAAATTCTACAACAATCCTTCCAGGAACATATTTCTGATTTATACAGTCCACGTGACAAAATCATTAAACATATTGAGATAATAAATCAAATAATCGACGAAATGAGATATTATAACCGGCGACTGGTTCAGATGGTAATTGATGCTTCCGAGAAGAAAAAATTTTTGGAGTTTTATAAAATAACGGAAGCTGAATTACGAAATTTTAAATTTCCCGGTTATGTTGTCCCTGAGATGTTAGCGTTGTTATCCGCGCTGCTGAATCGATCCTTCGATGATGTCATGACAGCGCACAAGCAAACACTACCAGAACCCGGTAACTTCGGCGTTGACAATTCCACCAGCGGTGATGGCAGGCATATTTCTCCGGGGATAGTAAATATCACTGATGTCGTCGCGGTCAATCTTGTATGTGACGTAATCGATGGCAGTTACAGCGTAACCACGACGGAATCAAATCAGGCCCAGCAAGGTTATATACTGTATTCATTTACTCCTAGAGAACCACCTGGATTTTTGATTGTGCAAGAGCCAATCAATCCAGTATTTCTGCGGTGTCATAACCCTACGCTGACAAGGATAAATTTTAAAGTCACTGACCAACAGGGCAGACTTTTGGACCTGCGTGGGGAGACCATCAGTGTAAACTTGCTGGTGAAATCTTTCAATTAGCGATATCATAGCATAATAGCATGTCCCTGAAATCTTCGAGTGAAGAAACACAAAGTGTTTCCGATAAATCACAAAGTGATTCAGAAACACAAAGTGTTGAAACACAAATTGATTGTGAATCTGAATCTGAATCACAAAGTGATTCCAGTGATTCCGATGTTGAAGCTGAAAGCTTCTCCCCGGTGGGAAACGGCAGAAACACCTTGTGTTTCACAATCAGCAACAGCACCGTCGTGATAAATTATATTAAATAAAAAAATACATATAATGACTGAAAATGAAAATGGAAATCCTAAAGGATTTTACCAGCATGTTCGAGTGCACATATTTGACCGAAGGGAACTTGCCGATGCGATCAGAGCCGCATTTAATGCACCATTTCATCATCGTCTTGGGGGGACCCGAATACGGTGTTTCCGCGACGGCACCGATAAGATGTTGCTGAGTCACGACGATGTCGAACGATTGCGCGATCGTGATTACATTTACGTGTTCTTCAGCGATGATGAAATTTTGAACTATGCACATTCGTGTTTGTCCCGGGAGCAGTTAGATAACGTTCTCACGGGTGGAAATATTCCTTGATATTGCATTTAAACATATATATTCAAGCAAATATAGCGCGATGATATTTTCATATTAACGCAACGAGTATTGGGACCCGTATCCTTGTAAACCTGCTGTCGAACTAAAATATAATGATATCTATAATATTATCATAAAACCGCCCGGCTATGATGAACAAGAATTTATTAATATGAAGATGGGCTTTGACTACAGACGACACTACGTGAAATTATTCGCTGACTGCGTTGACTGTTGCAAATACAGAGACGATACCAAATATTCTTTCGTAGGAATCTTTTATTATACCTACCGCCGCGATGGATTGTTTTCGGATTATCATGAAACTAATAAATTTCCCTACCACGACGATGATGCGATTAAATTTCTTGAACGAATCATGATAATCGTGTTATCGAATTAATCCCTGTTAAACACCGCTTCAAGTTGACGCAGTTGTTGCTCCCAGTCAGTATCTGTCGCGTTGGGTAAACCCATAGGGGCAATCTTTACTCGTTTCTTTTTTTACTGGCGGTTTTATCAGATGCCTGCGCGGCGAATGAATTCGCTAATTTGCTGTTATCTTGTTTTAGTTTGCTGAGCTTCTCGCCGAGTTCCTGATTACGCTGATGTTGTCGGGTAAAGTCTTGTTCGATTGCAGCTCTGTTTTTTTTTAGCTGTTGAATCGTCTTTTCAAGATGCATGGTTACACCTAATTCGAGACATTTTGCATCCATGGAAGTTATTGTGGCTGCTAATCTAGTTGATTCCTCGCGGGCACTTAACACGTCGACGACGAGTTGGTCATTAGCTGCCGTCAACTGCGCTATTTTTTCTTCGAGTTGCTGGCAGCGCTCTGTTGCAGAATCTCGCTGACGTGTCAACGATGTTATCTCGGCGTAATTAGGTTTCGTTGGTCTGATCGAGTCAGGATCGCATTGGCGCCATATTTCATAAATTCTGTTATAACCGACACGAAACCGTTTGGCGATATCAGCGATCGGAACGACTCCACGTTGAAGTTGAATTTGTTTGACTTGTTCGACATCGAGAATTACCTTCATATGGTAACAGCGATAAAAAATAATTTCCGGATAATTATTACCCATAATAAATTATGGAAAATTATTATGACGACGGTAAAAAAAATATGCGAAAAATTTTTTTTGTCAAAAACACTGCAATTGTTCGCTAAAATAATTGTTACGGTAATTATTTTTCGGAGATTATTTTCCGGAAATTTATTATGGGTAATTTTTATCAGGAAATTATTATCAGGAATTATTACCCATAATAAATTATGGAAATTTATTCGTCGATGAGTAATTTATCGAGTTGATCAGAAAGAACTTTTGAGAGTTTTTCTTGCTTGAATATTTTTCCGATGTCGTTGAGAATCCTCGCTATGGTGCGGGCTACCGGCACGAAAATTTTAATTTGGTCTCGGTGTTGATGAATAATTTTATATCGAAGTTCATCATTGAGCATCTTCGCTATTCTGTATTCGCGCTTATGAGTTTTATAACCTTGTGCGCGAGCTTCTACTACGCTGTCGTATTGATCTGTCAACCACGTAGAATTAAAAATTTCACTGTTTGTGGTAAATTTTCTCACGGCATGGATTTCATCGGTAAGTGTTGCAATGATTTCTTCGTTCATATATGTTAGCATTTTTTTGTCTTTAATACGATGTCAACGTTAGGCAGGTTCATAAAAAGATATAAATTTATCGTATTTTTCCGAGTATATAAACTTTGTTACAAGTCTGATATTTCGATAAATAGATCCTGAGTTTATAGAAAAATATTTAGCAGCAGAATATATTGACGGAAATTCGATTTCTTCGTCATCTGTAACAGCAATAACAGGCTGCGGAGGAAGCCTTTGAGGAATTCTTGTTGTGTTACAAGAGTTCTCGCGATAAGTAACAGTTCTTAGATTTTCGATACGGTTATCTAATTTATCTCGGTTGATATGATCAACGACAAGTCCTCGCTGAATTGGTCCGTGAAAGCATTCGTAAACAAATCTGTGTGAATAACAATTTTTTCCTTCGCCGGATTTATAGACCATAACTTGTTTATAACCACAGTTACTGATAAGTCCAAGTGGTTTTTTTAATCTGCAGTTTCTGACTGTTCCATCTGATGAAGCTTCGTAGTTGGTGTAGATTGGATGTCTTCTGAATTCCATTTGTCTATACTAAGTGCCTTTTGTTTGTTTAAATAGTAGTTCGGGTGGTTGTTAATATATTCCTGTTCTGTGAGGATACGATTATGCTTACGCTGGTAATACCTGGCGAGCTCACGAAATCTCTTACCGCCGCAACCTGAACATAATTTTGTTTTTCCACGGATTGCAATATTGCATACGGCACAAGTAACTCCGCCGTTGGATCCTCGCTTGAAATTTTGATTATGAGATGCACAATACTCGCCGACACATCTTCGCTGGCATCGCTGTTTAGTACCTGCGATTCTCCATTGACAATAGTTCTCAGGCATATATATTATGTTATTTTTTTAATTAGACATAGTTGCTATTTTTTTAATTAGACGTATTTGTGTTACCGTTATATATGGAAGAAGAATTTGACAGATTGTCATCGATAAGACCAACCGGGAGGAGATTTGACCTTGATAGGTTAACCGCCGATGCGCAACGAAAGGATTTAGCAACGCTGAATAGCATCATCGGACGCGCGAAACAGGAATTTCGTGATGATGGTGCAAGTCACGTATTCTCGACGTATAAAATTATCCGTGAGAGTTCTGAAGATGTCTCCGAAGATATATTTGAAGATCTTTTCCAGGATGATGTCATCGACGGTACGATGATAGATGCGCGCGCGGGCAACATTGTTAAATATCTTGATGATAGCAAATATTATATTCTGATAAAATTTATCGTCGGTGTCGATGATGAACTCGGTGATCAACAATGGATTATCCGTGATAAACGTGATCCTGTCCTTGCCAACGGAAAAACAGTTTTGTTAAGTCGTAATTGCAGACCAGGAATGCTCGTTGGAATTGATATTCCATATTATGCCAGAGCGTATCCTGTAACTGCAGTTGTTTACGGGTTATATGTTGTAAAAAAACCAAAAATTGATAAACTCGCTCCGATGCGAATGACTACGTGTACGACTACGTCGTCGACAAAATCCGAAGGATTTTCGACGTTGAATTGTGTAGCCGAACGAGTGACAGAACATTTCAGCAACGCAATGCGAGGCAACGGTTTAACGCCGTCGAGAAAATCCAAGATAACAACATGGGCTAATCGAGTCAGAGATAGCTGAGCATCAATAGCGGATGTTGCTGCGTTAGAACGCTTATTAAGATTTCCTATAAGGGTAGAATCGTTGACCGGAGAAGAGTTATACAAATCAAAATACAACCGTTATGGATCACCAATAGCAATTATTGATCATAACAGTCATGCTTGGACTGAATCAGTTAGGATATTTCCGCGAGACCGTGTTGTAAGATATTATCACGGAAACATATTTGATTGTATCTATGAAGCGAGCAAAACCGATCCTGTGTCGGTATGGTTGTTTAAAAGTAATGAAGATTCCGAGTATGATCAGTTTGTGAGACCCAACGGAGAAGTATACCGAAGTGAGTCGTTACAACACGAAATGAAAACACTCGCGGAAAAATACTCAGTTTCATCTGACGAGTCTTTCATCGATCAGTTGCTGACGCGCTGTTTTACTGTTCCAAGTGTTGCTGCTCACATAGCCAGGGAACGAAATTCATGGAAACCAACTCGCGGTAATTTCCTCGACGATATCGAGCTGAGCTGTGTTGAATATGGTCATGGCGGGTTGTGGAATACCGAGTATGATCACCGCGATATGATATCCTTGGATATGATTGCGTGTTATCCGGGAAGCTTTCTCGGGTACGGCTCATGCAGTGAATATTTTACTAGATTTGGACATCCGACCAACTTGATAACAAGAGTATCCGTTGACGGACCGCTACCTGATTTTGACTTGACTGGATTCGCCCGGGTGACATCATTTCGATTTGCTGAGAATTTGCACCCGATCAATTATGCATGGTTCGGTAGACATTTCGCAGAGAAAGGTTGGGTTCCCATGGTGTTGCTGAGATGCATGCTTGACAGTGGCGTGCTAACGTCGCTGATGGTCGATGAAGCAATTATATGTTATAGTCGTCAAACTGAAGTTTGGTTACCAACACCAATTGTTGTTACTGAAAAAGAAGTTATCGAAAAATGGGCTCGAGAACGTCCAGAAACCCCCATGGATGTTATTATCAAAGGAGCTCCTGAAATGCTTGAGATTTACCTTAAAAACAGTGAAAGTGTAGCGAAGGATCTCGGACGAAAATTAATAGGGAAATTTACTCAAGGAGGAGCGTATGATCACAAAATACATCACAATAGATTAATTTTCGATGATGCCGAATTAAATTTTATAATAGCTGACGCCGCCGCAAGAGATGTATTTTGTCACCGTGAAGATGCGTTGTTGTCGAACGGAAAAAAATTAGGTACGATTGTTAGTTACCTTGATGGAGAATCATGTCAATACACACATTTGAGATCTTCAATGCTGTCTTATGTTTCTATAAATTTGCTAGATATGATAAATAGATTTCCCAATACCGCAATGAGAGTTGCAACAGATTCATTTTATATAGCAAAAAAATACTTACCGCTGGTAAATAGCGTCGTAACGGAATCTTCATCATGGGGATGCTGGAGAGTGAAAAATGAAAGATTACACGGATATTGTGAATCAGCTGATGTTGAAATTAAAGACGTTTATCGTGAATCAGCGATGATTGAAATATCTTCCAACAAGTTGCTACCATCTGTGTATGATCCTGTTGCCTGACACAGAACTGTTTATCTAAACGGACCAGGTGGTTGTGGTAAGACAACTCGAGTAATTGAGTTATTTCGAAATTCTGACATGATAGTGTTAACGCCCACACATAGACTTGCCAGGGAGATGAAACAACGCGGAGTTAATTCTTGTACATATCACAGTTTTTTCAAATACAGCGGAGGCACATGGACTCCTGAACGAATGGGCACAAAGTATATCCCCCCAAATATCCTGTGGGATGAAATAGACACTGTACCGTTGGATACGCTAAAGCAGTTTCTTGAATGGTTGATGACGAAGAATACTGCAGTTATTATGTGCGGTGATCATGGCCAACCACCGCCGTTTACAGGTGAATCTCCGCATGATTGGTTGACGAATTTTGTTGATTATTACGAAGAAGTGTCTGATGATCATAGAGCACTTGATGAAAAACTAAAGACGTTTAAAAAGCTGATTAGGCTGCAGAATAATAAAAATTCAATGCGTAGTTATGCGTAAGGTAATTCCAAGGACATCCATGAGAGACTTCTGTCAAAGTTGGAACCCAAGTGATCTCATAGTGGCAAGTAGAAAAGTAGTAAGAGACACACTTCAGCGGAGATTATTTCAACTACATCGAGAAAAATTCCCAACGTTGCCGGTACCGTTATGTTACAGACCAGATGATACACGATTGCAAAATATCGATGTTGATATTCCAGGAAAATCGGAAAAGCAGAATTTAGTGTTAAATGATATTGTGTTAGTTGATACGAGTGCTGTTGATGCTGCACTTGCTATGAATAAATCTCCATGGGTGTTAGGATATGCTATGACAATTCACTCCGCGTAAGGATTAACCATCGAAGACACAAAAGTCTGGATTGTTGATGATCGCATCGAGTGGCCAATTTAGTTTACTTGGCTGTGTCAAGAGTGCGAAGAATATCTCAACTAGGAAGAATTGTATTAGATACGTCGACGACATCAGCCGTTGATGAGTCAGCGATGACTGACACGATAAGAAAAAAATTAACCGATTGCAAACACAGCGACAAAAAAAAATAATCGGGAGTTTGATCAATGTTTAGATGTTGAATTCGTAATTACGCTACGACAACAACAAAATAATCATTGCGCGAATTGCAATTGTGTAATGTTATGGCGATATCCGAAAAATGACACAAGACAGTTTACGTTAGATAGAAAAAATAGCAAACTTGGCCACACACGTGAAACTATCATGTTGACCTGTCTTGAGTGTAATAGACGCAGAGGCGCCGCTGCAGCTATTTAAGTGTGGATCACTTTAGTGATTTTGGTGGTAATTGTGTATCATCGGGAATCACTGAAGCTGCTCACTGGTGAATCCGCGTTGAGGAGCAGTTGAATCTAATCTATAGATTGCTGGTCTGCCAGTTGATCTTGTCACGGTGGATATGTTATGTGTGGTAACACTCCAAATGGGATCAGTCGCTCTTCGTTTACCACCTTCAAGTTCGCCTGGTTCGTATAAATATCTAACTGTAACATTGCCCAGCACTGGCGCTGGCTTTGCCAATGTTGAAGAATCATGTCGTATATATTTTTTTGTGATCGCGATGGCAGGTTTCATGTTAGTGGCTCGGGTGATCTCGTTATTTAGCGCAGTTATCACACTTGGTAATCTTGCAACCCATTCGCGCGATCTCGCATCTTGAATAAATTCTTTCGCGTATTGATATCCAAATAATCTTTCGGCGAGTGTTCGATTAAATCTCTCAACGATTGCCTGATCACGATGAATTTCAGTAAGTCCTCGTCGTATGGTAACGTTATGTTGCTTCATCAGCGATGATACCGCACCTTGAAATTCTTTGCCAGGATCAACTTGTAGCAGATGTGGCCATCGTAGACCACCTTGTGGTCCAGGTCCTCGCTGATAAATTCGTTTAAACGCATCGGCTACTTCAGACGCCGTTTTAGTTGTTAACGGTTCCGCATCTTTGTATCTACTTGCAACATCAACCACTGTTAACGCGTATTTATATGTTTTCCGACGAACAACATCATGTGGCAGAAATAGTATGTCAGCCTGATGAACTTCGTTGGGTACACTAACATTGAAATGTGCAAAGTTGATTAGGCTAGGCGGTGGTAAATAAATTTGCCATATTGCCTGTTTTGATAGCCAATTTTTGGCAACCTCACTTGTCACCGACGCTGACTTGGCGAGTTTATTAATTGCTGCGTTACCTCTCCAGTATCCGCTTGGGGAATAATAAATCGCCTCCATTGGAAATGCTTGCATTGTTATTAATTACTAGCGCCTAATACTAGTTTAGATTTCATTGCGGATTTTATTAACCAGTTAGCGAGTGATTCTCTGAGGGATTTATTTTTGATGGCGTTTAGTGAATGAATTAATTTCACGTCTGCGATATGTCGTTGCTGCAAATCAGGGTTTTTATAAGCTACATCATGAACATGACAAGCTGCATCGATAGCATTTATCGGGTACTCGCCAAGTTTTGGTTGATTATCGTCGCTGTTGAGTCTTATGTCAAGTCTGGTTCCAGGACCGCAGTAGTTGTATCCGGGAAGATGTTTTTCCCCGGGATACTTTGCCCAGGGAGCTCCAGGGAGTTTTCCAAGTTGGGCTGCAATGTCGCCTCCGCTAAACTTTTTTTTTGAAATCTAAATTTTTTTGTGCCACATCGAGCACATCTACCAGAAAGCGCTTCTCTGTTATTTTTTGTTGTAATCGTTGTTAGGTCGTTTGTTGGGGTTCGTGCCTTGCACTTCACACAATATAAATCCATAATATTATTTATTTGTATACAAATGGAAGTTACTGACTTTTCCGCGACGAAGAAAAAAAACCAATTAAACATGTTAGTGTGTTACCAAATTCAATCAGAATGATTATCATAGGACCATCTGGGTCGGGTAAAACACAGCTGTTGTTAAATTTGATAATGAAGTGGATGAAATGGGATAAGCTATATTTGATTGCTCCATCTGCGGACGATCAGCGATGCTATGATGTGATAAAAGATTTCAACGAGAGTGCAAAAGCAGTCAGTGAACGCGATGAAGACGTAGTTGATTTTATAACTGATATCAATGATGCACCTGGCATTGATGACATCGATGGATCAATTAACAACTTAGTTGTGTACGATGATGTGATGTTGGATAAACAAACAAACCCTGCAAGAATATTTTCCCGTGGTCGTCATAAAAACACAGATGTCATTTATGTAACTCAACGGTATACACAAATTCCAAAAGTGATCAGAGATAACTGTAACGTTCTCGCGGTGTTCAACGGAGTTGACGTACACACGTTACGAAATATTCATCAGACTTGGTGCAGCGGAGACATGGACATCAATAAATTCAGAAATTTCTTCAGTCATGCACAGCGAAAATCACACGGTCTTGTAACAATAAATTTACATAATCCTCGGACACGGTATCGAGTTGGACTTGATACGTTATTCAGTTAAAAAATATCTCCCGTTCTCGCTGAGAGAGAGCAGCAGGGAGGGCGCAAATCCACGATGGTTTTAACATTTAAATCATTACCGCAATAACGTTTTCCAAGATTAGATTATATGATTAAACCTTTTATTTTAGTAAATAGACACCTTTATTGTCATATTTACTAAAATAAGGGTTTGTTTTCCAAAATAAGAGTTATTTTTGTAAAATTATTAATAGAATGATTTGTTCACGAAAAAAACTTGTGGGATTCGCTCTCCCTGCTGCTGATGATAATAGTGACGATGACGACAGATGTGATGACGATACTAATGGTGGTGATGATGATAATGGTCATGATGATACTAATCGTGGTGGTGATGATAATACTAACGGCGGTGATGATGATCATAGTGACGATGGCGATAAATGTAATGATGATACTAATGGTGATGATAATGGTGGTGATGACGATAATGGTCACGATGATACTAACGGTGGTGATGATGATAATGGTGGTAATAGAGTCACTATCGTCATACACTTAAGTTGTTACCAAAACGATTGGTAGCTTATAGTTCCGTATCAATTCTGACCTCAACCATGACAAGTGTCTGTATCAAGTCTGACCTCAAAGATTCTACGCATCTATATATCAAGTCTGAACTCATCCATTCTATATATTTGTGTCAATACGTGATAATAAACACATTCTAAACTAATGTAGTTACAGTAATGTTTCTACGATGGCCGTGAGAAACCAAATTATTTATATTTCAAAGAAAACTCAATTTTTACTTGTACATATTTTTCTCAGATAACACAAATTTCTGTACATGCACACATTTGGGTTACTTCGTAGTTGCAGACGGCAACGAACAGCGTTTAGAAAAATGTGCATATGTACACTGTTCAGTTTCTTTGAATGGTAAATATGTTGTCCTCAATTGGCTATCATATATTCCATACACTGACTACAGAAGAACACGGGTGATTGTTGTTGTTGTTGTAGGGTTTAACGCCATTTTTCAGCACACGATAGGCTATGCATGGCGGCCAGTATTAATGGTGGAAGAAGAACCCTGGAAAACCACAGAAAGAACCACCGACCCACGAGAAGCTACAGGCAAACTTTCTCACATACCCACATTGGCTGAATCCGAGAACACGGGTGAAAGAATAATTATATGGTCAGACTGATACGCGCAAAATACATCGATTGAGTAGCTGTCACCCATTGTGACCACATGAAATATGAATATGTATTTGCACGGTTTTATAATCATATGAAAAAGAAATTTACTTACAGATTTTCTACAAATTCCTCAAAATCTTAGCTTCCTGTATATACACAAAGTATGTTTCTTCTTTCCATGTACTAAATCCTGTTGCTATAAACAAATTAAAACAAACACTACCACATTTTTATAAGCGTATACCAGCCAGCTAGGTTATAAATAGGTCAACTTGCCTGGATGACCCGCCAGCTGGGTTATACAAATATTACCTTATATGAGTGAATTATGTTGTTACAAACTACTACTTCAAGGACGTCTCGAGGATCATATCACTGTATAACTATATGACTACGTTGTTCATGTGGATTGTGCAAGCTTAATGCAGGCAGTCAAACGTAGAGAAAACACAATAACAGGGCAGAATGAATTCCTATCTAATTATCACAGTAGAACTGCAATGTTTGCATACGAGCCTTTCTGCATGTTTATATGCTTTTATCTAATAATTATTCTTAACCCACATTCTCTATTATTATTGTTATCATTATTTCAAGCAGCTTTGACAATTTTTCAGTCATATCGCTACGATGTCTTTGGTATGATCGAACTCACGACATCCCGCATCCGAGGCGGACGCTCTAACCACTAGGCCACCGGAGTTGTATTTAGTAACCCGAGTACTTGCATCTATCCATTTGTCAGTCAAATAAATAAAACTTTTTTCTTTACTTTAAATCGTCCATTTTACTTTTCATCTACATTCTCTTCATAGTACTTGCATAACCAGAAAAACAACAACAACACCAACTTCTACCACTAATGGCGGTGTTGCTGATGCTGTTGTTGTTGTTGTTGGGTTTAACCCCGGGAAGATGTTAATAGTGCCTTTGTTAAAGTGACATAACAGTGCTGACAACTTTCACCTTTACTAACGGTAATAGTAGTGGTGGTGATAATGATGGTGATGATGATGATACTAATGGTGACGATGATGACAATGGTGGCGATGATGATATTAATGGTGGTGATGATGATAATGGTGGTCATGACGATAATGGTGATGATGGCATTAATGGTGGTGATGATAATAATGGTGGTGATGACGATAATGGTGTTGATGATACTAATGGTAATGATAATAATGGTGGTGATGATGATACTAATGGTGCTGCTGATAATAATGGTGACGATGGCGATAATTGTGATGATGATACTAATGGTGATGATGATAATGGTGGTGATGAGGATAATGGTCATGATGATACTAACAGTGTTGGTGATGATAATGGTGGTGATAGAATCACTATCGTCCTACACTTAAGTTGTTACCAAAACGATTGGTAGTTTATAGTTCCGTATTAATTCTGACCTCAACCATGATATGTGTCTGTATCAAGTCTGACCTCATCCATTCTATATATTTGTGTCAATACGTGATAATAAACACATTCTAAACTAATGTAATTCCAGTAATGTTTCTACGATGGCCGAGAGCAGCCCAATTGTTTATATATCAAAGAAAAGATTTTTTTTTTACTTGTACATATTTTTCTCAGATGACACAAATTTCTGTATATTCACACACTTGGGTTACTTCGTAGTTGTAGACGGCAACGAACAGCGTTTAGAAAAATGTGCATATGTACACTGTTCAGTTTCTTGGAATGGTAAATATGTTGTCCTCAATTGGCTATTATATATTCCATACACTGACTAGAGAAGAACACGGGTGATATAAAAGAATAAGTATGTAGTCAGACTGATACGCGCAAAATACATCGATTGAGTAGCTGTCACCCGTTGTGACCACATGAAATATGAATATGTATTTGTACAGTTTTAAAATTATTTGAAAAAGAAAGATACTTACAGATTTTCTATAAATTTCTCAATATCCTAGCTTCCTGAATATACACAAAGTATGTTTCTTCTTTCCATATACTAAATCCTGTTGCTATAAACAAATTAAAACAAACACTGCCACAATTTCCGAAGCGTATAGCCAGCTAGGTTATAAATAGGTCAACTTGCCTGGATGACCCGCCAGCTGGGTTATACAAATATTACCTTATCTGGGTGAATTATGTTGTTTCAAACTACTACTTCAAGGACGTCTCGAGGATCATATCACTGTATAACTATATGGCTACTTTGTTCATGTGGATTGTGCAAGCTTAATGCAGGCAGTCAAACGTAGAGAAAACACAGTAACAGGGAAGAATGAATTCGTATCTAATTATCACAGTAGAACTGCAATGTTTGCATACGAGCCTTTCTGCATGTTTATATTCTTTTATCTAATAGCCCGAATACTTGCATCGATCCATTTGTCACTTCAACAATTACAACTACTTTGACTAAAAATCCTCCAGTTCCCCTTTCATCTACATTCTCTTCTTCCTCGTACTTGCATCACCAAAACAACAACTACAACAATAACAACAACCACACCTACCTCTACCACTATTATCTCTGTTGCTACAACTAAATCAAGCCAAATCTTAGCATTACATCAAACCATCACAACAGATGTTAATAGTGTCTTTGTTGAAATGCCATAACAGCAATGGCGACTTATACCGTACTAACGATGATAGTAGTGGCTGTGATAATGGTAGTGATGATATTGTTGTTGTTGTTGTATGGTTTAACGCCATTTCTCAGCACAAGATAGGCTATACATGGCAGCCAGTATTAATGGTGGAGGAAGAACTCAGGAAAAATCCAGAAAGAAACACCGACCCACCAGAAGCTACTGGCAAGCTTTCTCACATACCCACATTGGCCGAATCCGAGACTCGAGCCCATGCAGACAGAGGTGAGATGGCTGACTGGAAAATTGAACTTGCCCTTGGGAAAATTCAGCTTGCCCCAACAATGGTCACGTAGAAAATGGTTTCGAAATAGATTTTTGAGAGAGAGAGAGAGAGAGAGTTAAAGTAACGATGGATACTCATTAATCCCTGACGATTGAAACTTTCTTGTACTTTTAACATCATCATACTGCTTATTTTTCTGTAAACCGGATACACTAGAGCTAAAAACTTCGACAAGTTTCCTTTTCTTGCCTAAGGCAGCGGGCTCATTTAATTAACTCATTTCGTCAAGAATGGGAAAAGATTAACTCTTTGTAATGATTCATTTATACTCGCAACTGAAAGATTTCTAAACACTGATTTGATCAATATATTTCATAATTATCATCTAGTCACCTTGAAGTTACCAGTATGCATCAACATATTTGACAAGCCGACTTTTGAGAAAACTTATTTTTATCCTTTTAATATTTGCCAAGCAGTATTTACTTATCGGCAGCAGCAGAGAGGGCGAACAGGCCATAGAATTCCGACAAACAAATAAAACAAACAAAATAAAATCATCTCGTAGAAAGGTCCAGATTTTTACAAATAAACGTTTCCTTGAGATGATTTTATTTTTTGTTGAAACCAACCCCATCAATAAAACCTTAGTTCGAAAAGGTAGCTGAAAAATAAAGTACTCTACGTGTTTATTTATTTTTTGTTTATTTACTGGACGACCAACATTGGTAGACGCCCTCTCTGCTGCTATTAATTATAAAATTCTTATATTAAAAATAATGGTACATCCAGAATCTCATACTGCAAGAATAGCACGAGAGAGACTAGAAGCAATTAAAGAATTTCTTCCCGTGCAAGATTCCTTTAGAAAAAATCTACAAGTGCAGCAAGAAGCACGAGTTGAATACGAAGAGGACACTAAAAAAACTGTTTAAGCCCGTCACTGCAGCTACTGAGAAAGTTACAACAGTCATCAAAGAGGATCTTCTTCCGGTATCAAAACAAACAGCAGAACAAACCGAAAAAATAGCAAGAAGAACTAAACAGACAAAGAAGATTTTACGAGATCTTCCACCTGGCATAGCCAGGGAAATAGCTGCGGCTCAACCTCCACCTGTTGGTGAGGAAATACTTGAAGAAATTGGAAAACTTCGTGCTGAAGTCGCCGACGTGCAAAAAGAACATATACCTGAAC
Organism: Sinohyriopsis cumingii; assembly: GCA_028554795.2. NCBI lineage: Eukaryota > Metazoa > Mollusca > Bivalvia > Unionida > Unionidae > Sinohyriopsis > Sinohyriopsis cumingii. The sequence goes on along the minus strand of CM068837.1, from coordinate 124,511,929 downwards.
CCGAACTAGTAGAAACAAACGTAGAATTGATTGCAAAATTTAGGAAAGGGGTTGTTGAAGAAATTAGAAATACTAAAAAAGAACAATTACCCGAAAAAATATTAAATAGTATATTTAATAAATCTGATATTTTTAAACCTCGTCATGAAAAAGTAAGTGATGATAATACTATTAGATATATATATCGCGTATATCACAACGAAAAACAGGCTAAAGGTCGAGAATATAAAATTATTGAAGAAGAAGTAAAAAGACTTTATAAAGAGAGACTGAAACAACTAGAACAAGAACAACTTTCCCAGTATCAACTTCCTCCACCTCTGCGGCAAATAGAACAAGAACAGTCTTCTCCACTTCTGCGACAAATAGAACAACAACAATATTCTCCACCTCCGGGACAACAACAGTCTTCTTTGTCGAAAATTATAAAGTATGTTAAAAAAAACAAGAAGATCCTTATCTAAGAAAGACACAGAAACAACAGACGAAGGAGCTACTGGCAGTGGTCTGGGAGATAATTTTATTTGTCCTGATAATATTATTAATGATGTGTCACGGTTAGAAGTTCTCATAGGAGGAAAACGTGCCGGAAATAATTCACCAGAAATAATTAATGAAGCATCTGATATTTGTCGGCGATTATTTCAAGGTGGCATCATGTATATCGGCGTTTACCGAGAACTTATTTATGAACTTGTTGATAACTAGTTGTTAGATAAATAGCAAATTAAATAAGATGATCATACATGATAATCATCGTAAACCCGTGCAGGTCAGAGCGGTAAACTCACGATTACCAATCTACAGAGCTACTTACGGAGATGGACTTGTTGATGTTATTCAGGGATTATTTACAAGGATAGCTCCAAAAGCAGTACCTGTTGCAAAACAATTATCGATGAAAGCTATCGATATTGTGCGTGATAAAGCTCCTGGAGCAATTGTCAATGTTGCTGGTAAGGCGTTCTCGACGATCAAAGAAAGACTAGCACGATTATTGCGACGAAAACAACAACCGGTAAAATTACCAAGTACTGAGGCGATGCCCGCAGACGTAAGTAAAATAATAAATCAGGCTGCAAACCAAAAACTAGCGGCGATATCAGAAGAAGCAGAAAAAATATAACAGCAAATTTAATAGCAGGAAGTGGTCTTCGTTGACGATGATTTAAATCATCATTTGAAAAATGGTAATTATAATAAAAATGTTCAAGCGCGAATCAGACCCAGCATTTGATATGGAGGCACCTGTCCTTAAGTATGAATCTGTACGTGATTATCAGTTTTATTCTTATGACGCAAGACAACCAAATCAGCGGGGGAGAATCGAATTACAGGTTCATGATACAAGTAGATATTTCTTGCCCGCTGAGGCGTTTATTGAAGTAGAAGGTAGACTTGTAACGAATGTTGTCGCTAATACGCCATATGCTGCTAATTTGAGTGTTGGTTTTGTCAACAACGGGATTATGGCGTTGTTTGATAGCTCCACATACATGATCGATAGAAAAAATATTGAATCAGTTCAGAAAGATGTTGATGTTGCTACAACAATAATTGGTCTAGCGAGATATTCTGACGACTTTACAAGATCGGCTGGTCCAACAATGATGTTTGCCAAGGATATTACCAACAACGCTGATCATGTTCAGTATACTAAAATACGGACACCTCGAGATACTGCATCTGATCCACAACTAGTTGATTTTGAACACGCAGACAGACCAGGTGCTGCTTTTGATATTATAGGAAGTTTTAATGCAACTTACAACTTAGGATTGCAACACGCCGAGCAGCGTTGTTGGGAGATAATAGAAATTTTTCGTGTGCAATTCCATTATCTCACATCTTTGGATTTTGCAGAAATGTTAGAAAGGTAATCTTTGGAGCTAAACACACAATTGTGCTCGTAAGAAAAGGTGATGATAATGATGCAATCTGGCGAGGTGCTGGTGTTGCTGATGGTAAAGTAAATATATCAAAACTTTCATTGTGGATGCCAGTAAAGATTCCATCTATTACTGAAGAACAAAAATTAATTTCTTTTATGGATCAAGGCGGTAAATCATTGCTATCATGGTTAACAGTAACCACAGATGCTATTCAAAGTTCTGTTAATGGTTTATTTACGTGGCATATAGCGTCACAACAAGGTGTTTCTGCACCACGACATATTTTTATTGCGCTGCAAGATAATGCTCAGACGAATGATCAAGAACGTTCACATATGATATTTGACAACCTTGGAGTTAATGCAGTTTCCTTACGGATAAATGGACATCAAGAACCATCCGAGGATATACAACTAAATTATGCACAAAATCATGTAGCGCGTGCATATCATCGTTTAATGACATTCATGGGACGTGATCAAAATATAGATACTGGTTTGCACATATCACAATTAGATTTTACAGGTCTATATCCTATTTATTATTTTTCACTAGAACATCTTGATTTATCCAAACAATCTGTCGTTGATATACACTTTCGAGCTCGTGTTACTAACCCTCCTCCTGATATAGCTGGTCCACCTCTTATTCGCGGCACCTACAGAGCAATCGCGGTCATACTTAGCGATAAAGCCCTGTTACTTGAAGGCGGTAGTGGTCGAATGAGAGTCGTTGATGCACCAGTGGAAAATATTTAATCATGTTATTTAGAAAAATATTATTTATATAAAAATGTCGTATGGTCATGTTAATGTTACTCTGACTCCTGGTCAGGTAAAAAAGCTTCAATCAAAAGCCGCCAACAAATGCGGAACTAAAATATCACTAAAACGAGATCAGATTAGTGGTGATCCAACAAATTATCGTTGACAAATAATCAGATTAAACATTTCAATAAAGCCCTAGAATCAAAAACTGGAGTTCAATTTCATCTTTCTCCGAGCGCCATCAAAGACATGATTAAAACGGGTGGTATATTTCCACTTCTTGCGGCTATTCCAGCGTTAATAGCTGCTGCTGCTCCAGCCGTAGCAAAAGCAGCCGCATTAGGTGCTATTGGAACAGCTACTGGAATGGCTCTAAAGAAAGCAACTGGAAATGGATACAAAAAAAGGGACGCGGCCTAAGATTACCCGGATCTCGCTGGGGAAGAGGTCTAAGGCTTCCACGTTAGACGTTCCAGCATCAAATTTTGATTTACTTGATGTTGCTAAAAAATTAAAAATAAAACACTTTAGAGGTGTTGTTATGCGAGATCAATTACCAAAACAACCGAATAAACTTGAAACAGGTATTATTAATCTCGACTCGAATTCAGGACAAGGTACTCATTGGGTATCATACGCGGTTGATCCACGTGGAATCGTTTATTTTGATTCGTACGGGTTAGCTCCACCCGTTGAATTTATCAAGCATGTCGCACCACTTCACGCGCAAGTTTGGTATTCAACGCTACCCACACAAACAATGACAGATCCGCCAATATGTGGCCGTGAAGTAATTAATGTACTTAACGCTATATCAAAATCATCCAAACCGCCACATAAAGTTGTGCATGATTATACAAGCAACCGATTCGTTGCGCGTAAAGCGCTTTAAACAGATCTTGAATCTTAAAATATAATGGTTGATATTTACGGAAAATCTTCTTCTACCAGTTAGAAAATAAAATCCGACGTTGATCTGTCAAAGTACGCAACTAAAGATGAACTCGCTGATATCATGAACCTGGCTGGAGTTGACCCAGATGAGGTTGTTATTTTTCAAGATCGATATGGTAAACTAAAAACGAGCAATATCAGATGGAATGATATAGTTCGATGAGTACTTGGTGCAGTTACGGATAATATTCCCGTGTTTACTGACGGCGGCAGAATCAGGGATTCAAGTATATCGTTTAAAACTATCAGAGATGAAATTGCAAGAAGCGTTGCTAATCGCGTGAAAAACACCGGCGACACAATGACGGGTGAACTCAGCATGAATGGAAATAAAATAGTAGTTTTAAGAGATCCAACATCTGACGAAGACGCAGCAACAAACAAATACGTCGACATCGTAGATGGTAAACTATCCACGCTGCGGGCTGAGTATGATGTTCACGTAAACGCTTTTACAAGACTTCGAAGAAACTTTCAAAAAACCGATGATGCCACGGATAAGTTCTTTGGAACTCCCCCCGTCATCGGCATGAAACTTTCTGATATCAAAAGTAACCTAGACACGATCGAACAAACACAGCAAAACATCGTAGCGCGGATTCCTGATATCGTCAATAAAACCAATTTGATTAAAATTCCAGCCGGAATAACTCCCGGACATATCACAAACATCGTATATACTGTATCATCTGGATTTGCAACGTGGTCGCAGCAAAATAAAACTATCAAATATACTGCAACAGTCACTGGCGTGTACAGGCTATCTGTGTTCAGTGCTGCAAAATTTGAAATATTTACAACGTATCCATGGCGTCATTCAACCGATAGGTTTTCTGGGGTTGTATCTGTTATATTAAATAGCGGAACAGAAGAAATATTTATTTTGGAAGCAGCTGATAAGAAATTAACCGCAACATCTTACTGGTGGTGTTTGGAATTTGTAGCTGAAACACCTCAATTGGTTACTGCATAAAAATATATGGATGGTGCACAATACAGATACAATCAAGCGCGTGAATGGCAGGCGGCGCTAAAAGATCAAGTCGAACGATATACAGTAAAAGTAAAAAAATATCGACGACGATTAGTTATCGTTGATGTGATTGTTTATTCAGTATCCGCTGTTGTTGCTGGAACTGGTGTTATATTATCAGCGGTGACAATGATGGCACCAGTAGCCGTAACTATTTGTATTTCAGCAGCAACAACTATTGCAGGTGTGCTTAATATCATCGCAAAAAAAATATGTACTTGCACGAACGAAAAATTATCCGATTACATAATAAAATTACACACAGCGACGGTAGCATACTCAAAATTATCCTCGTTGTTATCAGCGAGTCTCAGTGATGGAATTATATCTGATTTCGAGTTTTCAATGATGACTAAAATATATCATGACGATATCGGTATTAAAGATACAAGTATTAATAATGACAGAATTACTCCAGCAGATCGTGACTAACACAACTCCGCCAAAGATAACGATGATCTCGGTAAGTTCAACTAATCCTGAATTTAGTATTAACTTTCCTACTGCAAATCCAGTAAAAGAAATAGCATTAGCTCAATTACGGGTATATTACAGCTGGCCAAATATCAGATCAAAATCATTTAATGGTACACCAGCAAATAATTCGCTTGTATTTGCTAACAAGAACAAACCAGATGGTACTCCTGACTGGCTAGATGTTGGAATACCAACTGGTAGTTATGAGATTGAAGATATCAATGAGGAATTTCAACGTAGAATAAAATCAATAACCGGAAAAGAAGCAAAAATATCAATTAACGTTCATGAACCGACGCTATCTTCGACGGTTGAGATACATTCTCCCGATTATGCCGTTGATATTTATCAATCATCGATAAGATCCGTACTAGGCTGGCCTGAAATATCACCACCACAGATAACACCGATACCACCTGAACCAACTCGGGCTGATTTTATTACACATGAAAGGAAATTTATGACAGTTCCTGAATATCGAGGTAAATATCCGTGGAAACAGACCGTTCTTTCCCTTTTTATGACAGCAGATGATGGTGAAAACCTTCCTAAATTAATAGATAAAGGTCAACTTACTGTTGGTGGAAAAATTGTAACACTTCCACTCGTCAATGAGGTATTTATTCAGTCATATTCTGATCCTGTTAATTTTGAAATTAAACAGTCAATCAACAAACTACGAAATTTATTTTCTGATAGCTACAGCGATGATGTGAAACAGCAAATCATTGAGACGATAAAACATCTAAATCAGGTCATATCAGATCTTGTATACGTTAATAAAACCATCATTGTGAATATGGTTAAATACGGTAATATAATTATTAATAATTATAACGCTAGAGAATGGTTTCTCAATCATTACAAAATAACTGAACAACAATTACCAACATTTGCAATACCAGGGATTAATGCTGGAGAACTAGTAAAATCACTCAATGATGTCATTGATGAATATTTTCCTAAAATACTCGATGCGTGGAAAAAACTAATACCACCTCCAGCTGTTTTAAGATATAATAATGATCCACAAGGCGGCGGCAGGCACGTATCTCCGGGAATCGTTAATATAACCAGCACTATCGTGGTCAATCTGATTTGTGACGTAGTCGATGGCAGCTATCAAATAGATCTCGGAAAATCAAATCAGGTTCAACAAGGATATATTTTATATACATTTACACCACAAGTTTCCCCTGGAAGTTTAATCGTGCAAGAACCAACTAATCCAGTGTATTTGCGGTGTCACAATAATATGTTAACACGAATAAATTTTAAGCTCACAGACCACCTTAATCGCTTAATTGACATACGTGGAGAAGAGCTTGTGATAAATCTATATGTGAAATCTTAATTAATCAAGTAAATATTATATAATGTACCAGCACGTGAGGGTTTTTATACATGACAAAGAAGTACTTGAAAACGCCATCAGAACAGTGTTTTCACAAAATACAGAACAATTTAACGTTAATTTAGTTATTGATGAATACGGAAGTGAGGATTTCTTATTAACAAAAGAACAGTTAGATGAGCTCCGTCAAAAACATATTATCGAGATCATTTGCAACAGAGATCAGATTCTAAATTATGCACACTCCTGTATTAAAGTCGATCAACTAAAAAAAATAATATTCCAGAATAAATAAAATAAGGAGTGGATCAGAAACATTTTATTTTATTTTATTTTGTTTTATTTTATTTTATTTTATCAGAAATGTTTTATTTTATTTTATTTTATCAGAAATATTTTATTTTATTTTATTTTATTTTATTTTATCAGAAATAATTTATTTTATCAGAAATATTTTATTTTTTCTGAATTTCAGTGAAAAATCAACAAATTTCGTGTTTTTGAGGGGTATTTTACCCATTTTGGGTGATTTTGTCCATTAGATCGTCGGGTAAAGTTGCCTGATTCTCTTATTGATTTTAATTGAATAAAATACCAAAACCAGTAAATCAGTAAAAAATTACATATTTTTGAGCTAATTTTACTTATATTTGAGCTAATTTTACTGATATTTGAGCTAATTTTACTGATTTTTTGTAATTTTTACTGGTTTTGGTATTTTATTCAATTAAAATCAATTAGAAAATCAGGCAACTTTACCCGACGATCTAATGGATAATTCAGAAAATAAAATAAATAATAAATCTGAGTACCAACTAACCCATCAGAGTTATAAATTTGATCTGCTTGTATGATTCTAACCCATCAAATTCAGAAAAAATAATAATAATTCAGAAAAAATAAATAATAATTCAGAAAAAATAATAATAATTCAGAAAAAATAAATAATTCAGAATAAATCTGAGTACCAACTAACCCATCAGAATTATAAATTTGATTATTTCACATAATTCTGAGTACCAACTAACCCATCAAAATTATGAATTTCATCATTTCACATAACTCTGAGTACCAACTAACCCATCAAATTCAAAATAAATAAATAATAATTCAGAATAAATAAAATAATTCAGAAAAAATCTGAATACCAACTAACCCATCAATTTCAGAAACAAATAATAATTCAGAATAAATATGATAATTCAGAAATAATTCTGAATACCAACTAACCCATCAAAATTATGAATTTGATCATTTCACATAATTCTGAGTACCAACTAACCCATCAATTTCAGAATAAATAAAATAATTCAGAAAAAATAAATAATAATTCAGAATAAATAAAATATTCCAGAATAAATATAATATTTCAGAATAAATAAATAATAATTCAGAAAAAAAAAATAATAATTCAGAATAAATAAAATATTTCAGAATAAATATAATCCCAGAATAAATAAATAATAATTCAGAATAAATAAATATAATCTCAGAATCAATAAATAATAATTCAGACAGGGTTGCTTTGGTTACCTGCTGACATAATTTTTCTTAAGTATCTTATGCGGGTACTGATTGTTTTTTTCGTTTGATACTCGCTGGATAATCCCGATCTGACCTTTTCTACTGCGACAGAAAGAGGAACAAATTCATTTACTTGATCATCGCTCACCATAGCTAGTGATTGAAACATAGCTGCCTGAATCCGCTTTATGAACTTATATTGAGATGATAGAACGTACTTATTTTCATTCTTAAGCTCTTCTAACGTTTAAAAATCAGATATTATTTTTTCAGGATTTAGTTCATCAGATATATTAATTCTGTTTTCTTCTAGTTTTTTAATAGCAGAAATAACGTCTTTGATATTTTCATGGTAATATATAAATCTTTAAAATAAGAAAAATTATCCCATAGCGAGTTCGTCGGGACGGCACAACACGTATTTACAGCCTCATTAAACTCGCAGATTGCCACCGCATTCTACTAAGTTTAGAGGATACACAGAACACAACATATATTTACAACCCAGAACTCGTAGCTTGCCACCGCATTCTACCAAGTTCAACGGGTATACGAAACACTACCGCCTGTGAGAGCCCCTAAGCCGTCAAACAACGGTCTAGAGGCCCAAGAGGGTAAAGATAATCCTCATTAAACTCGTAGATTGCCACCGCATTCTACTAAGTTTAGAGGACACACAGAACATATATTTACAACCCAGAACTCGTAGCTTGCCACCGCATTCTACCAAAGTTCAACGGGTACAAGAAATCCCATAACTCCTAGTCTGCCACCGCAGCCTAGCAAGTTCAAGGATACATACAAAGACAGTACAACCTCATAACTCCTAGTCTGCCACCGCAGCCTAGCAAATTTAGAGGCAAAACACAATATTAAACCTCATAACTCCTAGTCTGCCACCGCACACTAGCAAGTTTAGAGGAGGCCCCATAACTCCTAGTCTGCCACCGCACACTAGCAAGTTTAGAGGCGTATGAGGCCAGTATATATAGTGGAGAAACCTGGAAAAACCCATGATTGAGAGATTTTCTGACCAAAAAATAATTCAATGTGGTGATGATAATTATTGATGTCGGAAGGTGATTCTCTGTTTACATTGTTTTGAGAAAGCGGTTTTATATATATTTTCTGCTGCTTTTGTACTGAATACGGGTGAATATCAAAATATTTCGCAGCAGAACATATCGAACGAAATATAATTTCTTCACCAGTTTCTGTGTTTGTGGCCTTGATCACCCTTCTAGAAACTGTCTTACATCTTCCAGTATTACCACATGCAGAGTTCACGCTTTGTGTGACAACTCGAAGGTTGGATAAACTATTATTTTGAGGATCTCCTTCAACATGATCAATAACAAGACCGTCTTTGATCACTCCGAAGAAACACTCGTACGTAAATCGATGGCAGAGATACCTTTTCTTCCCAACAGTAAATCTGAGATATCCAGCATTATCAACAACACCAACCGGTCTTTTTAATCTGCAGTGTCTGATGACACCATTACGATCTGACTCATAGTTTGTTATTGTGGGATGTGGGACAAATATATTTTGCTCCATTTATACAATAATATTATTTGTTTAAATCATTGTTTGTCTGAAATCTTGATATATAATCCTCCACGGATTTTATAGTGTTTTCACCATCATTTTTTTCTTTTCTTAATATCTTTTAAGTTCTCTGAACCGTTTTCCACCGCACTTTCCACATAATTCTGTTTTGCCTCGCACCCCAACACCACATCGCAGACACGGTATTGGTCCTAGACTCCCCTGCCGTATGCCCTGTAAGTGCATCCAACAAAATTCACCTCTACAGGATTTATTGCATCGATTTACTGAACCGATCATCAACCATCTGCATTGAGACATTGTATATATAATATTTTTTATTTAAATATTTGTTTTAATTATATGAACGAATTTGAGAAATTATCCCAAACTAGGCCTGTTAAATATAAATTCACCCTCGACAGATTATCTTCTAACTTACCAGTACGAGATCTGGTTGATCCGAAAAATAAAAGTTTGATCTCGAAAATTCACGACGCCAAAAAAGAATTTTACACGGATGGTGCATCTCATGTATGGTCAACGTTCAAGATTATTCGCAATACTGTCAAGGACGCCACAGTGAATGACAAGCGAGCGGAAACTATCATTAACTACATCACTGAATACGAGGGTAATCAATAATATTTCTTCAGAGTAAATTTTATTGTACTAACAGAAACAGGTAGTTGGATTATCCGTGACAAATATGATCCTGTCCTTGGTAATAATAAAATTGCCATATTCAGTAAAAATTCCAGACCGGGTCTATTGACGGGTATTGACAAACCGTATTATGAGCGAGCGTATCCTGTAACAGCAGTTATTGATGGAATCTATGAGATAAATAAAAAACCCAACGTTGATAAACTGGCACCCATGAAATTTTCAAGGTTAAATTGTGTAGCCGAACGAGTAATAGAACACTTTACAAACGCGATGCGTGGAAATGGATTAACTGATTTAAGACGTAAAAAAATAAACTCATGGGCTGATTCAGATAAGGATACCGGTGCTATAATAAAAGATGTTGCTGAAATTAGGAAAAATATTAAAATTTCCAATAACCGTATCAACAATAACGGGAGAAGTACTGTACGAATCGAAATATAAATCGAAAGGAGCTTCAATAAATATTATTGATCATAACGCGCACGCATGGACTAGCGCAGTAACAATATTTCCACGTGATCGAACTGTTAGATTTTAACCCCCAGATATGGGGGCGGATATGTTTGATTTTATTAACGAAATAAGTAAAAACGATCCTGTATCAGTATGGTTATTTAAAAGTAATGAAGAAGGTGGATTTGATCAGTTTGTTAGACCAAACGGTGAAATATATCGAACAGAATCCCTTCATGACGAGATGAAAAATCTCGCGGAAAAGGTTTTAGAGTGCAAGCACTCCACGGAAAATACTGACAAATTACTAACTAATTGTTTTACCTTTCCATCTGTTGCGGCTCATTTCGCCAGAGAAAGAAATTCATGGAAACCAACACGATTTGATTTACTCGAGGATCGAATACGGACACGGCGGATTGTGGAATACTAAATATAATTACAACGACGTTATTTCGATTGATATGGTTGCATGTTATCCGGGACGTTTTCTAGGATACGGAGATTGTTCTGTGTACTTTAAAAGATTTGGTCACCCTACAAACGAGATGACGCGAGTGGCAATTAATGGACCATTACCTGATTTTGATCTGACTGGATTTGCTTGTGTTGAATCATTCGAGCTTAACGAAAATCTTCACAAGATTTGTTAGGTTTGGTTTGGCAGACATTTTTGTGAAAAACGTTGGGTGCCTATAGTTTTATAACGATATATGCTAGATTGTGCGATACTGACATCGTTGGTGGTCAGTGAGGCGATTATATCATATCATGCACAGACCGAAGTTTGGTTGCCCATGTCAGATTCTATCAGTATTGATGAAGTTATTAGCGAGTTTAAGGAAAAATGTCCTAATGTTTCCGAAGATGATATTATCAAAGAAGCTCCTAAAATTCTCGAGATTAAACTTAAAACCGCAAAACATCTCGGTAGAAAAATTATAGGTAAATTTACTCAAGGTGGTGCATATGATCATAAAAGACATCACGCACGATTAATTTTAGATGATGCCGAGTACGATTTTATAATCGCTGATACAACAGCGAGAAATATATTTGTAAATCGAGAAAGTGTTTATTTATCCGACGGAACAAAATTGGGTACGATCGTTAGTTACATAAATGACGTCTCCCCACAGTATACTCATCTAAGATCTTCCATGCTGGCTTATGTTTCTATAAATTTATTATCGATGATTAATAGATTTCCTGAGACCGCAGTCAGAGTCGCAACAGATTCGTTTTATATTTCAAGTAAATATTTAGAATCTGTTATGAAATTTACAAGTAATGATGAACGATGGGGTTCGTGGAGAATAAAAAAAGAAATATTACACAATTACACAGAATCAGCAGATGTTCCAATGAAAGATTTTTATCGTAAGGGTAATAAAATATCAGAAATGTCGAAAGCACCATCGTTGAGTGATCCAATAACTAGATATAAGACAGCATATCTCAATGGACCTGGTGGATGCGGCAAAACGACTCAAGCAATTAATGTTTTTAGAAATTCAGATATGATCGTGCTGACACCCACACATAGACTTGCACGCGAGATGAAACAACGGCAAGTACAATCGTGCACGTATCATAGTTGCTTTCGGTGGCGCGGGGTTACATGGACTCCTGAACGAATGGGAGAAAAATATATACCTAAAATAATTATTTGGGACGAGATATGCACGGTGTCATTAGATACATTAAAAATGTTTCTTGATTGGTTGTTGACGAAAAATACCGCTATAATAACGTGTGGCGATCATGGTCAACCGCCGCCTTTTGTTGGACCATCTCCACATGATTGGTTAAAAAATTTCGTTGATTATTACGAGGAAATAGATGATGATCATAGAGCTCTCGATGCAAATTTAAAGGAGTTTAAAAAATTAATCATATTACAATCAAACAAAATTCAGTGTGAAATAATACGCGGAGTAATCTCAGAGACCTCAATGAACGATTTTTTTAAATTTATGGAGACCCAACGATTTGATAGTAGCAAGCAGAAAAATAATCAGAGACGCTTTACAGCAACAGTTATTTCAACTACATAAAGAAAAATTTTCAGAATTACCCGTACAGTTATGTTATAGACCATCAGATACACGAAAACAGAATATTAATGTTGATATTCCAGGACAGACTGAAAAACAGAATCTCGTATTAAATGATATTGTCGCCGTTGATATCATTGTGGTCGAAGATGCATTACGCGCTGACAAATCTCCATGGGTGTTGGGATACGCTATGACGATCCACTCGTCTCAGGGATTAACTATTTCTGACACACGAGTCTGGATTGTAGACGATCACATCGAGTGGTCACATTTAGTTTATTTAGTGGTATCGAGGGTGAGAAATATATCTCAATTACGTAGAATTATAATTCCTGAAATCGTTAATAAATTTAACGTCATCGATGATGATATAATAAGAAAAAAGTTAATCGGATACAAACAATCTGATAAAAAAAATAAACACGACTTTGATCTTGATGCTGAATTTATTATTGAGTTAAAACAGCAGCAGAATAATCATTGCGCAAGTTGCAATTGTATAATGTTGTGGAGGTATTCGAGTAATGATTCAAGACAATTTACCGTAGATAGAAAAGATAATGGTCGCGGTCATACACGAGAAAATACCATGTTGACCTGTCTTGAGTGTAATCGACGTCGGGGTGCTGGCACCCTTGGCGCTAGTTAAGTGATCGCGGTGGTAATTGTGTATTCTCGGGAATTATTTGTAGTTGTTCACGTGTACATCCACGTTGAGGAGCAGCCGAATCTAATCTGTAGATTGCAGGTCTACCTGAGGATCTTGTCACGGGGGATATTTTGTGTGTGGTAACATTCCAAATAGGATCCGTCGCTCTTTTTTACCACCTTCAAGTTCACCCGGTTCATATAAATATCTGACTGTAACATCACCCAATAATTTTTGCTTTTCAACATCTTTTCGTTGTGTTGGTATATTTTTTTGTAATTGCATTAATGGGTTTCATGTTGGTTGTTCATGTAATCTCATTATTTAATGCAGCTATCACGCTTGGTAATCTTGCAACCCATTCGCGAGATCTTTTATCTTGAATAAATTCCCTCGCGTATTGATATCCAAATAACCGCTCAGCAAGTGTTCGATTAAATCGCTCAACAATTGCCTGATCACGATGAATTGCAGTATGACCTCGTCGTATTTTGGTATTATGTCGTTTCATCAACGATGATACTGGACCAAGAAATTCCTTACCAGGATCAACCTGTAATAGATTTGGCCATCGCAGACCACCTCGTTGATAAATTCGTTCAAACGCATCGGCTACTTCAGATGATGTTTTCGTTGATAGAGGTTCTGCTTCTTTATACCTACTTGCAACATCAACTACGGTTAACGCGTACTTGTATGTTTTTCTACGTACAGTATCATGTGGTAAAAACAGAATATCAGCTTGATGAACTTCATTAGGAACACTGACATCGAAATACGTGTACTGAATTCGTTTCGGTGGTGGTAGGTAAATTTGCCATATTGCTTGTTTAGATAACCACGTTTTAGCAGTAGAATGTTTAACCGCTGCTGCATCAGCAAGTTTACTAATTGCTGTTTTGCCTCTCCAGTATCCTCTTGGTGAATAATAAATTAATTCCATTATATATTACCAGACCCTAATACGAGTCTACTTTTCATCGCAGATCTTACTAACCAATTAGCTAATTTTTTTTTGTTGATATTTTTATTTTTTATAGAATCTAGCGCGTGATTTAATTTCACATCTGCTATCTTGTAGATTTTTACTTTTATAAGCTACATCATGAGCGTGACAAGCTCGATCAATAGCGTTTATTGGCTCCTCGCCTGGTTTTGGTAGATCTTGATTATCGAGCCTGATATCAAGTCTGGTACCAGGACCGCAATAATTATATCCTGGTAGATGTTTTTCTCCGCTGTATTTAGCCCATGGAGTACCTGGAAACTTTGACATCAAATTAGCAATATCACCACCGCGCTTATTAGGTAAAAACAAAAATTTCTTCCTACCGCACACATAACATTTTCCACCATACGCTATTTATTTATTTTTTGTTGTAACCGTAGCTAAATCAGTAGTTGGAGTTTTAGATCTACAGCGTAAGCAATATAAATTCATGTTATAATATATATGGATATAATTGATTTCTCAGCGACAAGAAAACGAGAACCTGTTAAGCATCATCCTGCGCTACCGAATTCCATCAGAATGATTATCATAGGACCATCTGGATCGGGTAAGACGCAATTATTACTTAATCTGATAATGAGATGGTTAAAATGGGATAAATTATATTTAGTAGCACCATCCGCTGATAATCAACGATGTTATGATGTACTTAAAGATTTCAATGAAAACGCAAGATTACTGGACGAAGGTAATGATGTTATAGAGTTTATAACCGATATTGATGAAGCACCATCCGTAGATGTTTTAGACGGATTTATTAATAATTTAGTTGTATACGACGATGTGATGCTAGATAAACAAACAAATCCAGCTAGAATATTTTCTCGTGGCAGACATAAAAATACAGATGTGATCTATGTTACTCAACGATATACACAAATACCAAAAGTAATCAGAGACAATTGTAATATTTGAGTTGTGTTTAATGGCGTAGACACACACACGCTGCGAAATATTCATCAAACTTGGTGTGGTGGTGACATGGATATAATTAAATTCAGAAATTTCTTCTCATGAGCGCAAGCTACTCCGCATGGATTTATAACAATAAATTTACATGATCCAAGAACAAGATATCGTGTGGGTCTTGATAAAATCTTTTAACGTTTCTGATGAGCAGCAGAGAGGGCGCCTACCAATGTTAGTCGTCCGTGGAAATTAAACAAAAAAATAAATAAACACGTAGAGTACTTTATTTTTCAGCTACCTTTTCGAACTAAGGTTTTATTGATGGGGTTGGTTTGAACAAAAAATAAAATCATCTCAAGGAAACGTTTATTTGTAAAAATCTGGACCTTTCTACGAGATGATTTTATTTTGTTTGTTTTATTTGTTTGTCGGAATTCTATGGTCTGTTCGCCCTCTCTGCTGCTTCGGCCTCCTCCTGTTAATTACCACATAAACAACAGATCATAAACAACGCGTGCGGGTGTTATATTTTCGGTTCATTACTAATGCGTTGAATGATATCCTGGTGATTCATTGTTAGTGACGAGTGACTTTTATTTCCAAACGCACGTCAATGAAATGTCACAAGTAATTTTAATAACGATTAACGCCTTACTCGCCTCTGTGTGTGTGTGTGTGTGTCCTTTATGCAACGGTCACCTGCCTCTGTGGTCCGTAAAGGAATATCACATGAATCTGTGTACAATCATTGCTTTACACGCCTGTTCTTGTAACTCCAGTCATGTTCACAACGTGTCAGTAATGTCTAATTCGAATGTGAGGCTTTTTTTTTCATTAGGGCAGAAACTATATGGCAGCCAGCGGGTCGGAACAACAGTGGTTGTATTAGTCGCAACAAATATAAATTACCTTGTATGCTATTATGATGGTTACATTTAGTTATATTCATCTATTCGCCTCATAGATACTTGATTCAGTGGGAAACTAGTGTCTACACTGCCTGTTATTTTACTGCGAATTAAAGATATCTCTGAGGAATTCATTAGAAACACGAGTTACATCCCTTTTCATAAGGTCAGAGGTGATTCAATTTATGTCTATAAAAACAGTTGACGTGTCACAATGAATAACCGTATAAAGCGTATTTTAATTTCCTTTTCATCACATTCCTTTCATACAGTGCGGCCGTCTTTTAATTTCCTTTTCTTCACAACTTTCTCACACAGCCCGACTGTCTTTTGATTTCTTGTTCATCACAGCCTTCTCACACAGCTCGACTGTCTTTTGATTTCTTGTTTACCACAGCCTTCTCACACAGGTCAACTGTCCTATAATATCGGTGACTGGAGCAAATGATTAATGCATATACTGTTTAACAGCGCGAACAAACTAAGATGGGTGTAAATTTTTAAGTCTGATTATTTCATTTATTGGATGGATTAAAGTGGGCAGGATGCTGTCATATTTCATTGCGTGGAACGTGATTTTGCAAAAAAAAAAAAACAACAACAAATACCCGTTTTGCTACACAGTTTAAATAACATAATTGTGATACTAGTACTACTACTACTACTACTAATAATAATAATAATAATAATAATAATAATGATAATACGAAGAAGCAGATGATGATGATGATGATAACAATGATGTTGCAAACATCGCGACTAATGATGATGTAAAAGTATTCTAAGTTTCATTTAACAATTTCATTTTTTTTAAAGTTCAATCTTATGAAGGCGGAATGGAAAACATTATATCCCAAGCTGTGACCTGGAATGTGACGATTAGACTAATTATGTGGTACATATCTCCTAGTAGTAATGAACCATTATGGACTGATGGATGGATAGATGGCTGGAAACAGAGATCCTACATGTTCTCGATTTTTGTGAGAAAATGTCCCAGAGTAAATGACAACTGTAACATGAACTAAAAACAACTTTATTGATATGAACAAGTAAAAAACATCTTGGATATTCAACAAATAGACGTTATAAAAAATTAAACAACTTGTTCATGATGAGATGAGAGTGATACATGTATTGTTTGTCATTTGATGTGAAATGATACACAGCTTGTTCAACGTGAGAATTTTCTCTGTCTTCTCAAATTTCCCCATTACTTTTATTCCCTGGGCTTTTCCAGTCATGTTTGATTATAAGCATAAACCATTTGTCATGTCAATACAGATACTAGCCTTTATTAATGTGAAACAGTGACAAAAAGCTGTGAACTTTCTTAAATGTTTTGACAGAAATTAATTTACATCTTGTGGACAAGTGACACATTTTCCCCAATCATCACTGGCTGCGAGGGCTTATCTCGTGTGCTAATAATGAAGAATCTTAAAACATACAAGTTGTATTATTTTCTGAAGTCATTCGGACAGAATTTAATATTATCTAGAAGTATCACCCTCATGAATAAAACAAACGTTTGTATGTTACATGTTCAACATCAATCGCATATTTACATGTACTTATTAAATTTCATTTTTATGATGTGCCAAAGTTTGATTCATTCAGTCGGTCTGATTTTCCTTCACATAAAATAAACAAGCAGAATGTATCATCAGGTGTTTACAGTTTATCATTTTACATTCTCATCATTAGAAATGGTACAGGTATAGATATTATTGACTAAAATTGTCAATTACATTTAAAAAAAACCTGTATATATGGAACAGTTGCATGAAATTATCTTAGATATACCTGTTTAAGTAACCATGTGAAGTGACACAATATTTGCTGAAATAAAAGTACAGAATCACTAAACAAAAACACTGTCACTAATATTCGCCAAACCCAAAAAGAAACATCAAATAAGTGCCTTTAAATGGCAAATGAGATATTTCAAAATTATTGATTACTCAAGTCAAACCAAGTAATGCAAATACAGCAAACTGATACTAATGAAAATAGTAGGCCAAAGTTAGCCTTTGGTCATATCAGGTTTACACAACTCAACTGCTGACCATTTCAGCAAGCAGGCTTGTATACCATAAGAGGTCATCATAAGTAAACAAGCTTGCAAACTTTTAACATTTAAATTGTTACTATTTCACGTCAGTTTTATAAAAATAAAGGCTAATTTATATGCATAGCATTGTGCTTACAATTATACATGTCAATTATCTCAATTATACTGACGGTTATACTAAGTTTTATTGAAAACTCATGATATATACAGTCCCTATGTTTTGACATGTAACGGGCAAGTTGGGTTGAGCTGGGTTGATGCATGTTCAACAGCTTATAAATCACTGTTTTGTTCGAATGCAATGATATTTTAAATTGTTTTTGCCGAGAGACACGCCATGAAAGCTGAAACAGGATTGGTCAATTTGGATCTGGAAAACTGACCTTTGGATTGTGAGTCTGGAACTCTATTACCGAGACACCATGACAGCCCTTCACAATATTATGCATAAATGTCACTCTCTAATGAAGCCGAGACCATGACAATCAAAGTGGCTTTACCACATTCACATCCAATCAAATCTCAGTCTCCCCAGTGAAGAATCTCACATGATCGAATTCAAGATCACTTAATACAGTGCTGTCCAACCTTTCTGACACCATGGGCCACTGAAAAATGTTTTTCTTGAAGCCGAGGGCCACAGCAGAAAACCGAAAAGCAACGACTGTATAGCTGCTCGAGCTCTGGCCGGCCATTTAAATCAGACTGCGGGCTGCGGGTTGGACAGCACTGACTTAATACATATTCATAGGTCTCCTGGTAATTAGGCTTATCCAACATCTTGACCAAATTTGCTTACTGATCAAGTATCCCTTCCAATATTTTTTTATCACATATTCTTTTAAATAAGTTGCGCCAACATCTTGACGAGATTCACTTATTTACCAAACGTCCCTTGTAATAAAGTTGATCCAACACCTTGAGGAGATTCACTTACCAAACATACTGTGTACTGAAGTTTATCCAACACCCTGAAGAAATTGACTTATCAAATGTGCTTTGTAAGTAAGTTTATCCAACGCCTTAAGTAGACTGACTTATCAAGTGTTCTTTGTAATTAAGTTTATCTAACACCCTGATGAGATTGACTTATCAAGTGTCCTTTGTAATTAAGTTTATCCAACACCTATAGGGGACCGACTTGACAAGTGTCCCTTGTAATAAAGTTTATCCAACACATTAAGGACACTGATTTAACAAATGTCCTTTGTAATTAAGTTTATCCAATACCTCGAGGAGATTGATTTATCAAGTGTTATTTGTAATTTAGTTTATCCAATACCTTGAGGAGATTGATTTATCAAGTGTTTTTTCTAATCAAGTTTATGCAACGCCTTGATGAGACTGACTTATCAACTGTCCTTTATAATTAAGTTGATCCAACACCTTGGGAATATTGACTTGTCAATTGTCTTTTGTAAAATAAGTTTATCCAATACTTTGAGGAGACTGATTTATCAAGTGTTCTTTCTAATCAAGTTTATGCAAAGCCTTGAGGAGACTGACTTATCAAGTGTCTTTTGTAATTAGGTTTATCCAATGCTTGAGGAGATTGATTTATCAAGTGTTTTTCTAATCAAATTTATCCAATGCCTTGAGGAGACTGACTTATCAAGTGTCTTTTGTAATTACGTTTATCCAATACTTGAGGAGACTGATCTATCAAGTGTTCTTTCTAATCAAGTTTATCCAATGCCTTGAGGAGATTGACTTATCAAGTGTCCTTTGTAATCAAGTCTATCCAATACCTTCAGGAGATTGATTTATCAAGTGCTCTTTCTAGTTAAGTTTATCCAACACCTTGATGAGATGCGGGAGGTCGTGGGTTCGATCCCTGGCCGAGTCATACCAAAGACATACAAAAATGGTACTAACTGCTGCCTCGCTTGGCGCTCAGCATTAAGAGGTTAGTGTTAGCACTGGTCGGCCTGGTGTCAGGATAATGTGACTGAGTGGGACATTATGCTACATGTCTGCGGCATGATATCCCAGTGCTAGACGTCACTATAAACTCCCACACTGCAGACATTGTAGCGATATGCCTGAAAATTTTTACAAATGTTAAAGCTACGTTAAAAATCCAAATCACACACACCCAACACCTTGATCAGATTAGCTTATTCATCAAATCCGACACAAATCTATGAGAAATCGAGCTGCCTTAGTTTTCATTAAAACAACTAATCAGATGTAATATCATCTTATTTATATGAATGGATGAGTCGTATTTATAGTCCATTTACAAAGTTTCGTCAAAATCAGATTGTTAATTCAGTTCTTAAAATCACACCAATCACAAACAATTAGTTCATTATCAAATTCATCCCTGATCTTGAGGTTACAAGCCCATATTCAAAGTTTCATCTAGACTGTATATGAAATATGGCTTCCAGAGGGGTAGCAAAGCTGGATCTAAACTGTACAAGAAATATGGCTTACAAAGAGGTAGCAAACTAAGTCGATCAAATGCAATATCACCTAAATGATGTCTAGATCCTGCCCATCATTGAACTTCTAAGACACCTTGACAATACATACCCACATTCCACGTTTCCATGTTTCATCAAAAAGATACGACTTCAAGAATGGCATCAAGCTCACAATATGCATTAATCTCACTCATTCCTCAATTTGTGTACAATCTGTATGATTAATGTTTACATAAGTCCATATTCCAAGTCTAATCACAATCAAATGTCTTCGCATGCACATTCCAATTCTCACAAGCAAGGACAATGACCCACTCACAGAAGATACATAAACCACTCTAGTCCAAATGTTAAAAATAACTGTGACCTAGTTTGGTACTGGAATATTCCACTTCTTGAGATCCATCTCTATACCAATTGTCAAAAATCAAAAATGGCGTAGTGTCCATGTAGTACCAAACAATGAATAAATACAAAAACATGCAAAACACTAAAACTCATCCCAACTCTTCCACACAAAAATAATGAACTGTCCTGAGTATAAAAACAAAATCATGATAGTTAAAACTACAACAGCTGATTTTAAACTTTGTTACTAAAATATGGCAAGATTATGCAACATTGAACAAAATCTAAATTCACACAATCTATTACCACTTTTTGAAGAGTCAAGAATGCTAGAAAATATTTGTATCACATTTGTAACATAAGCTTGAAATCATTTTAATAATACCAACATTTAAAACAAACTCTAAAAAATTGCAATATTTTCCATAAAAGCAATTTTATCTAGAACTTTTTAATATGATGTTTATGTCATTGCTAACAAAGATATGCAATGCCCAGGCATTTCTAACAATGCTTTTCTATGTCTAGGCATTTATAACAATGCTATTCTGTGTCTAGGCATTCCTAACAATGCTATTATATGTCTAGGCATTTCTAACAATGCTATTACGTGTCTAGGCCTTTCTAACAATGCTATTCTATTCCTAGGCATTCATAATAATACTATTCTGTGTCTAGGTATTCTTATTCTACATCTAGGCATTCCTAACAATGCTATTCTATGTCTAGGCATTTATAACAATGCTATATTGTGCCTAGGCACTCCTAACAATGCTATTATATGACTAAGCATTCCTATTCTATGTCTAGGCATTCCTAACAATGCTATTCAATGTCTAGACACTCCTATTTTATGTCCAGGCATTCCTATTATATGTCTAGGCATTCCTTTTCCATGAATAGGCATTCCTGACAATGTTATTCTATGTCTAGGCATTTCTAACAATGTTATTCTATGTCTAGGCACTCCTATTTCATGTCTAGACATTCCTATTATATGTCTAGGCATTCGTAACAATGCTATTATATGTCTAGGTATTTATAACAATGCTATTATATGTCTATGCATTTCTAACACTGTTATTCTATCTCTATGCATTTCTAACAATGCTATTATATGTCCAACAGAAGGAACAAAACACGTGGACATAGGACAACACATTTACACAGTCTGTGCATTTTAAATATGCAAATAAAAGAATGACTCAAGTACACTTACTGTAATAATTTCTATAAAACTAAACAAAGACAAAACCTATACAGTGGTTCAAATGCAGAAAATCTGTAAACTGGCAAAAAAAAGTTGAGATGTAATATGTATGAAATTGTGACAAGTTTAATACTATAAGTGTAGAAAAAAATTGTTTTAAAAATCATTGAAAAATCATTTCCCATTTAGATCTCTGCCATGCCTGTTGATAAAGTACTTCAAAGTCATTTTGCATTCAAATCTCTGTTCAAAGGAACTGATTATACACTGGTTAAAAAGGATTTATAGGCATCCAAGATGAGGTCCATTCTTATTATTAAGTGCCGAGAGTTGAAAATCTCGACAATATTCTTGATCTACAAGAATATTTTGAAGATGGATACCATGGCGGCCATACTAATTGCAAAATCAAAAGTTTTTTAATTTATGACCGACTAAATATTACAAGAAGTCTTCTAGTGAAAACTACATATTGATATGACCATCCCAGCCAGAAAGAGTACCAATAAGATGCAAGATGGGCACCATGACGCATTAAAGATCAGCACCATGTTTTCGAACAACTAGATGATGTATCAAGTCTTTTGATGCAAAGCCTATGTCAATTTGTTTACTGTTTATGGAGAAGTATGCATTAAAAGCTTTTCAAGATGACAGACATATTGAATGACAGATTGGTGCCATTTTCATACAGTAACAACTGGACACTAATTAGTCTTTTCATCAAAAGCCCCAAAAGGAGACGCAATAGCAAGACGTTGTCCATATTTAATGTCTAATATGTACCATATTCATTTATGACCAACTTGATTGAAAGAAAGAATGAAAACACCACATCAATATGACTTTCCCTTCCTGATGAGTGGTATAAACAAAATTCAAGACAGTGGCCATATTGGATGTCTGATCTGCAAAATTTTATTAAGGACCGATACATAAAAAATCACTTTTTCTGATGTTCATCATCTCAGGAGTAACAGTGGCAAGATTTTCAATATAGCTGCAACTGATCTGATATCTGAGCAGCTCCATATTCACAGAGGATGAACTAGACCATGGGATGAATATGCTGTGTGAACTAGACCTTGGGATGAATATGTTGTATGAACTAGACCTTGGGATAAATATGTTGTTTGAACTAGACCTTGGGATGAATATGCTGTGCGAATTAGACCTTGGGATGAATATTGTGTGCGAACTAGACCTTGGGATAAATATGTTGTGTGAACTAGACCGTGGGATGAATATGTTGTTTGAACTAGACCTTGGGATAAATATGTTGTTTGAACTAGACTTTGGGATGAATATGCTGTGCGAACTAGACCTTGGGATGAATATTGTGTGCGAACTAGACCTTGGGATAAATATGTTGTGTGAACTAGACCTTGGGATAAATATGTTGTGTGAACTAGACCGTGGGATGAATATGTTGTGCGGACTAGACCTTGGGATGAATATGTTGTGTGAACTAGACCTTGGGATGAATATGCTGTGTGAACTAGACCTTGGGATGAATATGTTGTGTGAACTAGACCTTGGGGTAAATATGTTGTGTGAACTAGACCGTGGGATGAATATGTTGTGCGGACTAGACCTTGGGATGAATATGTTGTGTGAACTAGACCTTGGGATGAATATATTGTGTGAACTAGACCATGGGATAGATGTGTTGTTTGAATTAGACCTTGGGATAAATATGTTGTGTGAACTAGACCGTGGGATGAATATGCTGTGGAACTAGACCTTGGGATTAATATATTGTGTGAACTAGATCTTGGGATATATATGATGTGTGAACTAGACCTTGGGATGAATATGTTTTGTGAACTAGACCTTGGGATGAATATTTTGTGCAAACTAGGCCTTGGGATGAATATGTTGTGTGAACTAGACCTTGGGATGAAAATGTTGTGTGAACTAGACCTTGGGATGAAAATGTTGTGTGAACTAGACCTTGGGATGAAAATGTTGTGTGAACTAGACCTTGGGATGAATATGCTGTGCGAACTAGACCTTGGGATGAATATTGTGTGCGAACTAGACCTTGGGATAAATATGTTGTGTGAACTAGACCTTGGGATGAATATGTTGTGCGAACTAGACCTTGGGATGAATATGTTGTTTGAACTAGACCTTGGGATAAATATGTTGTTTGAACTAGACTTTGGGATGAATATGCTGTGCGAACTAGACCTTGGGATGAATATGGTGTGCGAACTAGACCTTGGGATAAATATGTTGTGTGAACTAGACCTTGGGATGAATATGTTGTGGAACTAGACCTTGGGATTAATATATTGTGTGAACTAGATCTTGGGATATATATGTTGTGTGAACTAGACCTTGGGATGAATATGTTTTGTGAACTAGACCTTGGGATGAAAATGTTGTGTGAACTAGACCTTGGGATGAAAATGTTGTGTGAACTAGACCTTGGGATGAATATGTTGTGTGAACTAGACCTTGGGATAGATATGTTGTGTGAACTTGACCTTGGTATAAATATACTGTGTGAACTAGACCTTGGGATGAATATGTTGTGTGAACTATACCTTGGGATAAATATGTTGTGTGAACTAGACCGTGGGATGAATATGTTGTGCGGACTAGACCTTGGGATGAATATGTTGTGTGAACTAGACCTTGGGATGAATATATTGTGTGAACTAGACCATGGGATAGATATGTTGTTTGAATTAGACCTTGGGATAAATATGTTGTGTGAACTAGACCTTGGGATGAATATGTTGTGGAACTAGACCTTGGGATTAATATATTGTGTGAACTAGATCTTGGGATATATATGTTGTGTGAACTAGACCTTGGGATGAATATGTTTTGTGAACTAGACCTTGGGATGAATATTTTGTGCAAACTAGGCCTTGGGATGAATATGTTGTGTGAACTAGACCTTGGGATGAAAATGTTGTGTGAACTAGACCTTGGGATGAAAATGTTGTGTGAACTAGACCTTGGGATGAATATGTTGTGTGAACTAGACCTTGGGATAGATATGTTGTGTGAACTTGACCTTGGTATAAATATACTGTGTGAACTAGACCTTGGGATGAATATGTTGTGTGAACTAGACCTTGGGATGAATATGTTGTGTGAACTAGACCTTGGGATGAATATGTTGTGTGAAGTTTCACAGCAAATCTCCTAGTAATACAGATTAAAAAATGGATTCACATAACTTGGTTTCCACAAAATTTTTCTTCATTCCAACATTATAAAAATGAGACTGAAACATTTTCAGTGACTAAAGAGAGACTAAAATCAAAACAAATGTAGACATCCACATATAATTTAACAATGGAATTTGGCAGAAACAGAAACAAATAAGCATACAAATATAAGCTAGAAGTTTTTAAAATTAAAAATGTATCAAGTCCACCATTATTAAAGAAAACAAATTTTAAAAAATGTACAATTTATGCTTTCTGTATCTTGATGCACATATGCTGTATATGAGCTTGAATTACAGATTTTGGACAGAGAATACTGACCCCAAGAAATTAAAAATTATGCATTATGCGTTTGTGAATAATAAAGCAATAGATTTTGGCCAGAGAATACTGACAAAAAAAGTTAAAAAATTATGTATGCTATATTTGTGGATAGTAAAGCAACAGATTTTGGCAAGAGAACTCTGTCTCCCAAAAAATCAAAAATTATATATGCTATATTTGTCGACAAGAAAGCAGAAAAGAACTTAAATAAAGGTGTTCACAAATAAATTCAAACATGGATAAGAGAAAACCAACACAATATTCATGTGCATTTTAAAATCAGTATGCAGTAACAAGTGGAATCAATAAAATGCTGACTAGTGATGTTTAGTAGTGTTTAGTGGTATCAAGTGACAATGTCTGCAATTTGAGACCTGCACTGTATTAGGAAAATTGGTTCTATTTTCATCATCTGGTCCAAAAGATTGCAGTTCAAAATGTAGTTCTCCATTGGTATTATAAACAGATACGACAAATACGTGGAATGCACTACATGCAAGGGTGCAATTTACCAAAGCATCTCAAACAAATTGACACTGGACAGTGTGAAAAATTGGGGGTATGTTGTTGTTTATGGATGTATAGTTGTTTAAAAATTGTGTTGAGAATAATTGTCAATAAAGATCTTTTTCCCCCAACGAAGCTGTGTTATTTTTATACAAATTCCCTTATTTACAAGATACCCAGAGTGTTTCCAACGAAGCTGTGTTATTTTTGCATAAATTCCCTTATTTACAACATATCCAGAGTATTTCCAATGAAGCTGTGTTATTTTTGTATCAATTCCCGTATTTACAAGATACCCAGAGTATTTTCAACGAGCTGTGTTATTTTTGTACAAATGCCCTTATGTACAAGATACCCAGAGTATTTCCAATGAAGCTGTGTTATTTTTGTATAAATTCCCTTATTTACCATATACCCAGAGTATTTCCAACGAAGCTGTGTTATTTTTGTATAAATTCCCTTATTTACAAGATACCCAGATTGTTTCCAACGAAGCTGTGTTATTTTTGTATAAATTCCCTTATTTACAAGATACCCAGAGTGTTTCCAATGAATCTGTGTTATTTTTGTATAAATTCCCTTATTTACAAGATACCCAGAGTATTTCCAACGAAGCTGTGTTATTTTTGTATAAATTCCCTTATTTACAAGATACCCAGAGTATTTCCAACGAAGCTATGTTATTTTTGTATAAATTCCCTTATTCACAAGATACCCAGAGTATTTCCAACGAAGCTGTGTCATTTTTGTATAAATTCCCTTATTTACAAGATACCCAGAGTGTTTCCAATGATGATGTGTTATTTTTGTATAAATTCCCTTATTTACAAGAAACCCAGAGTATTTTCAACGAAGCTGTGTTATTTTTGTACAAATTCCCTTATTTACAAGATACCCAGATTGTTTCCAATGATGCTGTGTTATTTTTCTATAAATTCCCTTATTCACAAGATACCCAGATTGTTTCCAATGATGCTGTGTTATTTTTGTATAACTTCCCTTATTTACAAGATACCCAGGGTGTTTCCAACGAAGCTGTGTTATTTTTGTACAAATTCCCTTATTTATAAGATGCCAGAGTGTTTCCAATGAAGCTGTGTTATTTTTGTATAAATTCCCTTATTTACAAGATACCCAGAGTGTTTCCAATGAAGCTGTGTTATTTTTGTATGAATTTCCTTATTTACAAGATACCCAGAGTGTTTCCAATGAAGCGGTGTTATTTTTGTATGAATTTCCTTATTTATAAGATACCCAGAGTGTTTCCAATGAAGCTGCGTTATTTTTGTACAAATTCCCTTATTTACAAGATACCCAGAGTGTTTCCAATGAAGCTGTGTTATTTTGGTATAAATTCCCTTATTTACAAGATATATGTGAATCAAAAACATTGTGTATTATGTCACTACTTTTAACCAATATTTTTAAAAGATAAAAGGAGCGATATTTCAAGGTTTTCATTTACCAATTTTGATCCTGAACTTTTTCACATTGAACAGAGTCAACATTTGGTGCATGTTCTCATTTGCAAATTGGGATCGCTGTACAACTCTCTGCATTATATGCAGGTTCATGTGATCCAAATGCAATGTTCTTGATGGATTGGTGCTTCTTCAGATATGTAAAAAGTCTGTATTCACTGACAATATTCAGACAGTCAAACTTGGGGGTGGGGGGAATACAATTTACAGCAGGGAAAGTACTATCTCCCATAGGATAATCATTACAAGACAGACAACTAATAGTTCATTGATTTGACTGCCTAATAATTGTATGTTCAGAGAGACGCTTACTAATGCATGTAACCAGGACACACAGTGAAGTGTGATATAAATAGAATACCTGTCACCGAAGAGACTTGATGCACATAAGCCTGCCTGTAAAATTTATACAAGTGTAGTACAACTCAATGAAGCTGTGTGACCAAATAGTATCTGACCTTTCTTTACCTAGAAGTCTACCAGTTCATTATCTAAGTATACATCACAAACCCATTCACATTTGATCAATTATTTAAAAATATGATGCCTACATCAACATTTGAGCTTTTAACTGATTTACTGATGCCTTCATAGCTGTAATTCTAATAGTTTGAACTCAAAAGTGTTGAGCAAAACCCATGGCCTCCATTTAAAGAGTGAAGAATCTAGCTCGGTTACTTTAAATAGCAGCTTACCCCTGGATCTGAAATAGTAACTATGTGATGTGAAATTATGGTCAATTACCTTTATGATAGTAATTTCTAAAAATGGGCTTTCCCTGAAGGTGGTGCTATGAAAACCAGCTCCAAAATGGTTGTTTCTTTACTGTAGGCATCTAAGCATGCTTGTATGTGAATTGGATGGTGGCATTCTATGGTATCTATCATGAGAATGGGGTAGAACAGCCAAGGTTAAATGGTACTCAGTGTTAATGGATACATTCATAGTTAACATTATTATACAAACTGTACATCAACATTGGAGCTTATCTGATTTACTGAAGCCTTCATAGTCGTAATTCTAATAGTCTGAACTCGAAAGTGAAGATTACGTTTTTATGTGTAATAACACACCTTCATAAGACAGCATAAAATATTGCCTAGCTAAATAAATAAAATGATGTACTGTGTATATATGATACATTTTAAGTAAAGAAAGAAGAAAAATTAACAGCTGTACAATACAAGACAAAAACATTAAACCTTCTACAATTTAAGGAACAACAGAATTTGAACAATTGAAAACTTGTACAAAATTTTAATTTTGTACCAATCAAGATATTCATGATGGGTGAGAGACAATACAGGAATCAGATATTCATGATGGGTGACAGACAATACAGTAATCAAAATATTCATGATGGGTGACAGACAATACAGTAATCAAGATATTCATTATGGGTGTCAGACAATACAGTAATCAAGATATTCATTATGGGTGTCAGACAATACAGTAATCAAGATATTCATGATGGGTGAGAGACAATACAGGAATCGAATATTCATGATGGGTGACAGACAATACAGTAATCAAGATATTCATGATGGGTGACAGACAATACAGTAATCAAGATATTCATTATGGGTGACAGACAATACAGTAATCAAGATATTCATTATGGGTGTCAGACAATACAGTAATCAAGATATTCATGATGGGTGAGAGACAATACAGGACTCGGATATTCATGATGGGTGTCAGATAATACAGTAATCAAGATATTCATGATGGGTGAGAGACAATACAGGAATCGGATATTCATGATGGGTGACAGACAATACAGTAATCAAGACATTCATGATGGGTGACAGACAATACAGCAATCAAAATATTCATGATGGGTGACAGACAATACAGTAATCAAGATAGTCATCATGGGTGTCAGACAATACTGTAATCAAGATATTCATGATGGGTGAGAGACAATACAGTAATCGGATATTCATGATGGGTGTCAGACAATACAGTAATCAAGATATTCATGATGGGTGAGAGACAGTACAGGAATCGGATATTCATGATGGGTGACAGACAATACAGTAATCAAGATATTCATGATTGGGTGACAGACAATACCGTAATCAAGATATTCATGATGGGTGACAGACAATACAGTAATTAACTTGGCCTTATGGCCAGGAGAACTAAATTAACAAAAGTTTGAATTAATGCCACAACAATTATTCCTCTAACATTATCTCTTGTCTACATGTCATGGACTTTTTACTTTTATATATTTATATTTGCGGTAGTGAAAGAATCCAATATAATCTGTATGAATTTCTGTAGATACATACCATCGTTAAGTATGTATTTTGCTCTAAACATATAATATCAAAACTGCTTTAATAGACTAGTTCTCTACTGACAAGGGTTTCCAGGAATTCAAGACAAGAATATTCCACTAGTTTGTGGTTGTTAAGTAATGAAATTATCTCTGCTATTTTAGAACAACTGCATTTTCCACTCTGCGGCAATAATGCACGCCCATAAAGCACCATTTTAATTTAGTATAAAATGGACATCATAAAAGGTCCACTGGGGAAAATGATATATTGCATGCCCATACAGCATCATTTGAATTTAGTATGAAATGGACATCATACAAAGTCCACTGGGGAAAATGATATATTGCATGCCCATACAGCATCATTTGAATTTAGTATGAAATGGACATCATAAAAGGTCCACTGAGGTAAATTAAACATTGCAGGAGCAACAATAGCAAGATTTTCCAAATTATTTTAATGGTGTCCATACCGGACATCAGATATCCATCACTTCCATTCAAGCCCAACTATACATCGTAAGGGTCTTCCAGTGAAGGTACAATGTCCATATTACTAGCCAACTTGGAAACGTAGGGATAACAATAATTTCAATATGGCCATTGTGGCCACCATATTGAAGTACAGATTGGCACCATTTTCATTCAGGACCAACAAGGCATTATAAGAAATCTTCATGTGAAAAATTCACCTGAAAGTGACTTTATATTCTGGAGCAGCAGCAAGATTTTCAAGCTAGTTACTGTGGTGGTCATATTGCCCTGTTTTCTTACGGCAAACTGGATAGAAGTCCTTTAGTAAAAGCACCATCTCTGATGTCCAAGTGGCATTATTTTCATTTAGGTCCAACTAGACCATTGGGTAAATGTGAGTGCCTAGCATTATGACAATCCTATAGGCAGTGTAAAAGGAGTAGCAATACCAAATTTGTGCTAGTGGACTGCCAGATGACTGACCATCCCACAAATTCATATAGTCTCTGACCAGTAGAGCTAAATGCAAGTTTAAACAAACACCCTGATAAGATGCATTCAACGATTCAAAAATAAATGGAGGAGATATTTAAAAGTGCATTAGCATGTTTTGCATGGTGTTTGTTAAAGATAACGGTCACTGCTTGGAAGTTATTTTTAAATTTACAGATTTCTAGACAGAGATCATGAACTCCTGATAATTAGAGTTTGGCAAGGCTAAATGTACATTTTTTTAGGAATATGACTTTCTAAACAATGAAAATTAAGATTAAAAGTTAAAATTAAAATTATTGCAATATATATATATATATATATATATATATATATATATATATATATATATATATATATATATATATATATATATATATATATATATATATATATATCATGTGATATAATGAAAGTCAATACATGTACCAGAACACCATTCATCAATGTCATTTTGGTGCTTGGCTCTTGCGGTTGTGAAATGTCAAATAACCACTATCATGTGACATCTTTTCTATTTTGATACATTTTGTGTCGCATTCACTTTCACACAGTATGAAATTGGAACTGGAAAAACTTGTCAGTGTTAATTACAGTACATCATTTTATCTACACAAATAATACATGTAACAATTCTTACTTAATTGCTATTCAAGGCTGAATTTAAGAAATGGAATGTAAGACAACTATTTCTAATTTTATTTTTCAATGGAATTAATGAACTATTTGGCAAGTTTTTTTGTTTAGTAACAAATGTTGCAGCTTTTTAACAATTGTTGGCAGTCCCGAAATTCTCACTCAATTTCTTTTCCCTGAAAATACTGAGATTGTTTTAACATGAAACACTGATGTATGTAATAATCAATTTAAACTAATTGCAACACACGAGCAAAAAACTGAAATTTGCATCATGAATGCAAAAAAAAAAAAAACAACTTCAGAATTACACTTTGGTATTCGTATTTTAAATCAATTGAATATAACTTCATTTTCAATCCAATAAGTAATTCAAACCTACTGTCATCTTTTGAAAGCTGTTTAGGTTGCATTTCATTTGTGCTTGCAAACAAGGGTACTCCATAAAAGAACTTTAAGCTTTAATGAAACACATTAATTTAAACTAGTAGTCTCTGACAAGAGATCATGTTCTGCTGATCTTTGGAATTCCTGGTCCATATATTTTATAATTCCTGGTCCATATATTTTGGTATTCCTGGTCCGTATATTTTGGAATTGATGGTCCACATATTTTGAAATTGATGGTCCATATATTTTGTAATTCCTGGTCCATATATTTTGGAATTCTTGTTCCATATATTTTGGAATTCCTGTTCCATATATTTTGGAATTAATGGTCCATATATTTAAAGCAATGTATCAGAAGTACTGCATTTGTATCAGCAAGATTCACCATTGTAAACATTAGTTTGTAAATGAAGTTGTTATTTCCATAACTGTGAAACTGTAATTTGACTAGTGAATATACTGGTCAAAATACAAGTCCTTGTATCAGTGTCCGCCAGATCGGCGCTACGTCAAATAGGTCTCAAATTTAATCAGACTGTTCAGTTTTAGTATGTGTAATAACTTGCCCAGATGCGAAAAATTAAACCCCAGTTTCAGAGCTTTTATTCGATTAAAGGATGCATCACAAAACCAGAATACTTGAATTTAAATATCAACCTGATAAACTTTCAAGTTATTTTTCAGCACGTTTATCATCCAAAATATGGAGCACAGTGGCCCAATTTTGTCTGCAAAATTGTCTTTTGACCAAAGTCCAAGCATAGGTTGTGGCTCTGACACCTGACTTGCATCATAACTACTCGATGAAACAGAACAGGGTTTCCCAGTTTTCATATTCATGACAAAAGCAGATGCAAGTTCGTCAAATCGGGTGTCTGATCCATTGGATAAAATAACTGCTCTTCCAAATTTCTTTTTCATGACAGCAGCTGATGCATGAACTTCAAAATAGGAGTCTGATGATCTGAAACTAAAAGATTCTTCATTGTTGGAAACTATTGGTGCTGAAGCAAGACCAAGTGAAAGAGGTGAAATCATTAGGACCAACACAAGACATTATGGATTTGTGCGAAAATCTGTCTGAGATGGAAGGTGCTGTGTTGTTCAAAGGTCTATTGGAAGTTTGAAGTAATCTATGAAAGTAGTTTGAGTGCACATATTCAATCGGAAAATCATGATGTGGCCTAGTGATGTGATTATTGTACCATTTGCAGGATTAAGTCCCATATCAATGGCAACCTCTGAAATACAAAGAAATAATGTTCATTAAAAAATGGTCAAGTTTTCCTGATCATCCTAATTGAGAGGACTCCTGAGGTTAAAAAGATTGATCATATTCAAGTCCTCGTGGCAGATAGTACATGTATGCAAGCACATTGGTCCAAAGGACCAATCTTCAGTCCAACACCGACTGACCTCAATTCATATTTGTCCCCATACAACTCAATCAAACCGTGAGCCGGTTCACGTTTTCACACAAACTGTTTATAGAATGGAAAGTTTCCAACTCATGTCCAAAGGAATCCAAGCATGGCTGATTCAAAGGGATTTTTCTATCGACAGTTTCTTTAATGTCATACACGTTGTTTTGACTGGCTATTTGCCTCCAGCACGACTCGGAAGATGAATATTTGGTAATCGGACTTGTGCTTTTTGTCTGTATGTCCCATTTTATCGTAAATCTCAACATTTTTTAATTTTTACAAGGTTCACCTGCCCATGTGAACTCTATGGATTTCTTCATATTGTGAACAAGTTCACAAATATATGAATTATTCTTGAACTGAACAGGAAATATTCTTGAAATGTGTTTTTTTAGATGTTCATGAACTGAAGCAGCAGAGAGGGCGAACCCACCTCATTTTAGAAGGTCCATTTTGGAAAACTAAGGCTTTTACAAAAACGAAACGTGAAACCAAATCTTTTAACTTTCCGAGAGTTTCTCTAATTGGGATAGTTGTTTTTGATACCTTTTTTGCGTTGTATTTTCGAGTAAATACGAGCGCGTTTACCCACCGTGCCACATATCCGCGGCTACACCCTCCCTGCTGCTATCGAAAATTTTATCAAGACTTACACGATATCGTGATCGGTGGTCGTGTAAGGTTATTGCTATAATCCATGCCGGTTGACTGAGCCTGACTAAATAAATTTCTAAACTTAATTATGTCCATATCTCCGCTGCACCTGTCTGATGAACATTTTGCAGAGTATGTGTATCAACTCCGTTAAATACAACT
Organism: Sinohyriopsis cumingii; assembly: GCA_028554795.2. Classification (NCBI taxonomy): domain Eukaryota; kingdom Metazoa; phylum Mollusca; class Bivalvia; order Unionida; family Unionidae; genus Sinohyriopsis; species Sinohyriopsis cumingii. The sequence continues at coordinate 124,477,634 of CM068837.1, read as the reverse complement.
AAAATATTGCAGTTATCTCTGATCACTTTTGGTGTATAACGCTGAGTAACATAAATCACACGTGTTTTTATATCTTCCACGCGATATTATCCGATCTCGATTTGACTGTTTGTCTAGCATTGCATCTTCATATACAACTAAATTGTTAATAAATCCATCAAGTCCATCTGCGGATGGCACTTCATTCATATCAGTAATACATTTAATAACGTCTTCGTTTAACAACTTTGCATTTTCATTCAAATCCTTGCATTTTCATTCAAATCCTTAAGTACTTCATGACATCGTTAATCATCAACTGACGGAGCATCCTAATACAATTTATCCCATTTGATCCACCTTATTATTAAATTAAGTAACAGTTGTGTTTTGCAAGACCCGGATGGGTCAATTATAATCATTGGGACATAATGTGGTAGCGCTGGATGATGTTTTACCGGCTTTTGCTTTCGTTTCGCTGAAATATCAATTAAATCCATGATGTAGAAATATAATAAATGATATGGATTTCTATTGTGTAAAATGCAGGACGCGTACCCCCACAAGTGGACTAACAACTACAGCGACGAAAAACAAACGACAAGCGCTTACGGGTAAGTGTGTACGATGTGGTACAAAAAATGTAGTTTATTTCCGCTGACAAATCAACTGGCAAGACTAAACAAAGGAGTTGATATTGCAGCGCAATTAACAAAGTTATCAGCAACACCATGGGCTAAGTACCCAGGAGAAAAACTTTTTCCAGGATATAATTATTGTGGTCCTGGTACCAGACTTGATATCCGACTTGATATCCCACTTGATAACCAAGATCAGGCAAGGCCTGGTGAGTATCCAGTAAACGCTATTAATAAAGCATGTCACGTTCATGATGTAGTTTATAAAAGTAAGGATCTTCAACAGCGACATATTGCAGACGTAAAATTAATTCATGCGTTAAATTCCATTAAAATAATCTTTCAAAGAATCATTAGCTAATTGGTTGGTGAGATCTGCGATGAAGGGTAAACTAGCATTAGGAGCTGGTAATTATTCAACCGATTGTTATTATAACAGAGTCGATTTATTATATTCCAAGAGGATATTGGAGGGGTAGAGCAGCGATTAGTAAACTCGTTAAAGCAGCAAATGTTACTCGTGTTGTTGCTGAAAAAATGGTTAGCAAGACAGGCAATATGACAAATTTATCTACCACCGCATAAACGAATCGAATATGCATATTTTGATGTTAGTGTGCCAAATGAAGTTCATCAGGCTGATATTTTATTTTTACCACACGATGCTACCAAAATTGGTAGACTTCAATTAACATACAAATATACGTTAACTGTCGTTGATATTGCAAGTAGATATAAAGAAACAGAGCGACTATCAGCTAAAATAGCTGCTGAACTTGTATCTGCTTTCGAGCGAATTTATCAGCGAGGACCCCTACGATGGCCACAACTATTTCAGGTTGATTCTGGCAAAAGGAAAAAAACATAACGTCAAAATACGACGAGGACATACTGCAATTCATCGTGAACAGGCAATTGTTGAACGATTTAATCAAACGCTTGCTACGCGGTTATTTGGATATCAGTACGAGAACAATTACAAGTAATTCCTGAATACACACAGTTACCACGGCGATCACTTTTGTAAGCTAGCGCCCCTACTTATATTACACTCAAGACAGGTCAGCATCACATTTTCGCGTGTATGACTAAGACTACTATCTTTTCTATCTAAGGTAAATTGTCTTGAATTATTACTCGAGTACTGCCACAACATTACTGTATTGCAGCTCGCACAACGATTTATCTGCTGTTGTCTCAACGTCATGATAAATTCAACATCTAGATCAAAGTCGCGTTTTTATTTTGTTGTCACATTTTTTTTATAACCAGCTAATTTTGTTCTTACTATATCGCTGTCATATCATCAATGGTTTCGGTAGCGTCTATGACAATTCTCCGCAACTGAGATATTTGTCTGACTCGAGACACTGCGAGATAAACTAGGTTTGACCATTCGATACAATCATCGACGATCCAAACAACTGTATCGGAGATGGTTAACCCCTGAGATGAATGAATTGTCATTGTGTATCCCAGTGTCCATGGAGTCTTATTCGCGCTCAGCGCATCCTCAGCAACACTAGCATCAACAACGACAACATCATTTAATACGAGATTTTGTTTTTCCGTGGAACCGGGAATTTCAACTTCGATAATCTGTCGTCGTGTATCAGCTGGTCTATAACAGAATGGTACACGTAGATCTGAAAATCTTTATTCAACTGAAATAATCGCTGTTGAAGTGTATCACGAACTATCTTTCTACTTGCCACTATAAAAACATTTGGTCTCCACACTTGCAGAACATCGTTCATAGACGTTTCTGAAATTATTTTATGCATTATTTCACACCGGAATTTTATTTGGTTGTAGTCTGATTGATTTCTTAAATTCCATTAATTCTGGATCAAGAGATATATGATCATCAGCTACGTTTTCATAATAACCTACAAAATTCTTTAGCCATTCTTGCGGAGGTAACCCAACAAACGGCGGTGGTTGACCATGATCGCCGCACATTATCACAGCTGTATTTTTCAATAACAGCCAATCGAGCAACATTGTTTAACTTATCCTTAGAGATTGTGACTACTTCATCCCAAATGGTGATCCTTGGAATGTATTTCTCGCCCATTCGGTTAAGAGTCCATGCGTCCTCTTCCACTGGAAGAAAGTATGGTAAGCACATGACTATACTCCTCGTTGTTTCATTTCTCTTACGAGTCTGTGTGTAGGCATTAAACAACCATATCATCTGAATTCTGTTTAAATAATTCGATCACTCGAGTTGTTTTACCATAACTACCGGGTCCATTTAGATAAACAGTCTTGTGTCGGGATACTGGATCATGTACGGACGGTGCAAATGATAATTCTGATATCTAATTATTTTTATAATAAATATCTTTAATCGCGACATCTGCGGATTCAGAATAATTATATAACATTTCTTGTTTAGTTCTCAATTCACCCCACGATGCATCAAGAGCGGTAAATTGAGTCAGTAATTCTGATTATTTTCTTTCAATATAAAGAAAATATGTTGCAACTCTGACTGCATTGGTAGGGAATCTGTTTATCAACGATAATAAGTTTATAAGCAAGCATTGAAGACCTTAAATGAGTAAACTGAGGTGACACGCCATCAATATAACCAAAAATTGTATCTAATCGTGTTCCGTTAGACAAGTTAGCGGTTTCTCGACTTACAAATATATTTCTCTTCGTTGCATCAGCAATTATAAAATCATATTCAACATCATCTATGATCAATCATGTATAATGTCGTTTATAATCATATGCTCCGCCTTGAGTAAATTTACCAATTATTCTTCTACTTATGCGATTTTATTTTCGTAATCAGAATAATTTTGTGGTGGTAACGGACGAATCCAGTTAGATCAAAATCAGGTAGGGGTCCATTTATTGATACTCTAGTCATCTCGTGTGTGGGGTGACCAAATCTTTTAAAATATCCAGAACATTCTCCCATACCAAGAAATATTCCCGGATAAAACGCGACCATATCAACCGAGATAAGATCGTTGTGGTCATACTTAGTATTCCATAATCCGCCATGACCATACTCGCAGCAACAAAATTTCACATCGTCAAGAAATTCAAATCTTGTTGGCTTCCACGAATTTTTTTCTCTTGCAAAGTGAGCTGAAATAGATGGAACTGTAAAACAATTATTCAAGAATTGTTCAGTATTCTCAGTTGAAAATTTCTACGCAAGATTTTTCATTTCTTCATGAAGAGATTCTTTACGATATAATTCGCCGTTAGGTCGTACAAATTGATCATATTTTTCATCATCGGAACTCTTAAACAGCCATACTGATACAGGATCGATTTTGCTTATTTCGTGAATAAAATCAAACATGTTTCCCCCAGAGTCTTGAGGGTAAAATCTTACGGTTCGATCTCATGGAAGTATTGTTACTGCGCTAGTCCACCCGTGCGCATTATGATCTACGATAGTTTTTGGAGTTCCCTCGTTTTTATAATGTTTCGAATCGTATAAAATCTCTTCTGTTATCGTTTTTATTATTATTGGGAAATTTAGTATTTTTTCTAACTGAGCGACATCATTTATTATAGCTCCGGTATCCTTCAATAATATAGCACAATTGTTTATTTTTTTCACATCGTTGATCCGTTAACCCATTTCCACGTACTACGTTTGTAAAATGTTCGATTACTCGCTGGGCTACACAATTTTGTCTTGACAATCTGATCGGCGCAAGATCATCGACGTTGGTTTTATCATTTAGCGAATAAATTCCATAAATAACCTCTGTTATAGGATATGCTCGTTCGTAATATGGTCTGTCAATAACAGTCAACATTCCTGGTTTGGAATTTTTACCTAGCACAGCGGTTTTCCCATTATCAAGGACAGGGTCACGTTTGTCACGGACAATCCACCCATCACTGAGATTGTCTGTTTCTGATAATCAAAAAATTTTATTCGGAAAAAAATATTTTTGATCGTTGATATAATTAATAATCGTTTCCGCCCGCTCATCGTTCATTGTAGCATCGATGACTTCGTCGACACATTTGTCATAGCGTATAATTTTGAATGTAGACCATACGTGAGATGCACCATCGTCGCGAAATTCTTTTTTAGCATCTCGAATATTATTAATCAGATTATTCGTCGGATCGGCCAGTTAGGGGTTCTTCTGTCAAGATCGAATCTGGATTCATGAAACAAAGTTTTCCAAGGCTAGGTTGTAGATAATCTCTCAACCTCTTCCATATTATAATTTTAACAAGTACTTAAATTAAGATATTATATATACAATGAATCAAACAAAGAATCAATGCAAGTGGCTGATGATAGGGGATGCAACTACTCGTAACAAATCTTGTGTAAATGAATTCTGCGGACAACATTTGCAAAGTGTACAGAGAGGGAGTCTTGCTCCAAAACCCGTACTTACAGTGTGGTGTTGGAGTTAGAGGGAAAATGCAGTTGCGTGTGCAATGTGGTGGTAAAAAATAGAGAACTAAAACGACATTATGATAAAAAAATAACCTTGCCAGTGTCAAGGACCTTGATAAAAACTCTACACGATAAGGTTATAAGAAACCCTGAAGAATATATAGCATAATTATGTACAATAATAATTTAAACAAATTATAATTTAGACAAATAATATTATATATAAAATGGAGTAAAAAGAATTTGTCAGACATCCTATCATCAAGAATTATGAAGCATTTCGTGATGTTGTAATCAGACACTGTCAGCTGAAAAAAAAAACCATTTGGTGTTGTTGATAATGCTGGTTATTTTAGATTTACTGTTGTGGAAGATTTATCTCTCTCATAAATTTGTATACGAATGTTACGTTGAGGTGATCAAAGATAGTCTTGTGATTGATCATACTGATGTGCGAAAACGCAATATCTCTTTGGATAATCTGCAAGCTATCATCCAGCGCGATAATTGCAAGTTCGGTGAACAGGAAAGTATAAAAAGATTCCTAGAGTCGTTAGATCCGTAAATACTGAGACTAGTGAAGAAATAATGTTTCAATCAATAAAAACAGCTGGCAAGTATTTCGGTATTTACGCACCTTCCGCACAACGTGTTGCAGATAAAATATACAAGTCAGCATATTCTTAAAGATACAAGCAGAATATTTTTAGCATCTCCCGTTTGTGTTGGATGCAGCCAACGTCATTGATTTTGTCAAGGGAGATACTCTGTCGCGAGTATGTTAACGCCGTTAATAGAGTTATCGTTGTCCTTGACTCTCAAGGAGATAGATTTCAGAATAGTATTGACTTGTAAACTTAATATATTTTTTGTGGTTAATTCTTTTCCCGGAGGTTCTCTCCAACAGTCCTTCTCCGGAATGTAGCTTCCAAGAGTCCCATTTGGGGGTCAGGTATTAATAAAAGTCACAATTAACGGTTAGAAAAACGAAGGATTCAGCGCAGCACCTATTACTGTAATGTTAACTGGACAGGAAGAAATTGAATGAGAATTACTGTGGTCTTAAGAGAGCGGCCTATCGCAACAATCTAGCCTCTGTAGGAATAGCGTTATATTTCAAGGAAAACAAACAAAAATATCTACTTTCGGTTTTTATGATTTATTGCTGACAGCTGTCTCCGTTGTTTTTATAATATTATTTCCCCCTTGATAAAATCAAAGACTGTCAGTGAAGCTAGGTGTAATCGTTTATTTAAGATAAATGGTGTTTATTTTAAGAAACTTTATTCTCGTTTTAATGAATCCGTTGGATTTCTTGCTTCATCTGTATTTTTTCTGCGATTATAATTAAGAAAACATAAGAATACAAACAGCAAAAAAAGCCACGCCCATCGCGTGAGCTATTTTCAGAGTTCCAAGTATTGTGTACGTTATATGCTATACGACCCGTTCTATCATTGGGGTCCTCCCTATATGCTCGAAATTCAACAGACAAATACACCCTCCAACCATGTCACCCCGTGGTGGGTATTCTTTTGCACTCTCCCGGGGTTGATGGGGGTGGGGGTTTGAAATCTGTGGAACGTAGATAATAGCTCCTGTGTATGTTGTGCAGTCCTTAAAATTAAGTTAGATAAGATTTATTTATTGTGCCGTCCTTAAAATTAAAATTGTATATACTGTAAATATGCTACTATTTGTACTGTGCCGTCCTTTAAATTATATTTCCTGTCAATACTATATGTATTGTGTGTATCCTTACTCTAAATATATCCTCCTGGACTTGCTTGAATGTCATATGGCAATCTAGGAGTTCACATGGAAAGTTGTGCCGTCCTTAGAATTAAGGTTCACTGCAAATATATCCTTATGAGCCTGCTAGACTGTTGTTTGACAATCTAGGGCTTCACACGGGAGTTGTGTTGTCCTTAGAATTAAGTTAGATAAGATTTATGTATTGGGCCGTCCTCTACTAAAGCCTGCTAGACTGTTGTTTGACAATCTAGGGTTTCACATGGATGGTTGTGTTTCGTGCGCCCTTGAGCCTGCTAGAATATGATATGGTAATGTAGGGGCTCACATGAGCTTGTGCCCTCCTTAGTGTAAAACACCCTCCCGGACTTACTAGAATGTCATATGACAATCTAGGAATTCACACGAGTGTGTAAAATATTTTTCTTTTAAACGTATATTTAGTATATAGTGAACTATGAAAGTATCAATGATATTATTTCTGCTATTAAAACGTTAATACATGACGGTATAAATATATCTGATGAACTAAATCTTGAAAAAATTATTTCCGATTTCGAAACATTACAAGAACGTAAATTCGAAAGGGGATACACACTACCATCAGAATGCAAATTTGTAAATCGAATTCAAGGGGCCTTGTTTCACTTGTTGGCTAAAGTAAAAGAAATTGAAGTGGAGGAATTCGTCACCCTCTCTCTCGCATAATAGAAAAAATTAGATTAGAACTGTCTCGTGAATACGAAGCTAAAAAGACAATCAAGACTCGCAAAAGACAATTAAGGAGGATTATGTCAGAAACTGTCAGTGATTGTAGTAATGAAAATGAAATTTAGGGCCATTTCGTGTAAAAGAAACTGAAAGTGTGTCAGATTTTAGTCTTTATTTCACTGATTTTAGTCGATTTGTCAGTAAAAAAAATGTCCCTCTTGATAAAGTCAAGGAGGGAGATTATTATGCATTTTTCCTCCTGTTCCAAGTAGTATGTGCTGTCCTTGACAATCTACGATTAAAAATCATTAAGACCTCACATATAAATTTAAACTCAAAACTTCTCCACGAAAGTCAAGCAAGTTTGAAATTTATTCTTGATAATAGCTGATTATGACATCGTAAGTAAACCGGATTAATCGGTTCTTGCACAATCAGATATCCGGGCGGAACATGTGGTGTAAAAGTAAATAAGATATATATCTGCTGCGCCTGAGGTGATATATCAGTGTTTGTCTGATTTTTGCCATCAATTACGTCACATAAAAGATTGACTGCATTCGTTGAGGTTATATTTATAATTCCTGGCGAAATATGACGGCATTCACTGTGCTGACCATTGTTGTATCGGAGAATACTTGGCGGTGGGATTAATTTTCTCCACTCAACTAGTATCTTAGGAAAAAAATCATCAATGATATCGTTGACGGATTTTTTTAATTCGTGTGGGTTATATTCTGGAACTTTAAATATCGGTAGATCAGCTTCTGTTATTGAGTATTTTTAAAGCCATTTTTGTTTATTTTGTTGTCTAAATTAATTACCGCTTTTAGCGCGTCTTGATTTACGTAATCAAGATTGGATATAATTTATTTAGTACTTCTATCTGTAATGATGATATTCTTACGATGTTATATCTAAAATATACTCCGTAAAACTATAGCGTAATTTTTCTTGAAAATGTTTGTCTACGACTAATGTCACTTAAAACGGACGTTATATCTCCGTCATCTTCATAACCGCCAAAATATATCCACTGCAGGGTATCATTAATAGTACTGAAGGTCGTCTTATATTTATCCAACATGTGATGTTTATTCAACATTTGATTCATTATAATTCTGGTAGGATCATAATAATAATATCTTAAAATACCTTCATTCCCCTCCCCCCTTGGATATGAGGTATCACTTGTCGTGAAATCAGATCGTTTTGGTTCAGGTATTGGTGCAGGTGCCGGAGAAGCATCTTCAGGCCATCCTAGCACGGATCTAATCGATGACTGATATATATCAACGGTGTAATCCGGTGAAATTATTTCTATTGCGGATGATAGCGTTGGATCATGAACCGTTATGCCTATTTTGGATTCTCATTCCGTTACCTATTTTATTCTGCGTTGAAATTCATCATTGATTTGTTCGATTTGATAACTGCCAGTCGGTAAAAAAAACAACCTGTCAATCAGGAGTACGATCTGGTTTATTTTTATTTGCAAATGCCAACGAATTATTTGACGGCAGCGTACCAAATAATCTTGATCTAATATAGGACCAACTGTAGGATACTTGCAATTGCACAAGAGCTATTTACTTTACTGGAAATTGGAAAATTAATACTGAACTCAAGGTTAGTGGAGTTTTCTGATATCATCGTGGTTTTCAGCGAATTTGTATTTGCGACTATCTGGTGAAGTAGTTCTGTCATTATTTAAACCATTATTTTTCAAATGGTTGTTTTCTAAATCAATTACTTCATTGTATGGCTTAAGCATTGTGCCAAATTCAGAATCTGATATCGTTTCATCGTTAAAGCTTGATGATATCAGCGATAATAATTTAGAATACGTGTGTGTTGCCGTTTGTAATTCTACAACATAAGCGTGCAATTTTGTGCTTGTGCACGTGGATATCTTTTTCGCTATAATATTTAAAACCACAGCGAAGGTTGCCGTTGATGAAACACATTGTCAGTGCTACTGTTGCTGTCACTGGTGTTAGCGCTGATAATACTACGCCGGTAACATCAGTGAGTGCGGATACTGAGTATACTACAACATCGATGAGAACTGCACATCTTCTATATTTTTTACTTTCGTTGTATACTTTTCAACGATGGTTTTAGAGCTGTTTGTCATTCACTTACTTGATCATATCTAAATTTTTGAATGTCCTTTATATTTTACACAGTAACCAATTGAGGCGTTTCAGCAACAAATTCCAGACACCACCAGTAAGATGCTGTGGTTAATTTCTTATCAGCGGATTCATTATAAATGTTTCTTTGTCTCCGCTATTTAACACAATAGACACAACCCCGGAAAACTTATTGGTTTAATGCCCCCCGGGATATGTAGTGTATATACTAAATTTTTCAGCGCTTAACATAGTCTGTACACACCAGTGACTTCCATGGTACGTTTAATAGTATTTTGCTGTGACCATGTTGAGAATCCCAAAGACACTATGTATACTATGTTGGCAATCTGTTTTTGAGGAATTTTAATTAGATTAATTTTGTTAACTATTCCAGGAATTCCACTTTTGACATCTTCTAGTGTTTTTTTAATCGTTTCAGTGCTCGTCTTGATATCAGAGAGTTCACGTCAACAGTCAACGAGGTGCCAAAGAAATTGTCTGCGATTTTATTGAGTTTTTGAAAATTTCTACTGGTGTTCATGAACATATTAACATCATAATCGGCCCGCAACGTGGATAACTTAGTGTCTACGTCATTCTAGTTAACGTATACATAACCTTTTGTTGCGGCATCTTCGTCAGATGTTGGATCTCTTTGCACGATAATTTTATTTACTTTCATGCTGAGTTCACCTGTCATTATGTTGTGTCGCCGGTATTCTTCAAACGATTAGCAATGCTTCTTGCAATTTCATTTCTGATAGTTGTTATTGATATATTTGTATCCCTGATTCTACCTCCGTCAGTAAACACAGGTGTGTTATCCGTGGTAGCACCAAGAACTTTACGAATTATTTAATTCCACTTGATGTTACTCGTTTTTAAACGCCGTATTTATCCTGAAAAACAATAACTTCATCTAGATCAACTCTCGAGAGGTTCATAATATCAGCGAGTTCGTCTTTAGTCGCGTAATTTGACAAATCTATTTCCTCGACTTTTTTTTACTCTTAGTATTATCGCCGCGTGATCTTCGGTAAATATCTACCATTATTCATAAACGACTCACTTCTATAATTGTTCACGACTTTGTGAGGGGGCAGCGACGGCGTCTTTGATACAGCGTTGAGTACCACAATTGCTTCACGGCCGCATTTGGTGGATCAGTTAGTGTTTGTATTGGTAATGTTGAATACCAAACCGGTATTTTGTGTGGTGCGACATAGTTGATAAATTCCTGCGGTGGAGCCACCCCGAATCGAAATAAGCAATTCCACGGGGATCAATAGCGTATGCTACCCAATGAGTTCCTGCACCGGTACTATTATCAAGATTAATAATACATGTATCGGTGTTGTTTGGTCGTTGCGGTAACTGATCGCGCACAAAACCACCTCTAAAGTTTTTGATGCTCAGCATCAATTAAATCAAAATTTGACATAGGTGAAATCAACGAAGTGTTCCGGAAGTCTCAGACCCTTTCCGTATCGATAGGGAGTTCCTGTTAATCTCAGACCCTTTCCTGTTGCTTTTTTAATGTCATTCCAGCAGCTGTTCCAACAGCACCTAACGCAGCTGCTTTTGCAATAGCTGGAGCTGCAGCAGCTATCAGCGCTGGTATCGCCACGAGAAGTGAAAATATAGCCCCAGTCTTAGCAGTATATTTGATGACTCCGGCGGAAAGTTCAAGTCATATTGCAGTCTTGCATTGTCTGGCTTTATTAAGATGTTCAAGCTGATGTTCTATCAACGACAAACTATTTTGACCACCTGTAATCTGACTGGGTTTTTTTAGCGTTATTGTGGTTCAGATTTTTTCACTAATGCGGACTGTAGTTTTTTAATCTGACCAAGAGTCAGACTGACACTAATATGGTGATTTGATGACATTTATGATAATACTCGTATTTTAAATCACCGCGTGATTACATATTCAAAACACTGCTTGTTCAAAACATTACATAGTTTCTACTGGTGCATCAATAACTCATTCGGCCACCAAACTCTTTGAGTAACATTGCTTTTACGCTGAGTATGACCGCGATTGCTCTACCGCCACCAGCTTTTAAATTACCTATACGAGTTCGGAAGTGTATATCAACGTCAGATTGTCTGAATAAATCCAAGTGTTCCAGTGAGAAGTAATAGATTGGATACAGAGTTGCGAAATCGCGCTGTGAAATCTGCAACACAGTGTCAACATTCTGATCATGTTGCACGTGCATATCAATCGATGATATGCACGTGCAACATGATTGCGTTCAAAATCCAGCAATATGTCGTCAAATATCATTGGATTTCTTTGTTGTTTATTCTGGCACTGTCCTGAAACGCGATAAATATGTCGTGGTGCTGCCACTCCCTGTTGTGATGCTGTTTCCCACGTAAACATACCAGCGGCGTTAATTTGGGTACTATTTGAGGTCATTGTCAACCATGATAGCGCTGATTTACCGCCTGTGATTATCAAAGAAAGTAATCGTTCTTCTTTAGCAATCGAGGGAGTCATTAATGGCATCCACAATGATAGTTTTGTTAGTACTACTTTACCAGGATCAACTCCATCAGGACACCATATTGCATCATTGTTTGTGGCTTTTCTAACAACTACTACTGTGTGTTTAGCACCGAATATAACTTTTCGAACATCTCTGCAAAACCCAAAAATATGAGACAGTGGAATTGCGCATGAAAACTCCTCATCACCGTTCAACATTGAGCTGCGTGCTGCAAAACCCAGGTTATAATTTTCATTCATTGATGCAACTTCAGTTCCAGCTGCATTCATTGTTACGTTTCTGTGCTCTGGTTAATCAGTTGTGTCTTTTGCAAACATCATTGATGGACCGGCTGATCTCGCATAGTCGTCGGAGTATCTGCTGCCATCTAAGGTTGAATGGCGTGAACGACGAACGTTTTGGCTTTATATTTGTCAAGCATGGACGTGAAGGAAAACATCTCCTACTCTCACTTCACGTATTATCTACTATCCACACACGGGAAGGAAAAATATTAACCCGAAATATATTAATAATAACCACAATATACTATCTACACAGAGGTGAGGATCAAAAAACAAAAAAAATACACCATCCACACACGCGAAGAAGCAAACTCAAACCCAAATTATACTATTCATACACGCGAAGGAGCAAATACATAACTAAATTATACTGTCCACACACGCGAAGGAGCAAAAACATAACCAAAATATGCTATCCACACAAGCGAAAAAGCAAAATCAAACCCGAATTATACTATCCACACAGAATGAAAGTTAAACAATCACACACTCTAATATCCACGCCCCAATAAGTACTATCCACACAAATGTACGTGAGCTCATACAAACATATACACACACATAATCATATTAGTAAATGAGTGAGCGCTTATATTCACACTACTTCACATTCGCACAAATTGGCAACTTGAATAGTGTCTCTTTTATAGAGCTTTGGTTAGCCCTGAAAAGGACTTTTTTGGAACTCCCGATGCACCTGAATAATGATGATATCTCCCCGGCCTGGCACCACAAACACGTGGCCTACTCCAATCTTTATCTCATTTGATACGTATAGCTGGCACCGCAGAGGGGGATGATTGGCTTCAGAATCCCAAGCTTCAGTTTGTGGCACCCTGAAGACTTCCATCTGTCTTTGCCAGAGCCGTGGATGCTGTTGTTCTCTTTGTTGCTCAGCTTGTGGTTGTGGTTGTTGTGGCTGTGGCTGTCGTGCTGGTGCTGATGCTATCTGTGGAGGCGTCTTCGCCATACGCTTTACCTCACAACTTTGCCTCGGCAACAGGTGAAGTAGGATTATTTCTTCCTTTTCTTTCTTCTTTTTCCTCTGCTCTTCCACCTCTATCCTGACTTCCTCTTCGATCGCCTATAATGCCAGCTCATCCAGGAGCCGCCTGGTGTATTCCAGATGCATCTGGAGTTCAATCATTTTGCTTATTCTGCTCATCTTCTATTTGTTGTCTCGTTGACAATGGGTACCCAGACTGACGAGCGTTCCCTTTATATGGGTCGAGCACGGACGTGAAGGAAACCATATCCTGTGACCAAAACTTACATTACCCATATCATCACCCCAAAGGAAAATCATTCACATCAAGACCACTAAGGGTAGAAGACCTAATTTGACACCGGACCAATACGCTATACCGATCTTGGCACGCACTCCGCCCTGATAGATGGTTTGTTCTTCGACTTTTAGATTGCAAATCCTTTGACCGCCAAATCCACATAGCTTACATATCCAGCCACAGAGGGAGAAAGACCATTAAAATCGGACCTAACCTGACCGACTAGCAGCCCTTAGCCGCCATCTTGACCAGAGCAGACAAAGGAAATCCAGCCAAGCAGCCCGCCACGCAGACGTTTTGGATCATACCAAGTACTAAGTAAGTACTTTAGTACTAATAACTAAGTACTTTAGTACAATGTAGGAAAATTACTAAGCCTGCGGGCAATTAAAACTCTGTGCTGTTTAAATCTCAATATAATATATTTTACCTTACTTATACTAAATTCCGTATCTACTTAGTTTTCCTCCTATTCTCTTAAACAGTCTCTAGGAACCATACTAGAACCAACTGGATTGAATCCACACATGATAAAAGCACCAAATATCATTGTGTGATTTTCAATCATAGAGAATAAATACGACAAATTACACAACTAACCACTACCTTTTCTCATAATAACAACTCTAGCTGTTAGCACTGTTCCCGAAAACACTCACTAGGAAGCACACTAGTACCACGCCTGGTCAGACTCCTCACACGTTACAGCACAAGCTAACCGCTGTGAGATTTTCCGATACACGGAACGTAACAGAATCTCCTCTCTCCTTGTTTCGTCGTAACCACAACCGCTATTAACAACAATAACTAACCTAAACCTTATTCAAAACCAAAGTAGGAATGTCTCAATCAATCACAAACAAACTTAACTTTAACACTAGAAAACAAATTCAGAGAAACAATAGGCTTGAAAAGGAAACGAAATCACATAAACCCCCAACCCCTATGACACCAAACCCGCACATAATCATGTGGAAATTGGATCTCAGTGCAAACTCCAAGCACCTTGAACTTTGCGAGAAGAAACTCAACTTCTCATCCATTCCTGAAAGGAATGATTTAACAACACCACATCTAACCACCCCTGAGAGAAATGAACTAATTCAAATATCAGCAGCCGACTTAAGTATCAACTCAACTGTAAGTTTCAAAAACTTACTAGATCCATCGGCAAATAAGGAACTGGACGATACAATACCTATAGAAACACCAATATCGCCACTCCAAAAACAAGACCAGCCACCCACCCCCAAATACATGGCCATTGCACAATCCCCGAAAAAAAAAACTATAGCCATGATAATAGAAAACCGACCGAAATTAGCGCCCGACTCATGTAACAAAGGAAAAACTACACCCAAAATGGCGCCCAAGGGGACGATAACTCCACTCCCACCCATTCATATCAGTAACAACAAACTGAAATATCATACCAGTCAGACCCCTGGACCATCAAAACCCTTAACTGAAGAACAATTACTCAGCAGCCAAAACAAAACACAAGCTAACCCAACCACCACAACTACTAAATCAAAACCTAACGTGTGGGGTGGCAAGGGTAAAGGGAAGGGACCAATGTTTACCAAGAACAAACCTACCCCCAAAATAATTCAAACTCACCCACCCCCAAAGAACCAAAGAACCAAGCCAAATTTTCATACCACCCCATAGAACACACACTTTATATCAGTAGCAACTCCAATAAACTGATAAACTTAACTGTTAACAGTCTCACACAGGCCCACCTTAGGGTTCATCAAGGACAATTCAAAATATTCAGGCCAAACACAAGATACACAAGGTACACTGCAGCACTCGCAGTCAAATGGCCAAATTCCTAGAAATTGAAATTATTAACAACATTAGGGTTGAAGTCGAAAGATAAACAAATAGGGACAAAGAACATAATAACCAAAACACACAATAGCAACCAGACCCTCATAGCAATAAACAATAACCACGAACAAATGACTTAGCCACACACACCTGCACGAACAACCCCACATTTAAAGCAGTTCTAAAATTCACAGGACAAAATAAAGGGATAAGCAATGAAACCATCACTGCCAAACTCAAAGACAGTGGTACCCTCATAAATAGGGCGTATAAACTCAAAAATCATTTGGGACAGGAAACCAACACAGCGATACTAGAATCAAATTCCCCACTCTCAACCATGATAAGACTAGGTCACTCAGGGGCACGCCACCCCCTTGAGACCTACATAAACAAACCCAGGTTCTGCAGCAACTGCCAACACTGGGGACATTTCTGTAACAGATGTAGATATACTCAACTATGCTACAAATGCGGGGGAAACCACAAAGGTGTATGTCGTAGAACCACACCCAAATGTACCAACTGCAGGGGCCCCCACCTACCTAAATCCCACGAATGCCCCAACACTGTCAAGGAATATCAAACCATAGATATCATGAACAACAAGCAAATCCCGTATCATGCGGCGAAAAAACTAACCCCCAGTATTAAAAATCATCACCATATCATGACCCCAAACAAACCAGCAACTGAAGAAACCACAGCCCAAACACCCAACCAACCAAGGTCAAACAAGGTCAACCAAGGTCAAACAAGACTAAATAAACAAGATACATTCTTAATCAAATCCCACAAAAACTCACAACTCCACCCCGAAGAATCAGAGAACACTAACACCAAAACCAAATCACTGTCAAACCCGACAATAGAAAAGTTACTCATAGAGATCAAAGCCGAACTTATCAACAACCACCACTCCATCGTGGATAAAATAACACAGATAATAAGCAAAATCGAATCAAATTTAAAGTTAACATCATAACCCTCAACACAAAACAATCAATAAAGGACCACCCCAATAATGGATTACCGCAACATTATAATATGGCAATGGAATGCTAGAGGGCTAATAACTAATATCAGTGAACTCAAAGCCAAATTACAAAACTTAGAACACAAACCACATATTATATGCATTCAAGAAACAAAAATAACAAGTAGAGCCAAACAAATACCCAAACTCCCAGGATACGCCCCAGGTCACTTGAAAAATCTAACCACGGGACAAGGAGGTGAGGGTTTAGCCATCTATATAGCAGATAACATCCCGAATGTAACAACAATGACCATAACACCAAACCCAGGTAGCAACGAAGCATTCGAAATTCAGTCCCTCATAATTCATACAGGGTCAAATACAAATATTCAGCATTTATGACCTTGGGGGAAAATCAGGCACAGCCAACTTAATTACTTCCAAACAAATAAATGATCATAAACGAGTAGATCAGATCGTCATCTGTGGAGATTTCAATGCCCATAACGAGCTATTGGGCGGGGGGGGGGGGCGGGGGGCCGGGGGGCGGGGGGGGGGCGGTGTGACGGACAAAAGAGGCAAATTGACTGAAGAATGGACAGCAGAATCTAACTTAACCATTTGAAATGACGGTACAGAAACACGCCTCAACACAGAAAACGGTCTTATGTCCGCCATCGACCTCACCATTTGCTCGCCATCAATAACCCATGTGACTGACTGAAGAGTGAATCAAACTGACCCCTTGGGCAGTGACCACTTTCCAGTAATAGTCACCCTGCAGATGACGGTCCAATACAACTCGTTAAAAAGAACCCTTAGATGGATATATTCAAGAGCAAATTGGACCACATTTAATGAAACACTAAGCAAAGTGGACACCAAAAACCTAGAAAATGATAATATTAAAAACTATTACGAAAACCTGATTGATGCCATACTAAAGGCAACCACCACCAACATACCAAAAACTAGTGGTAACCCAAATAAACAAGCAGTCCCATGGTGAAATGATGAATGCAAACAAGCCATCACTGATAAGAAAAAAGCCCTCAATAAATTCAAACGCACTAAAAACTCTATTGATTTCACTATATATAAACAAAAGGAGAAAAACCTTAAAAACATAATTAAACAGGCAAAGGAATCAACTTGGCATAATTACTGCACGAATATCAATATCACAACTAGTACCAAACAAGTCTGGGATAAAATTAGATCAATTAGAGGGAAGACAACTAACACCACCCCAAAAATAGCTGGAGTCATTACTAATAAAGAAAAAGCTGACCGACTAGCTCAGCATTTCTCAGATATGAGTAGCAACACCAACCACACCCCAGCATTTCAATTACATAGGGACAAAGTAGAAAGAACCCATAGTAATCTCTTTAAAGACCTCGGTCCCAAAGTCTCGAACCTAAATAAAGACATTACAGCTTACGAATAAGACCTAGCATTGAAAACCAAAAACGAAATCAGCCCACGGGGAAGATCAATTAGGATACACAATATACAAAAATATCCCAAATAACATTAAACAAACAATTATTAAATTACTAAACCAAATATGGACCTCAGGCAAGCTATCCGATAAATGGAAGCATGCAATAGTAATTCCAATACCCAAGCAAGGAAAAGACCCTAACGATATTAGCTCCTACAGACCCATTTCCCTAACAAACAACATTTGTAAGGTCATGGAAACCATAGTCACCAACCTACTCAAACACCACCTAGAGAGCAATAATTTAATCTCCGATAATCAATGCGGATTTAGAAACAAAAGATCCACCACGGATCAACTAATACGATTGGAAACTGCAATCAAATTAGCGTTCAACTCCAAACGCAAAGCTGATAGGAATTTAATTGCAGTATTTATTGACCTCGGAAAGGCATTCGACCTTGTATGGACCAAAGGCTTATTAGCCAAACTCAACCACTACGCCATCACAGGTCGAATGTTTAAATTCATTGAAAACTTCCTCGCTGACCGTAAAATATCAACCAGAGTCGGCGACACCTACTCTGAACCACACACACTTGAAAACGGTACACCACAAGGGAGCGTACTCAGCCCAACCCTTTTCAACATCATGATTAATGACTTGGGCACCAACTTAACATCAAAACTAATTGAACTCTCACAATTTGCTGATAATAGTGGACTATGGAGAGCAGGAAACCCCTCCAACCACAAAGTAATCAGCGATATTCAAACGAGTTTAAACAAAATAAGGAAACGGGCTGATAAATGGGGTTTCAAATTATCCCACGAAAAAACCATAGCAGTATTAGTCACCACCAAACGTAAATTACAAAATCAGTTTTCAAAACTCACCATCCAAAATCAAGAAATTAAATTCGGAAAAGTAGCACGATTTTTAGGAATGCATTATGACTCAAAGCTAAACTGGGGACACCACATAAACGAACTAGTTAAAAGGTGCAATAAAGACTTTAACCTCCTTACAAACCTTACGGGAACCACCTGGGGATCCAATCAAGAAACCTTACTAGCATTATATAAATCATTAATTAGATCTAAACTAGATTACGGATGCCAAATTTACAACTCGGCACCCCAAAATAACCTCAAGAAACTAGATAGCATACAAAGAAAGGCCCTAATTATTTGCACTGGAGCACTACCATCCACATCACTAGTGGAGATTCAAATCTTAACTCGAGAACTGCCGCTCCACCTTAGAAGACAAGAACTCACCCTCAGATATGTAGCCAGGCTAACAACACACCCCGACACACACCCCACCCGGATAGCTATAAATAAATGCAACATACCTTTTAGAACTAAATTAACAAAAAACATACCAGCAGGGAAATTAGTCCATCAATTAGTTGAACAACTTCCTCTAGACAACCTCCAAGCACAAATTGCAAATCACTATCTATGACAAAGAACCATGGATAAATATCAACCCCTCAGTTAACACCCTCATTACGAAATATGGCAATAAAAACGAACAGGAACTCAAACTAAACACAATCTGTACAGAAGAAATCAGCTCAAAATATTGCAACTACATTAAGATTTACACTGATGGATCCAAAATAACAGAACCACCCAGAACAGCACCAGCTTACTTAATCCCCGAACTTAACATTAAAGTAGGACGAAGACTACTTAACCTCTGCTCCATATACACAGCTGAATTCTGGGCCATACTTGAAGCACTCAGATGGATCAAAGAGAACAAAATACCCCAAGCGGTAATAATAAGTGACTCGCTAAGCGTCATAAACTCAATACTTAATAACAACACCAAATGAAGAGAAAACTATCTTAGGCAAACCAATTTATTGTTAAAAAACTGAACAATAATAACTTACAAGTAGAATTTATGTGGATACCATCCCATATTAACATACCAGGAAACGATATGGCAGATATAACAGCTAAACAAAAACTAAACGGAACCACTCACATCAACCTAGATTACAGCATATGCGAACTCAATAGCATATCTAAAACCCTCACTGACAATAAAAGGCAGGAATTATGGAACACAAGCACTCAAGGCAGGAAACTAAAAACCATCATTAAAGAAGTCTGTAGAAATAGGAAACCACCCAAAACAAAAGGCAATGAACAAAAATTCATAAATAGAATACTCACGGGCAAAACCAAGCTGGCTAACAGCTTCGGACAGTACATAGGACCACAACCACATAACACTAACTGCTACCACGGCAGGGTCCCAGAAGACCTAGAGCATATTTGTAACAACTGCCACACACTTGAAAAAGAAAGGGCTAAGTTTAAAGTTAAAGAGCATAATATCGGATCCCCTGCAACATACCCAGAATTCTTGATGAACACAAACCCCAATATTAATCTAACATTCGAAAATATCACAAGTTTTATACACGAATCCAATCTAATCAAAAACATCTAAGAAAGTAAATCAAAGACCAGTCAAAAATATTACAAATCACTGTTTGGGAATTATGACGGCCGGCTTGGTCTGGTGGGTTCACAGACTGACACAGCCGTTCGTAGCCCGAATAATAAAAACCAGTTAAGGACGAATCTAATCAACAACATAAAAAATTACAAAATCACTGTTTGGGAATTATGACGGCCTGCTAGGTCTCGTGGGTTCACAGACTGACACAGACGTCCATAGCCCGAATAATAAAAACCGATTAAGGACGAATATTACAAAATCACTGTTTGGGAATTAAGAGGGCCTGCTAGGTTTCGTGTGTTCACAGACTGACACAGCCGTTCATAGCCGAATAATAAAAAACAATTAAGGCCACAAAAAAATTAAATAGGAAAATACGAATTAGTTAAAACAGGACTACATAATGACATACAAACAAACATAAAACAAGTTTTCACTCTAAACCAATAAGATAAGGAATCAAAATAAATAAGGAATTCAAGACGTAAAAAAAATTAAAAAATTTGTAAATTTTTTTTTTTATTTTTTAATTTTTTATCTATACTGCCTTCAAGATCTACTCCTAACCGTCTCCTTGTCTCTTAAACAACATCTTGAATGAAAATTAACACCTGTACGAACTCACTCACACAAAGCCATGGTGACAGCCATCAACAAATACCTAGAGTTACCGACAGGACCCAAAACCAGATTGTATAAGGTGGTCTTGAACCCAGACGATCAGGATCATCCTCAGTAAAACAGAGTAGGAACAAAACGACCCCAAATTATCAATATATAAGGTGGTCTAAACTCCAAAGACTGTCAGATCCCGCAGCACGAGGCTGAAAAATAAAAAAGCTCTCTGTATAAGGAAGTATAACCGTAAATTAACACGTATAAGGTGGTCTAAAACCCAACAACCATCAGATCCAGCAGCATAAAACTGCAACGAAAACAGCACTAATTAGAATACTAAGACCCTGAAAACCAATACCAATCAAGAGTGGTCCCAAATACCCAAGACCATCAGGACCCGCTACTACACAAGGTGGCAACATCAAAACCCATGGCTGTCAACCTGGCTATCTATCTTTAACCTACTCTAAAAACAGCACAGAGTTATCCTCCAAACTATGCAGGACGACACTTTTAGAACTATACCCTGGAGCTTAGAAACGCCAAAACTGTGCCACGAACCGCCTCCCGATCCATAAGCCTCTTCCTCCTCTACCACGACCGGACATCAAACATCACGCGTGCAGTGCACCCCTCCCCCCATAGCCAAATACACGAGTGCGCGTTGGGTCCAATCCCACTCGTCTCAATCAGCAAAGCAATGCAACCTTAGCAATGAGTGCGTGCTGGGTCCAATCCCATTCACCTCGGCCATACATCCAGATCGCTAGGAACTAACTAGTACCTCGATCTGACGGCCTAATTAATAAGTGTTCCATGAACACATAAAAGCCTGGGGGATGTGGCGCTCCTTCCTTCCCCCAGGAGTAATTAAATAGCACGCTGTGCGTGCATTAAACAGTGATACATCTCCATTGGAGCAAACTTCACTTTAATCCAACTAAGTAAGTAAGACCCCAAAGAAACATGGATCGCGGGGACTTAAAAGAAACACTTTCACACGTTTTTTACTGACAAACTTAAATTAAAAATTTGATGGAAATGAAGTGCCTATAGTCACACTTTCTAACAAAGATAAAGAAATAATGTGCTTATAGACGCACTTCTATTTTTTAAACTTAATAACATGCCATTGACAATTGAATTAGTATTTTATTCTAGAGTATTGTTTAGGCCTGAAAAGGGTTATTTTTTGTGGACGAGGAGTGATGGCAATCTTTTATGATCTAAGATTGCGTCCTCGTCTGGCGGCATGCTTTCCCACAGTATAGGGTCTTCTTCTTCGGAAAGATAAGGACAGCTCTTTAGTGTAGACACGGCAGTAGACAAAACGTCTGTCAGGTTCCTGCTGCTTCTGCCATTGCTGCTGATCTCTCTATTCTCTCTGCTGTTTCTGAAGTCTGTACGTCTCCTTCCATTATTCTTTCTCCTTGTTGATTTCCTCTTTGAGGAAATCTATCAGGTCTTCAGTTACTTTTAACATTCTGACATTCTCTATCTCTTCAGGCTTCGGTATGAGGCTTTACCTGACACGATGTAAATTCACGTAAGCTTCGTTCAGCTTGGCTAATTTTGAGCATATCTTCACTGGAGGATGAGTCGACAATGGATGGTCATTTGGAAGACTACCCCGCTTTATATGGTTCAAGCGCGGATGCGATCGAAAACATCCCTACACTGTTTAGAATTGGAACGCTAAAATAGTTTGATCTGAGGGATAGAGAAAAGTCAAAGAGAATGGTTCATGATACAAATGGTAAACAAACGAAAGACGCCTTTTTTTCAAAACACATTTTTGTTTAAATAACTCACGACCAACAATTAACAACATTTTAAATTAACAATTCAATAAACGGCAAACATTTTTCTATTAACAATCTATTTTGGACAAGGTTGACAACGATGTAAACTGAAATTAGACTTCCACTGTTGGAATTCATTGGGCCATTGATGTACACTACGCTTCCTAGATAATGACAAAAGATAACCATAATGGTTACAAAAAACCATCGATCTACTTTCTCATCGTTTCTAGAGGAGTGACAATCAAAATAAGTCACTAAATGTTCTAAAGAATATCCAAGACTGCGTTGATGAAGAAAATGCACACAATATTGTCCACACACCAATGAATCTGTGCCTTGTAATTTAACATTATTAAATCGTATTGTCTGTGCATTTCTTGTCATAAAGTCAATGATATCGTAATCCAAAGGGGTTAATTCATACGAATCAAATACTCTACACAACCGTCACGGGGTATGTAGACGGCTACCCAGTGCGATTCTGGGAGATGACTGTCGTCCGTGTTGATGACATAAGCTTGAGGTTTGCGATGAGGTAGTTCATCTTTAGTAAATACGACAGGATTCTAAGAAGCAGTATACGAACTGTGGTTCAAAAGGTAATAAAGTTCCCATGTATCCATTTTTGTGTTGTTGTTCTTCACAAGTAATGACAAGTGATCAATTCAATCCTGACTTTCTCTTTGAATTGGTCTGACAAGTAACCGTTTCTTCGTCGTGTCTGTGTACTCTGAGCCAATAGAGCTTCGATGCGATAGATCCCTAGAGTCGTTAATGGAGGAAAGGAATGTTCACGCAACTGATGCAACACGGCGTCTTCCGAGGTGAGACTCCAAGCTTCTTCCAGATACTCGTCCAATTTTTATTCTTAACTTAGCATCAGACATTTCTCGTGTTGAATTTGACTGGGATTATCGTTTTGACATCCAAAGGAATCTTACTTGATCAATTCCGTACTTTTTCTGCGAAGTGTTTGGCAAAACAGGAGACTCAATGTTGTTCTTGTTCTGGCCATCTGGACTTCATCACTATGTCCTTTTCGTCTTTGTCTTGGGGGTCTGCGTCCACAACCGCCTCCTATTCCATGTCCAAAGGTTTTCCACTATTCAAAGAGGGATAACAGTCTTCAATACCTTCTAATAGTCTAGAATGACTTCTCCGAATTGTTGATTTCTATGGTATTGTCGAATTCGGCATACAGGATGACGTTCACCGTGTGGTCTGGAGGTGGGTGTGCAAACTGAAGTTCCACACGAATCTGACCTGATTTTATAGGGTGGAAATGACCCTCGTCGCTGCCTTGGTCAGGAGTGAAATCAAAAGCCAACAAAGCGTAATCTCCTGCATATTCGTCGTCCGTAATGCCTTGACTGGTATTGGTTCCTAACTCTCCGGTAGCTTCGTACAGGGACAAGTACGATCTCAAGTAATTCTTCAGGGTAAAGTTAGGTTCTGAGGGTCTGGTACACAAGGTCTTACCATCTCGACTGACTTCGATCAAGGATTTTCCTTGTAGGTTCCGTTCAAAGCTGCATTTTCACGATGCCAATGATCAAACGCTTGGGCAACTGTCCTTAGAAAAGATGATCTTCAATCATGGATTGATGTCAAGCGGGAATGTTGAAAGTTTTCACATCCACACGTCGGATAGGATACTTGGCGGTCGTTCTGCTCAAAGTGTGACTGATGTCGTTTCCCACTTTAGGTAACACTTCCACACGTCGCACGTTGAGTCTGGCTTCTTGGGTAATGGTTTTGTAATCGACAGTTGAAGCCATCCAATGGAAAGCGTTACTGATACGATTCAGTCTCAGGCGGACATCCATACCGTTCAGCAAATACTTCTCTTGCAACCACATGTCCAAATGCAAACGATCCATTAGTGCTAAACTAAAGCTTAGTTTGATTTTCTCTTGCCGTCCAGTAAATCCCTTATTGTCTCCATCTAGATCGGTGAATTTGTTTGCCGTGTCAGTTTCCATACCACACAGGCATCCAGATGAGTGTTTTTATCCTCTGTTCCGCACGTCAAGAGATCTTCTAGGTACGCTAGATAAGGGTAAGTATCCATGCTGCTGCTGACAAGTTTGTTATTCAAATACAGATCCACTTCGCTAAACAAGGAATGCATAAAAATGTTGACGGGAGTTACTAGCTCACCGTCCTTTAGATTGGGACCGTCCATTGATGTGTCTTCCACTTTGACTTTCAGGTACAAGTAACTGCTGTTAAGATCGAAGTAGTGTTCGGGCTGTCCTTTGATTTTAAACTCGATGGGAGCTGAGGTTGTCAAAGAGGAGACGGGATGTAATTCGATCCATTGAGATTCTTACATCGTCATCATAGTGGGTGCAATGGCAAACCGATCCTGTTCCGACTTGGAACATGCGTATGCTCTGGGTGCATGATCTTTCTTTCTTTGTGTGGTTTTTTTAATAATCAAAAACGTCTAAAGTCTCGAGCAGTTCTTCTTTCATTAGTCTTTCTAGCTCTAAGTGTATTAAGTCTTCTGAAGGGTGTTTTCTTCGTCGTCTCTTTCTGCCTTGTCCTTTCTGTGGCGTCAGGGAACCGGGAATGCCCGACTCAGTAGCGTTCGGGGCAGTTATAGGAGTTTCTCGTCGGCCCCAGATGTCTTTGCCTGTTTGAACCAAGACATTTGTACCTGCTCTCAAGAAAGCTTCTTTAGGGTTTTGTTTGTCGATGATAACATCTTGGAGAAATTCTTTGCCGTGCGTCAGTGTGGCATCTTTCAAAGCTTGAAATCCTCCTGCCACCATCGATTTCAAAACGGGGGCCACCGAACGAAAGGCTGACTTCATCATATCTTTTAAACCATGTCTTTACTGTCGAGAAACGCCTTGGTACACTAGATACATGACTTATGAGTCGTTAGAGAATCATTTTCGAAAATGGAGTTTCACCGTGACTTTCACTTTTGGTGAATGAAATATTTTGTCCCAGATCTCCTTTTATAGTAATGTTAACAGTGTCGAAATACGACTTACTGACGGACAAATAGTGAGGATGTACGAATTCGCAGTGTACGTAATAGGTGTTTCCACCTTCCTCGTCAGCGTTCGTTGCAGAATCCACTTTGAAAGGAATGACACGCAGTAACGGCACGGAAGTGTCACACCAAGTTGTACTCCACCACATCAGAATATACAAGTATCAAATTCAGCCCTTGGTTCAGTTCTACCGGGGAACAAAAATATTTTGCAAAATCCAGGTTGCTAGTAATGGTTGGTATGGGTTTGCCCATACTTATGTTCATGTGTCCACCAAAAATGTCATACAATTCAGGACAAAATCTAATACCAACCACATTGTCTTCCGGAAATTTCATCAGTAGGCGACGAAATACTTTATGGTACTCGAGGGTGACACTTTTTTGTTTTTTGTCCAAACATTACTTACTAAGCAGTGCATTGAATGTGATAGCAATTGCGTACACCAAATGTTGGCCACTAAAATAATTACCTGCAGGAATATGCAACCCATAGCTGTACCATTTAATTAGATTGTTCGGTGGTATTGGCTTAGCGTCAGCTGCAGTTACAACAACTAAGTGAGCGATCAAGTATTTTTGCATTTGGTCGTCATAAACTTCGACCACAAAAGTGTTTTGCTTTTCAGTGATTTTTTTTTATTTGTGTAGGGTTAATGATTTCCACCAAATCCACTTCCCAATAGGCTTTGTGGTCTAATTGGACGGCCAGAGGTAATGTCGTCGTGTAACAACACAAAGTGTTATTGGAAAACACCTCCTTGTTACTGTCACTGCTTAATGTTAAGTAAACTTGGTTGTTATTGTTCATAATTCCAGAGCTCTGTGGCTGTCCGATGGGTCTCTGGAAGTGAGAGGAGTGTCTCCGGCCAAAATGTGATTGTTGTTGGAGTGGTGACTGACACTGGATTCCCGTTGCTGCCGTTCGAGGAGTATTTCAGGGAAGGATTGGGAAGAAGGTAACCGATGCAACCGCTCAATTAAATGGTTCACATTTGTTTGTCTCTCCTTGTTGCAAACTCAAATTGGCGATGGCCTCACCGATGACACAATACACCTCAAAGATTTGGCAGAAACAGACGATTTGCGCTTTAGGCACACGTTCTCCACACCACACCCACAAGGGTTGTTTCTGTAGATTTTGCAGAGAAGAACTGGGTGAAGGAGTGGTTGCTGCAGTGGTAGAGGTAGCTGAGGCTGTGTGGAAGGGCATGATGGTCACTTCTTTTTATAGCCGATGACTTGCGAAGCATCGATCCAAGAATCAAAACTGGGAGAATATCCTTTCCAACGCACTCTGACTTCTTTGACTTCTTTGACACGTCGTTTTCCCACTTTACGGGTTCTTCTTTTCAGAATGCGTTCGATATCGTACACGTCTTCTTTTTTGGTGACACGTTGTAACTTTGGCAAGTAAAACGTTCCTTTTAACACTTCATGTCTTCCAATTTATAGACGGCATGATGACGCCCATGCACTCGACCAGTGACACGAAACAATTCGGTGGTCCAGTTGGGTAAGTAACCTTTGTCGAAAGTGCGTTTGGTTTTACCAATGCGCACCTAATCTCCTGCGGCCAACACTCCACTTTTCTTGGGGATAGCCACCGTCTGGGACGTACCAAACAGTCGCTCGAAAACAGTTACTTCGTTGTCGTGAGTAACTTCTTGGGGGGCACGTCCAATGCTTTGATGGTTAAGATTGGTTATACGCTCGGACTAGGTGGGGTAAGATGTTGACGTACTTGAGAGTGTGGTGATGTGTAAAATATTTCTACATGGGTTCTTTCAAGGTATATTGAAAACGTTCCACAATGCTGGCTTTGGTTTCGGAATTCTTGATGGTGAAAAAAATGAATGTCACGTTTCTTTAATTCGTTTTGGAAAGCTTGGTTCAGACATTCGGTGCCTTTGTCAGTTTTCCATCGAAGATGGTGACGACCGCTTTGTTTCAACACCAGTTGGAGGGCTCGCACTAACTCACTGCTCGATAGCAATGGCACGATCCAAGTAAATTTGGAAAAGACATCGATAACACAAAACAAATATTTGTAGTCGCGATTGTATCTGGCCAAATGAGAGACATCGGCTAAATCGGCTTGCCATTGATAATCGATGCCATCTACTCAAGTGCGACTTCTGGAAACATTTTGTAAAAACGGGTTTGTGTAAAGTGTAGGTAGCTTGTTCATGCAACCATTGTTGTACTTGAGGTAAACAGAGACTTTTCAGTCGAGTTTTGGCAGCTTGATACAATTTCTGAACTCCTTTGTAACCTGCAAGACGAGATGGATCGTAGCAAATGCTGGCTCATGCATTCTGATTATTTTAATAAGTCACCCACTTTTCGCTGATGCTACTTTGGACGAGGCGAAAGGGTGGTTTGGAAACAGATGTACGTGTCCGATGGGCCACGGGAGCAGAAGTCGAAGGTGGCGGAGGTGGTAATGGAATGACTTTGGTCATCGTTTCTTTTTTCACTTCTGGTTTCCATTCTTTCTTTTTTACTTCTGTCGAAGGAGGAGTGGACATAATCTTTTAAACCCAAGCTTTTATTTCTTCTCGTGGGGATGTGGGGGAAGGGGTCAAGAAGGTCGCTGCAATCTTACTAAGAATGGGAGCTGCTGACGGTGTTTGAAAAACGTTTCGTACCTCTTCTTCCTCAAGCTTTTGTGGGGTTGCGTCTCTCATGACCACTGGTGGTGGTGGTGGTGTGGGTGATGGACTTTTCATTAAGGTTTTGAAATCTTTCAAAGTGGGTAGAATTGTTTCGTCTGTAGCTTTCTGGTGAAAGAGTTGTAGTCGTTGCAAGAGTTGACCGTACTTTTGAGATTTTTCTGTTTCTGACAAATCGTGGCTATCCATCAATGCCTGCAGTTGTAACTGGGACATCTCCGTCAAATTTGGATTGGGAGGTAAATGCGGTGTTCGTTGTTCTTGCCAACGATGGTATTCCATCCATCGTTTGTAAGGCATTAAAGCCAGTTTTTTGTCCTTCTATTCGATTTCAAGGGTCTCGTCTGAGATGTTTGGACTTCAGAGGTCCATTTTATCTTGCTCCCACGAGTCCTCCCAGCATGGTTCCCAATACTCCTTTCAACAAAGGTCCTAACAAACAGAGGCAAAATTCCTCCGCGTTGGACCAACGTCTTCTTTTGACGAATGGTTATTTCCTTTTCAACCATTTTGCGAAGAACGTGACGATGTTTGCCTAAGCATTTTTTTATGGTGTTTAGACAAAGATATCGTACCTTTCAAGACGTTCAAAAATATTTGCACAAGGTACCGATGACATCTTTGGAGGCAGTTCGAATGAGTTTTTTCGCACGGGTGGAGAAGCTTTGGACAGGACAGACAACATGTCCAAACGTTTGACTAAACAAGGAGGCAGTCCTTTATTTTTCTTTCCTTTGGGTTTCGAAGAGGGATGTTTTCTGGTGGGTGACATCTTTGCATGTTGGTTCCTAGACACACATTAACAACACACTGATGTCGATGACTTATCGCACGCACTTATATTCTTTTTTTACTACCGCTTCGTCAAAAAGGTGACAATATGTTTTCCAAAATTGCCAAAGAATTCTCCCCTTTTGTTACTCCTCTTTATCTTTGGGCTACGGTGTCTTTTCTTAGGATGACGTCGATGCTTGGCTAATCGCTTTGTCGGATGAAGAGACTGTCCTTGTCTCTTTCCTTTTTGGACAGGAGAATGACGATAGTGATAGTGTGCACTTCTTTGAGGTGAAATCTTTGGGCGTGCAGAAGCACAAAAACACTGATACCCATGATTTGTCTCAGACCTTTTTCTATACTGGAACGCGTCGCCACTGATTGTCATTACGTCGCATCAACTTGATGACAGGCATCACACGTCGTGTAAGGGTTAGCAACGGACTAAATCGAGTCAGTTCTTGCTTGGACAAATCCAGTAAACTCTGTAACATGCCCGATCTCTCTTGGGATTTGATTTTGGGAGCAGGTACTTTATGAACTGCTGCCACTGCAGCAAAGAGGAGGACGGTGTCACCGCTGCAGGTGAAGAGTTTGGAGACGCGGGTTTCCATGGTTTCATACACTGAGGAAGAATGGGTGTCAAATTGGGTTGGGCAGGCATCACCAGCAACGGATAGGAGGAACAACATGAGGCTACCGGAGACATCGTTGTTGCAGGTCGTGGTTTGCGAATGTAAGGTTGCGTCCTGGCCGAAGTGTCTCTCTTGCGGGTAGAAGCTGTTTTCTGTGGGCTTTTCTTTTTCTGGGGACTTTTCTTGCTCTTTATCTGTGGACTTTTATTTTTCTGGGGTTGTGATCTGGTCTTGACACCGCTGCTCTTTTTCTTCTTTGGTCTTCGTTTGGCTTTTCTGGGAGTGGCTTTTTCTTGGAGAGAAATTTGGGGGCATTAGGATCCCATTTCAAGAGGGAGCGAATGATGAAACCGCCTAGAGAACGGCGCACTAAATGTTTCAAAATGAATTGCTTTTTGGTTCTAGTGTTGATCCGGAGATCGGCTAGTTGTGTCAAGGCTACTTTGTTTCTATCAAAAACGCATTTGGTTTGATGAGGAATCTGTATGATGCCTTGCTGATTGACGTGCTGTCACAGTAAACCATATTAAGACTTCTTTAAGACTGGCTTCTAAGACACGAGCACGTATTTCTGTATTTTCTTTGCTACTGATGCCATACAAGGTACGAATCAATTTGACGGGAAGATGAGACTGAAGGGACGTGATGTTGACGATGTGTGAGACAGACGAAAAGTGTCCGAGGTTTTCAAAGATATTTTTGGTTAAGTCGACGACGGAGACATGTACAGGACAGGCCCTCTGTCTTGACACCAGTGGTGAAACAAATGGGTACGAAATCGCAAATAATCGGGGGTGGGTGGGTTTCAAATCCACCAGTGGATACGCGTATGAGGTTTGAGTCGTACGCATGAGTCAGCCAAGGCGTTCCTAACTGTTTTGCTAAGACTTGCACTTGCGATTTATCTCTAGGGCTTTTAAAACAAGACCACTTAATGTGCATTGAGACTGATGGTGCGATGGGCTTAACTTTGTTGAAACAAATTTTGAGTAATGTAAATGACACTGGTATTACGATGATGCAATTTGCGCGTAAACCACAGTTTAATTTCTTCTTTGTCTTCTTCTAACATGTCGTCGAAAATGACCAGAAGGGTTTGACTGGGGTCAGATACGATTCCGTCGTCTTCGTTAGGAATGCCTTCCACAAACACAATGGAATCGTCTTGACCTTCTCGCAAGAGACTGTACGCCGATTGCCACTCTTTGTAACACCACACGATTCGTTGAGGTGGATGATAGATCAAATGATGTTGATATTCGATCAAACGTTTGACAAATTCTGTTTTGCCTGAACCACTAGGATCAACAATTAACATGTTAACGGGATGGCGAAGATACAAGGCCTCCAACTGGAACGATCTAAGTGTTCGTCGATCAGTTTGAAAGTGGAGGAAGAGGGACCAGAGACAGTAAAGGTAGCCATAGTGTCAGGAATGTTTCTTTTGACACGAAGACAGAAATGACAAGAGTTTTTTAATTCTTTTTTCAGGACACGTTTATTGATTTTATTTTAAACACCTTTCATAAAAGCCAAATGGTTAAGTACAACGATAAAATACACATCAAAACGATCAAAGTGGAATATAAACAAGCCTCTATACAACATGTTTTTGGTAACCAAGATGTTCTAGGGACAGTGTGTATTGTTCTTACAGTCTCTACATGGGGTAATGTCACACAAGTGTCCTCCCGGAATGGTCTTTCTGGAATGCACATGAGAGTCCTGTCCTGCAGGAAGTGGTTGTCCTCGGTGACGGTTCTTCTGGCACTGTCATTAACACAGGTTTGAAAGTGACTTTTTTCTCCAGCATAATGGGCCACTTCTTGGGTTAAACCCTTATAAACCCAATTTTTTCAGTCACGTACATCAGTCCAATGTGTAAGTCACAGGCTATACATCTGCGGTAACTAAAAGTTGTCGAATCTTTTTTTCTTTTTTTCCCGTAGAGGTCAAGAAATATCCAGATAAAAAAGCAAGGCTTTTAGCAGAATCAGTCTATCGTGGACATTTAAAGGAACCAATTTCATGTTGGGTGGCAAGTACTGTTCGTAAAAAGTCCGCAAGGAATCGGCTGGTAAACGAAATCTCACAAAACAAGTCACTAAGACACACACCACACGTCGACCCCAATTGAATGGATACAGTTCTCGTAATAAGTGTTGGTAATCTTCAATGTTTGAATAGTGTTATTGATTTCCTTCCACGGAATCTGTTGAATCACTTCTGATAAAGGTCGTGGTATTTATACCCTCTTTGTTTCGGAAGCAATAAATGTACTTTCTGCACAGAAATAATCGTACTCCAGTAGCGAATGTAAATGGTTCAATCACTAACAAACGATTCACAGTTCGTTCAGAAGCTTCCATTTCAACTAAGTTTACGTTGTGGAAAAGATTTTGGTTATCCTCCAACTCTTCTTCTGGAATTCTTTGCAATATGTGTAAATAGTAGTAAAAAATAAATTTTAACATACCGATCCTTCTCGTCTACGAACAGTTTAACAAGGTCTGACCACTGGAACAGATTCAGTTGAATTAGTCCTCTTATAGCATTCAGGTACCAGTGGTTAACACATCGGTAAATTAGTTCTCTCAACTCCACAGGCAAACGACGAATGTTCTCTTGTAAAGTATAAATTCAGGGATTACTGATATCGTCCCACTAAACGTAGGACGTGGCCATTCGGGGACCATAGAGCATGTTCCAGGTATGCTGAATCTTGTTGTTCCCACTGGTGTAGTGACACACCGCAACTGAAGCACTTGACTTTATCCCCTTCGCCCAAGTAAAAAAATCCGGCTCTGGCTAATTCTTCAGGGGTAGGTCCTCCCAGACATTTAGGCCATTATCAGGCAAACGCGCAAAGAAATAATATTGGTCTTTCGCATGCTTGTTTCGATGAGAGTAGGGTGACATCGACAGGAGTTTGCTCAGTGTTGGATGACATCCGTAGGGTGGTAGACGCATGGCCTCACGTGAAGGTGGACATTGACAATGCAAACCAGTAAAGATTCCACGATAACGAGTGGCATCGCTTTCTCAGCCGTCAGGTTTGACACGCACAGTATCCCTTTCCATGGTAGGTGTTGTGGCAGTAGTAGTGATAGCAAAGTTCCCATGATGTTTTACTGCTTCACTCTGATTGCAAGAAACAGCATCGCACTCCACTTGTGAATCACTGAACTTGAATTGTGCATGTCTGAATTTGTTTTGTGTTTCTCTTTCAATAAGGTAGAGCCTCCCTAGAAACTGTTTTCCTATCCCATTTCACCTTTTTTAGTTATCGAACTTGAAATGGAATGCGCTTTTGCAATAAAACATGCTAGTGGTCCCATCCGAACTTCAAATCTGAATGTGCCATTATTTATACAAACAAATGCCTAAGTACCTGACACAATAAATCTGAAACATAGTACCTATCATTGTTTCTTTAGTGTATACACCTATATACATCTGTAGAGGCATATTGTGGTTTGCTGCCAAAATCATTATGAGCTGGGTTGCTTCACTACTCCTGGGAAAAACGTTGTCAGTTGTACAGACCCAAACTACCATTTGTTTTAAATACCATTCATTAGTCAACTTTGCTGTCTAAATTTGTCACAATGAGTTTTAAAACTTGTATGAAAATTAAATTTTTCAATACAATTTTGTTTTCAAAATTTAAATGTTTATTTTAACATAATTTTAGACAGGCCTTATCTTGTATTACAATTAGGTTATTACTACATTGACAACTTCCTATAATTAAGGAAGATAAGGCAAACTTAGTTTTGGTTTCTCAAGAGCACTTGGACCAAGACTTGCACCAGCACTATATACTTCTGACAGGTGTCACATGTTTTGTTTGCAAGGAAATTCAAAAATATTTCATGTATAGTATTGAAATAGGTGTAGCATGCAAACATAAATGTTTGACTAAAAGATTGGCATAAAAATTTAGGACTGTTGGGAATCAGGTCACAATCAGCACTTTCAGTTCAGTAGCCACGAATGTAGTCCTAGTCTATTTTTAGAACATTTTTTGCTCTCTCATTTTAGTGGTGATAGAAGAGTTATATTTATGCAATTTTGCAGGGATATAAAGGTAATTGTTTATTCTTGAGAATGAGAGCTCATGGTGTGGTTTTCTATGTGTATTTCGGCGACAGTGTACAGTGAGTAATAAGGCCTTGGTGATGATCCGGAAATGAAATCTTTGTTCTGTTTACATGCTGCTTTGTTTACAGTCCAGCCTCTCAAAAAATGCAGGTCAACCTTTGACAAAAACTTCACCGTGAAGTCATCTTTGAAGGTATTTTAGATTAACATATGATTTGTATTGACTGTCACATAGTGGAAAGGTCATTATTGAGAAACAAATGCAGAGAACATATAATAAAATTAATTGTGTTTTATGTCCATCTTTTGCGGTAGGCCTACGTGTTAACAACGGTCCTACTAAATACTGCTAAGCTGGACAAAGCCCGACAAAGCCACACAAAGCCCAACAAAGCCTGACAAAGCCACACACAAAAAACACACAAAGCCATGCAAAGTCATATTAAAAAAGACTGTTTATATTGTTCATTATATTGATGAATGAATTAGCGTAACCCATTGACTAGTTTCAACATATTTATGCAGATTTAAATGACCTAAAATTGGGCGACAAAAGTTCAAATTTCAAACAATTATAAAGTATTGATAAAGTATGACACAATCATGTTGGAAATGTTTATTATTATTTTATAAATTGTTCTTTCGGCTGATTAAAGAAATAAATTCAATTTTCTAATATATGTTATAATATGCAAAATACAATTGAGTTGAACTTCATTAGTTCAATGTTGATGCACTTTATTTCATGTTTTAAAACTGTGCTTCACAAGACTTTGAACAGTAATCTTTGTACAGATTTATAAATTTTTAGTTAGCGGCGAGACATGCCATATTTGATAGAAACCTGAAATCAATCATAAATAAATTATGTGATACGTTTTGTTGTTCGTTGTTTTGTAATGTTGTGTTAATAAATATATGCTGAGAATTATTATATACCGGTATGTTCTGTGAAGACTGAATACGTGTGTTTTTCATAATAATGGAAAATTGGCTTTAGTGATCTCAATTTATTTATAAAAAAAAACCAACACTGGTCTATCGGCTTTTGTTTATTTGGTTAAGACGGGTTCATGGCTTTGTTGACGTAAACCTTCAAACAGAAGTCAGTCAGTTATGGTGAAATGATCGCTTGAACAACAGATGGTTGAGCAAGAAACAAAAATACATTTGTTACGTTCAAAAAATCAACCGCAAAACAATTAAATAGGCATTGCCTTTGACCATACCGGGAGTAAATCCCCAAAAGGAATAAAAACAAAGAAGATAACCAAAGGAGACTCACATAATGTCGCCGACGAGTTATTGGATGTTTTGAGAATTATGAGTGAACATCATCCCTACGTACCGAGAGTTATTCATTCCCGAGACAACGCTCTTCCGGCAATTATCTGCTACACAGATGCACAATTGGCCGACTTAGCGTCGTTTCTGGAGTCTGGAGCAGGTGTAGTTGGTATTGACATAATATTTTCACTTGGGAAATGTTTCGTAGCAACCACAGTTAACAAATCGCATAATGTACTGTGGAAGATAGCAGGCAATGCGCCAATTTTGTTGGGACCATTGATGCTCCATTGGGACGGTCGTCAACGGAACTATGTCCTGTTATTTTCCCATCTCAGAGGTGTGACAGAACACTAAGGAGCAGACATGTATCATTGAAATGACCTTTGGATCAAATGGTGTTGCCAAGCCAACCACTCATCAACATTTGACGAACGTAACCAAATCTTGAAAACTAAATTGATTGAAAATAATCACAGAGATCTTTTAGTTATATTATGAAAGATACATTCAAGAGAAAATTGCAAAACTTGCTGTATCCGTTGATGACCAGCTGTGGACTAACAAAAATACGGAAAGCATGAAAAACCGGTTAAAAGTCTTGCTAAACTGACAACCAAGGATAACGAATGAACTCATTAAAAAAATATATGAACCGATCACGATCTAGTTCGTCGACCTTCGCCGATCTCTGTGCGGGACAGGCAACAATATCCTCAACACAAATTTCTCGCGATGTAAAATTAGTAAATTATCATGGAATTCAAAATCTCGGGAAGAAAAAGACCATATATTCCTGACATGTTTGTACAAACCCCACATTAAATTAACAACCGCGGTTATGTCCTCAGACGGCATGTATATTGTGTTGAAAGCCCCAAAATTGGCGAAGAAGCCAAACCAAAGAACAAGGTGTTGGGGGAGAAGGACTCAGAGAAAGAATTAAAAAATGTTTGCTTTGTCTATGATCATTATTTTTTTTTTCTTCTTATCTATTTAACTCAGCACAAAGGAACAGTTTAAAACATGTACCCAGCTGAGAATCTGGTACTTACTCCATGTTCTCCAAATGGATGATAGATATGGTACCTTCTCTGTAAACAAATTCGAAGATGAAACTCATTTCTTCAGCCTTTTGTACTAAAGATGAAGACATTATAAAAATGGTAATTCATAATTTAAAACACGTTAAATATGAAATTAATGTAGAAATATGTGTTAATTTGGATTGTTAAGAATATCTTCTTTATTCCATCATACGAGGATTAATGTCCTAATATGAGAGGGTCTCAATGGCGAGTAGTCGCTTGTATTCATCTCTATTAGTTTTCTTTGCCTCCCTTCACCTTCACCTGCCCTCTTCCTGTGCCGCTTTTTATACTATGCTCCTTATCCTGCACCCTTCCTGTGCTCCTTGTACTCCGCTACTTCTGGTACTATTCTCGTACTCCCTCCACCTCTCCTTAAGAGTTTAGTGCCGTCTATACGTGCACCCTGGGAGCTTCCTGTGGAAAATGTAAGGCACCTACACCCGATTCTTCCTATTCTCCTCTCATAATATTCCACTCTCTCACGGACTTCTCATCCGACAAATGGCGAACACTTTACCAGGCCTTTCTCACACTAACGATTTAAAGACACATATTTTTGAGCAGAATAACGGTGTATCAGCATAATCAAACGCATAGATTCTTGAATAATGAATGCTCATCAATGCATTGACGTGCAGGCCCATGGATATTAGCGTGGAATATAATCTAGCGAAATTACGAGCTAACAATAGGTAATTAAAATATTTCAATATATTTAAAACCCATCTAAGTTATTATCCTCCTTTAACTAATATTACTAGCAACCATAAAATTTCATGTATGGCTTTGTGGGGCTTTGTGTGGTTTTGTGATGCTTTTTTGTGGCATTGTCGGGCGTTGTCATACCAAATACTGCTAAGCATGACAAAGCCACACAAAGCCTGACAAAGTCACACAAAGCATTACAGAGCCGAAACCGAAAGACTAGTTTTCAACATAATTATGCCAAAATAATTACCGAAAACTAGGCGACAGAGATCAGATTCGAACAATGATAAAGTATTGATAAAGTCTTGACACAGCCATAATTGAAATGTTTTATAAATTGTTCTTTTGACTGATTATGGACAGAAAATGCAAGTTTCCAATATATGTTATAAAGATTTATCAATTTTTATCTACTTTTGTCTATATTCGACACAGCATAACAATGGTACACAAAGCCACAAACAGTCATATTAGGAAAGTGTATTTACGTTGCAATATCAGATCGATGAATAAAATCAACCAAACCGAAAGACTAGGGTTATACACGTACCCCATTAATAGACTACGAATTGAGACATTAATGAATTTTGATAAGTTAATAACAAAGTCAGACAAAATCATAATTGAAATGTTTTGTATTTTTACTTGGATAAACTGTGGAAATAAAATGTCGATCGTTAAGTACTGAGTTATCAAACAAATCCTCTATTCTCGTCTTTTCGTGGATTTTCGCCAATTTACTTTTTTGAGGCTTGGCGTGGCTTTGTTGGGCTTTGTATGACTTTGTCAGGCTTTTCATTATTAGGACATATTCAAATATTGCATTTTCTTTCGATAATAAGTTAAATGAACAATTTATACAGTAAATAAACAGTATTCATATGATTTGATCAGACTTTGTTATCACTTTGCCATTTTTCGATTTCGAACTTTGTCGCCCAATTTTTGTTCATTTAATTCTGCATAAATATGTTGAAAACTAGTCTTTCGGCTTGGTTAATTTATTCATCAATATAATTAACAATATAAATACACATTTTTAATTTGACTTGTCATGGCTTTGTTTGGCTTTGTCAGGTTTTGTGTGCCTTTGTCAGGCTTTGTCTGACTTTGTGTGGCTTTGTCGGGCTTCGTCAGGCTTAGCAGTATTTAGTAGGACCCTGTTAACAATATTTATCGATTTATTTTAATACTATTTATGTTGTTTCTTGGGTAAGTTAATGCCTTATAATGTTCGTATAAGTTTCAAGCACATAGAGCCTCTTTTTGGTTCTTCATAGTTCACAGCGTTGTACACCAACACAACCCGAACGAACGTTACAGACTAGTCTTTTGAAGATGAACACGATACAAATCAAAGAGAAACCATTCAAATGTGAGGTGTGTCATAAAGAGTTTGCGCATAATGGTAATTTGAAAGCTCACATAAGAACTCACACTGGAGAAAAACCATTCAAATGTGGAGTCTGTTACAAAATGTATACAAGAAGTGGCAAATTGAAGATGCACATGATAACACACACTAAAGATAAGCCATTCAGATGTGAAATTTGTGGTCAACTGTTTGGCCACAATGGTAGTTTGAAAACACACATGATGATACATACTGGTGATAAACCATTCAAATGTGAAGCTTGTGATAAAATGTTTACGGTGAAAAGCAGACTCAAAAAGCACATGGTGATACATACTGGCGAAAAACCATTTAAATGTGAAGTTTGTGAGAAAATGTTTAGATTAAACAGTGATTTAAAAGTGCATATGATAATACATAATAAAAGTAAACCATTCAGATGTGAAGTTTGTGATCAAATGTTTGCACGCAGTGGAGATTTGAGGACACACTTAAGGATACATACGGGAGAAAAACCATTCAAATGTGAAGTTTGTGATCAACTGTTTACTCATAGTTCTAGCTTGATGAGACACACGAGGATACATACTGGTGAAAAACCATTCAAATGTGAATTTTGTGATAAAGTGTTTGCAGAAAGGGATTCGTTGAAGAGACACGTGATGAAACATACGATATATAAACCACTCAAATGTGAAGTATGTGACAAAATGTTTATAGTAAACAGTGAGCTCAAGATACACATGTTGATTCATACTGGCAATAATCCATTCAAATGTGAAGTTTGTGATAAAATGTTTTTCACGCATATTTCTTTGAATAAGCACAGGAAGATACATAATGGTGATCAACCATTCAAATGTGAAATTTGTGATAAAATGTTTAGTTTGAACAGGTATTTGAAAAGGCACGTGATACTACATACTAAAAGTAAACCATTCGTATGTGAAGTTTTGTAATCAAATGTTTGCACACAATGCTGAATTGAAGATGCATTTGAGGAGCCATAATGGAGGAAAACCATTCAGATGTGAAGTTTGTGATCAAGTGTTTGTGCAAAGTTGTAATTTGATGAGACACAAGCAGAGACATACCATTCAAATGTAAAGTTTGTAATAAACTGTTTGGAGAAACGGGTGCTCTGATGACA
This sequence comes from Sinohyriopsis cumingii, assembly GCA_028554795.2. NCBI lineage: Eukaryota > Metazoa > Mollusca > Bivalvia > Unionida > Unionidae > Sinohyriopsis > Sinohyriopsis cumingii. The sequence goes on along the minus strand of CM068837.1, from coordinate 124,437,976 downwards.
AAGAAGTCTCACTAGGATTTTAAAACTAGGAGTCCAGGTGGGATAAGAATAGGAATCCCACCAGCAAAAGTTCCAGTCCTCTACCAGAAGTCTATTGGACATACCTGAAGTGGCTAAATGTCCAGATGAGAAGAACCATTGGTTGCCATTGAGTTTAATTTTCTAATTTCTTTACACCACTGACATATAGCTTTCGTTTGTCAATTCGAGTGAGACTGAATTATGTCAGGCCAAGGAAAGGTCTTATTCCAATCACAAAGTTAGACATCAAATACTTTATTACATTAGGCTAGTGTTCCATGCAAACTATCAGTTCTGGGAACTCTAGCACTTCTTCTCAATGTTATTACAGTCTTCATCAGTCTGCCATTTACCCCCCCCCCCCCCCCCCAAAGAATACTTTTGCAAATCGGCAGAGAGCATTTTGTTTAACTCTCAACATATCTTGATTTCGAGGCCACATGCACTACTTATTTGGCTACACATGGAAATCAACAAAATAATGGAAGCTAAGTTGTTCATTTTGATGTAGTGACCACATGTACATCACTGGGTCTTTCTGCCTCTGAATTCAGTCAGTGTAAATATCTGCACATTTTCCCACCACTCAGCAGGTATTGATGTCATTGAACTTGCCACCAAGCTATTGTGTTATGTTTGTCTGATGTACTCTTACAGTGACACCATGTACATCTATTTTTATTTTCTTTTTTTTTTTTTTTTTTTTTTTTTTTTTTTTTTTTTTTATTAACCCCGTAATAGGTTGACCACTGGGTCGGGGAACCATCCCAGGATCACCTTACAATCAAACATTTCTGGTTATCAGATAATCTAGGGATAATAAATATAATCTACAGAGAAAGTAAAAAAGAAACACACACACACACACACGCATATACACATGCATATGGCACAAAATCTAGGTGACATGGCTTTTGTGATATTACAGTATTTTGTTCCTGTTTACCCTCAAGTCAGAGACAAGTTAAATGTTCATTGTTGAGGTCCATTTTTGAAGAAATTGGTCCTCTTTTTTATTTACCTTGGCAGTGTAATTTTCAATGTTCTTATGCATTGCAACTATTTGCTTAAAAGCAAAAATAGAAGGATTTTTCATATTGAATCTGCAAGTATAAATATAATATTTTGCCAAAATAAGCAGAAAATTACCCAAACTGTCCAGTTGTTCACTTCCTAAAAATGTTTCTTTTTTGGACAGATGTACAATATTTGGGCAAAAAGGTGCAAAAACTTCAATAAAACGGTACCAAAACTGTGAAGTAATACTGCAGTCATAAAAGAGATGCTCAATACTTTCAGTTTCACTCTTACAGAAAGTACATTTGTTGTCATCAAATATGTTAATTCTTTTAAGAAAATCATTAGTAGCGATTATTCTATGGATTAATTTAAAGTTAAAAGAGATCAACTTGGTATCCTTGGTACAGCATTTTGCCCGGCTATATATATCAGACCACTCCTCACTACTTATATTTTTATTTAATACTTGCATCCAAGTTTCTTGCTTCGCAATGTGTTGCCTTTTAGCTTCCTGTAAAAGATCTTTGTAAATAAACTTGAGTGAATCTTGTTTTCGCAAGTTCGTTATTTTATCCTCCTGCTTATCAAAATTATTATGTACTAGGTGGTTTTTTATGGCATCTTTCCATGCTTTAGGAATTCTGGATATTAAGGAGAAGTATTTCAAGAAATCATCGCTTCCAGTTTTTTGTTTTATTATCTCAAAAGGTATTAAATTACCGTGAACATCTACTAGATCGTTCAGAATTTCAAAACCAGCTTCTGTCCAGGATTTGTATTGATAGATCATTTTAGGGGGGACAAAATTTAAAATACTCATGGATAGATACTCGTTAGGATTTTGCGGTTCTTCTTTCCATTTAGATACTGCCAAAATTACATCTCTCCAAAAACTGTTTTTAATGAACTTACAAAATTCTTCTAATTTCCTTCTCCCTAAATTCCAAATATCCTTTTTATTTCTGAGTATAGTTGTATTGACTAAGTTCTGCCACGTTCCATTTTCCTTTTCCAGAAATCTTTTAACCCATCTTATCTTAATATACCTAATGAATGAAAATATGTGTATCATATTTAGTCCTCCCTCGTTTTCTGGGGAAACTAGTATATCACGTTTTATTCTCTCTACTTTTCCACCCCATACAAATTTAAATAACATGCGATTTAGTTCTGCTTCAACTTTTGCTGATGGGTTAGGAAGTGCTGAAAAAAGATGTATGAATATGGGCAGAACAAGAGTCTTTACAACAATTACTTTACCAACTATTGATAGATGTCTTTGACTCCAGCTTGCCAGTATTCGTTTTGCCTTTGTTAGTTTCTTCATATAATTGATTTCCACCATCTGTTGTAAATCTGGAGAAAATTCTATGCCAAGGAGTGTAAAGTTAGAAGAGGACCAAATTAGGCCCATTTCGGGACATATTCTTTCATTAGAAAATTTCCTGTTTCCAATCCAAATAGCTTTTGTTTTTGTTATGTTACATTTAAGTCCCGATAATAGAGAAAAACCTTGCAAGATATTCATAGTTGCTTCAAGAGAAAAACTAGATCCATCAAGAAGAATAAAAGCGTCATCGGCATACTGACCCAATTTATATTCACTGGCGTCAAAGATTACTCCCCGTACATCCACGTTTTGCTTTAAAGTTATAGCTAAAATCTCAACTCCAATGATAAACAAATAAGGTGCAAGGGGATCTCCTTGACGACATCCTCTTTCAAGTCTGAAAAAAGATGACATATGTCCATTATTTATAACACAACTATTAGAGTCATTACAAAACAGTTTAAACCACTTACAAATGGAATCACCAAAATTAAAAGATTGTAGAGCTTCTTCTACAAAGATCCAGTTAATTGAGTCAAAGGCTTTTTCGAAATCTATTAACAATAATAAACCATATCTGTTTTCATTCTCAAGTTGGTCCATGATATCATATAATAGTCTGGTGTTTTCTCCAATGAATCTACCCTTCATATATCCTTTCTGAGTATCGCTGATTATTGATGGAAGAACCTTTTTAATCCTAGCTGCAATTGCTCCCGAAGCAATCTTATAATCAGTATTTAAAAGTGATATAGGTCTCCAGTTTTTAAAATATCTTCTGTCTTTTTCCTCCTTTGGTAGACAGGTGATGACTCCTTGAGTCTGAAAATCTGAAAGTTTTCCTACAGTATATCCGTAATTTATTGATCTACATATAAATCCCCCCAGAGACTTCCAAAAGAATTTATAGAACTCTACAGTGAATCCATCCGAGCCAGGACTTTTTCCATTTTCCATCCGTTTTAGAGACATACCAAATTCATTAATTGTAAGCAGACCCTCGCATGATTCTCTTTCCTCTCGACTAAGTTTAATAAGACTAAGTTTAATATTGTGATTAAAAAATCTATTTCGAGTTTCATGAATAGCCTCATCATCAAGCTGAGCAATTCTACTTTTGAACAATTCCATATAAAACTGTTTTTGTGCTTCTAAAATATCTATTTGGTCAGATATATTTGTCCCATCATCTAAAATAATTTCCTTTATTGTCTTATTAACATAGTTTCTTTTTTCAAGATTTAAAAAGTACTTTGTGCTTTTTTCCCCAAATTCATACCATCTAGCTTTAGATCTTAATATAACACCTTCTATGTATTTTTTCCTAGATTCCTCTAATTCTGTTTTTTTTCTCTCTAAATTTTCCAGAATTTCCCCATTTATGTTATTCGACAGTCTTCCCTGAATTTCTATTATTTCCTGCTCAATTTTCTTTAATTTTTCCCGTTTCTCTTTTGATTTCCTAATAGAATAACCTATAGTTTCAGATCTTATTTTCATTTTCAAAATTTCAAAGAACATTTGGTCGTTACAGGAAAGAGAAACATGGAGAGAGTCATCTTTATTTCCCCCTACATAATATTCATTTACAGTGTCAGTTATACACTTTTTGACCAAATCAGTATACTCAATGTTCCTGAACAGTTGGTTATTAAATTTCCAATATCCTTTTCCCCTTGGAAACGTTGAAAACGCCACACTCAAAACAATAGCTGAATGATCAGTCTTGTACCCTGGTAAGATACATGCATCTGCTGTATTCATATGAATGTCATCTGATACAAGAAAGTAATCTAGTCTACTTTGTTTCAAGGGAGATTTTTGCCTCCAGGTATACATCTTTAAGTCTTGGTTGGAATTTCGCCAGGGATCAATTAATTCCAATTCGTTTTTCAGGTCTTGAATCGCTGCCCTAGACTGTTGGTGTTTGTCATGTAAAATATTATAAGTATCCAAATCTAAGTCTTGAACAGTATTCCAGTCTCCGCACATTATAATTGATGAGCTCTCAAAACATAAAGTCTCCTCCTTTAACTTTCTAAAAAAGCTAGGATTATCATCATTGTAACCGTACAAATTCACGAGGGTTATTCTGTTGCCATTAATTGTAATATCTAAAATAATAAATCTCCCTTGACTGTCACATCTTTCTCTATGAATTATAAATTCAAAAGTATTTCTAAAAAATATTGCAACCCCAGCACTCTTACTAGAGCAGTGGCTAAATATACATTTGTATCCCCATTCAGCTGCCCAATATATTTCATCGTTCTTTGTACTATGAGTTTCTTGCAAGCATATTATAGATACATTCTTTTGTTTTACCCAGTGAAAAATATCCCTTCGTTTTAAGACTGAACCTTGCAGGCCTCTAACATTAATAGATATAATTTTTATTTTATTATCCATGAAAACAGCAGAAATTTTACACATACATATTCTTGTACAGGAATGTATGAAGTAATTATCACCTTGAGTTTATCATATGCATGGCTTTCACACTCACACTCACACAGAATACAAACATCCATAATAAAATCATCCATGGTGTTACAGTAAAGGCTGTAGCTTTGGCTGCATTTGACATTGATACAGTATACTATGGACAACAAGTGAAACAACTCCATTTGTGATAACTCTTATGCACCTCTGACAGACCTTTCTGGAGCTAGAGATAGTTTTGTAAACCAAACGGCACAGATTAAAAAGGATATAAATTACAACTTAATGAATGAAAAAAAGGGGTAAAAGGGAAGAAAAAGAAAGAGTGAAAGAGCGCATACAAGGAAGTGGTGGGTGATTGAATGTATGAGCAAAAAATGTGAGACTGAGAGATTTATCATGGAAGAGTAATGTTGAGAAAAGTGAGTAAACAACTTAGTAAATGTGTATATGAGAGTATGAGTGAAAGATGATTTATAAACTAGTGAGAGAATTTATTAGGGAGAGATATAACAGTGGACCAGTGAATCATCAGACATATAAATTATGGATAAAATTGGTGAGGGAAAGAAGTGTCTTATAAACAAAATATTAAAACAAACTAGAGTAGAAAAAGGAGTATAAAAACGAAAGTTCACATACCTATTCGGTCAATTTCATAAGTTCACAGAATTGCTTATTACACTTATAATCTAATTTTCTCATCAATTTCATCATAGATGTCAAATTTTATCCTTTTTCCTGATTTGGTTTTACCATACACAGATCCATTAAAGTACCATGCCCTGTCAATTTCTTGATGCCTAGATAATTTATTTATAAGTTCAGTATTCAGCCTGGTTACATCCTCTACCAGTCTAATTCCTTTGTACTGCAGAAACTCCTTCCGCTTCTTGATAATTGGAAGTTTACAATCCAGACTCCAGAATTTGACAATCACTGGCCTTGGTTGTCCCTGTCGACCTGGAATCCTATGCACAGCCACTATGTCCCTGTTATCTAAATTAATTTTTGTAACTTCCTTCACCAACTTCGGAATTCTTTCTCTCAGATTTTCATTTTCCTCCTCCTCCAGCCCTAAAACTTTTATGTTCAGCTTCCTTGAATATTGTTCGAACTGGTTTGAAGCTGCACTTGCTTGCTTTGATCTCCTCTCATAATCTTTCATATCAATCCTCATTTTATCATTTTCCTTCTTTACTTCTTGTAATTTTTCTAACAGTTGGTGGTTTTCAAATTCCAGTGAATCCACCCTGTCCATCAACTCTCCTGTCCTCTCCTTTATTACCCTCTCACTTTCTGCTACTATCTCCTTTCTCAGATCTTCCTTCACATTCTCTAACAGTTTCCTCACAATAGTTGTAACAATTTCTGCTAGGTCATCCTTTTTCACCAAGTCAGCAATAGCAGATGTAAAATCTGCTTTTGAAATGCTCCCTCTGAGACTTTGCTTTATTTCATCCAAGTCCAGCTGAATTGTACTCAAGGTTGATTCACTCATACTTGTGTCAGATGTCTCCATTAGGGTGCCACTCTGTAATCTGGTTTTTATTTGTTGCTTGCCTTGATCTTTCTTTCCACTCATACTTGTAGATAATCTTGTTTGGACTAATTTTTTCTCACTACTCAGTTGTGACACTGACATTTATTACTCACCATGTGCCAAACAATTCTTACAATTGAAGGCAAACTACACTGAAGTAAGTAAATGAGTCAAACAGATCAGGTAGGGAATGTCTCAAAACTGCACCACTAAACTTCCATCTCTATTCCATCATATTTGAATTTTGAATGGAAAACATATTTTTTTTCAAAACTGATTAAGATCTACCAATAATGTTGTATGTCCTGCATTCCTTGAATATTCACACATAATCCCAACAAGTATGAACCATTTCACTGTAAAAATAACCACTTATAACTGCCAAAATCTACAGAGCCCACTTTACTAGCTTCCACCTATAGCCGCCATTACTGTATTCATCCCTTTTTATTTTCTTTAGCTACTGAATTTTCTCATTCTAAATACATGTATCAGCACAGCTAAATTTATCAATTGATTAACACATTTTCCCACTCAGCAGACGGATCAAGCAGGACTGAAAAGCCTTTAAATTTGCTGTCCAGCTATTGTGTGCATATAGAGGACTCCTGCATAAGTGATTTTCTGTGTCTTAGATAAAAAAATTGGATCCAAATAGGCATGATTAAGCATTTCCGAGACCTCTGCAACACACATGATTGAAGTATATTGGAGATAAACCATTTGTTTGTGAAGTTTGCGATAAAATGTTTATTTGCAGTAGTAATATAAAGATGAACAGAAGGATACATTCCTGAGATAAACTATTGAAATATAATGTTTGTGATAAAATGTGTAGGGATAGTGTACATTTGAAGAGGCACAGGAGGATACATTAAACACATAAATAACAATTTGTCTGTTACGTTAAGTGTCAGTGTCATACTCTCTGTATCTCTCCTTGTTTTAGAACAGCACTCTTAGTGGTGACCAGCACTCTTAGTGGTGACCAGCAATCTTTAGTATTGCTTCCATTAAATGAAAATTTGGCTTTAACAAGATGGATTTGAACATTATGAGGACTAAACCATGAGAACTGTAAATCTATTTATCCTATTTATCCCAGTTTTAATTTGACCATTATGTGAAACATTAGAAAATTAAGAAGCAAAACGAGTTTCTGTTTTGTGAATTACAGTTGTTAAAAAATGTATTGCTATCATAATATTCGAAATATACCAAAATGATTTTCAATTTGGAAATATAAATAAAGTCTGAAAGGAGCAGTGCTGTATGGTAATATTAATTTTCCCTCTGTTGAATCAGGAACCTAGAGATAAGGCTGATATGTGGACATGTTTATCCAAAGAGTAAAATTTTAATTCAGAGTTTGTAATTTACATCGGAATTTTCATTTTGAAAGGAGGCAGATGACTAAGAGTATAAATGTTGTCTGTCTGAAATCATGAGCACCTGGGCCCTATTTATACTCTCTCTTCTCGAGGAACCTCAGATGTTTACACAACCATGGTCAATGGGAACAACCAAGGTTCTCCAATATGGGTTTTAGAAATGGGAATTACACCACCTCACACCCAGTAACATAAAAAGCCAGTTGTTAATGTAAGTGAACCAACTTGAATCATTTTATCAGCAATTAATTTGCTTCCTTTGGTAGAATGTTTAAAATTTTTGAATCATTTATGACTTCACTGGATTAATTTATGATTAAACAGTGGCGTTTGTTTGATTGTGCTTTAAATTATAATCATTTAGACAAAACTGGAAAATATGGCTCCTCGTGAACCCAGTTTTTAGCATGGGATTGTGTTTTATTGGCAATTAATTTGCTTCAATCATCAAAACATATAAAACCTTAAGCATTGTAATTAATAGATTATTCAGAAAAAAATTGAATGGATATAACACTCAGTGAATACATCTGAACTTTAAAATCACAATGGCAAGAGAAGTACATTTTCTTTTCTGTCTCAGTTTCATAATCAACTCAACGATGATGAATTTTCTGACCCTCAGAATCCAAGAAAACAGAACAATAGTGTCAGCTCTGAGGAGAATAAGTCTCTTAGATTTGTTAGAAAATTTAAGGATGAGTGGAAAAGTGAATTTGCATGAGCCAGAAATGGTGTTGGAGATGGGAATGGAGTGATGATATGTGACTGGTGTAAGGATGCTGAAAAATCAAGTTTGTTTACTACTTAAGGCAATTTTAATCTTCAAAGGAGTGCCATAAATTGTCATGAAATAACCCTGATCATCTGCTTGCCACTGAAGCTGGCAGGGCAAACAAAAAAGCACCATACTATAGTTAATGTGACAGAAGAGCAGGGCAAAGACAAAACACCATGCTATAGCTAATGTGATAGAAGAGGAGGGCAAAGACAAAACACCATGCTATAGCTAATGTGATAGAAGAGGAGGGCAAAGACAAAACACCATACTATAGCTAATGTGATAGAAGAGCAGGGCTAAGACAAAACACCATGCTATAGCTAATGTGATAGAAGAGCAGGGCTAAGACAAAACACCATGCTATAGCTAATGTGATAGAAGAGGAGGGCTAAGACAAAACACCATGATATAGCTAATGTGATAGAAGAGGAGGGCTAAGACAAAACACCATACTATAGCTAATGTGATAGAAGAGGAGGGTAAAGACAAAACACCATGCTATAGCTAATGTGATAGAAGAGGAGGGTAAAGACAAAACACCATGATATAGCTAATGTGATAGAAGAGGAGGGTAAAGACAAAACACCATGCTATTGCTAATGTGATAGAAGAGGAGGGCAAAGACAAAACACCATGCTTTGGCTAATGTGATAGAAGAGCAGGGCAAAGACAAGACACCATGCTATAGTTAATATGACAGAAGAGCAGGGCAAAGACAAAACACCATACTATAGCTAATGTGATAGAAGAGGAGGGCAAAGACAAGACACCATGCTATAGTTAATGTGACAGAAGAGCAGGGCAAAGACAAAACACCATGCTATAGCTAATGTGATAGAAGAGGAGGGCAAAGACAAAACACCATACTATAGCTAATGTGATAGAAGGTCAGATTGAGAAATCTATTATAGAAGGTATAGAGTCAAAGATTCCACATTTCAGGACACTATTTCATGGCGAACAGTGGTCTACTTCAAGACACTCAGAATGGCTTGATTAGATACAGGTAGAAAAATTTAGTACATTATGCTGTGGGTTTCAGGTATATTTTGTAGTATCCTAAATGCCATGTGTCTTGCCAAAAAGTTGTGTTTATGAGTGTTTTCAATATGGCCACCATTTATTCAGATTTACTTAATGAATAATGAGGAATAAAAAACAATGACTGGTGATAGCTAATTTTCCTTTGCTCTGTATCAAGAAGCAAATTTGATAGGCTTTACAGTTAAAACATTTCTGAAGTTGGTTCATTGGAATAATATATTACGTGTATTTTTATAATAAAAATGGATGTATTAATGGAATTACATGAATGTTTGGACTGTGATGACTGTACTAATATTAGTTTTTTTTTCAGATATATGCTAATTTAATTTTTTTTCCTGCCTTTAGAACCAGAAAGGTTGTCCTGCCTTACACAATAAATCAACATTCTGTGATGCAGGCACCCAAAACAAAATGCTGAATTTCATAGATGAAGACATGATACAAGACTCCATTTTAGATGACATCAGCCGCAGTGATTTTGTTGGCATAATCATCAAAGAGAAAACAGATATTACTGTCGACAAGAAGATGAATGTGTACTTTAAATGACTAAAAACAGGAACTTCTGAACCTGTCATTGATTTCATTGATTATGTAGACATTTTGAATGGAAAGGCTGATACTGTTGTGCGTGAACTTGAAACATTGTGTGTTAAGATAGGTTTGGACATGATGAAGATTATATCTGTGACTAGTGTTTGTGTTTCTGTGATGACAGGAGTATCACATCACTGTGAAGAATGTCTGCAGTTATTACCACAACTGAGCCATCATTTACAATAAGTTGAGTTAAAAGGAATCTGTTCTTGCAGACAGTATTGACTCAAAACAAATTTGCCTAAAGAAACCTGCCAGCTTCAGATGACTTACATTAGAGAATGTGAAAGCAATCTATGAATTGTATCCATCTCTAGTCACCAAACTAGAAACCAAGCAGTAGCTAATTGTACAGAAGCCTAGGGAGTACTTCTTAAACAAAGACAGTCTTCATTTTTGTTTCATGCAGCATTTTTAGTAGATGTTCTAAATATTGTGAACAAGTTGTGTCATGTATTTTGGAAAGAGGAGTTTGACATTCAGGTTGTGAATGTCATGGTTAAAAGTACTGTTGAGACATTAGAAAAGCTGAAACTTAAAGATGGTGAAGAGCTACAGAATGTTGGACACTGAGCAGAACAGAATATTGTTTCAGAATGCTGCAATCCATTACATAGACATTCTTAAGGAGAACATTGCTGATAGATTTGAGGAATCATTCAAACAGCGAATAGAATCCTTAATTCCAGATCATCTCATGGACATGAGGACTTGGATATTATCTGTGAATGTTTTGGGACTAAAGGGAGATAATGGTGGACTTGTTGACACTGACAGAATTAAACAGGACTTTTACAGCTTAAGGCAGTATTCAAAAACTTTCATGGAAAATCACTGAAATATGTGTCAGGAACTAGTTGACTAATATAGTGACACATTTTCTGATTATTGTGTACTGGCCAAGTATATCCTGAAGGTTCCTCTTACAAGTGTGGCTTGGAGCATGGCTTTTCTAGCCAGAATTATCTGATTACAAAGGCAGGGTCTAGACTTGACAATGTGAAATTGGCAAAACTCATCCGGATATGTGAAGAATGTCCATTTGTAGAAGAATTTGATTCAGAAAGTATCGTTACCGAGCTGGTAAAAGGTACAAATAGAAGGAAATAATTAAATGACAATTCTATGGTGTATATTGTTGATATTTGAATAATATATAACCTTCATAGTTGTATTGATATATTTTTGCATATTGAACGATTTGAGTAGTTGATAATAGAATATGTTGAGATGTTGAAATTATAAGGTATAAAATAATCATGTCTGTTTTGTATACAAAATATACACACAGTAACACATAGCTAGAAATAGAAACAATTTTACGAAATTCAGATTGTGTGTTTCTTACAGAATACTGTACAAGTATTTCTAATTATTCGGCATGAGATGAGAAACTTTGAAGATGATTTGTTTCCACTGATATCTCTGTAAATACCTAACAGTTAATTGCAACTTAGATGAGTTAAAATAATCAACACAATGGATGAAATGAATGTCATTTGATCTCATCCAAAGCATCCATGTGTTTCAGTCAGGGACTTTTCAAGATTATTTAATCGACAGAGATGGTGTGCATTTACAGAGTATTCATAATAACTTAATACAACTTGTTAATATGATTAAATTGTGTGATTGGTGTCTCTGTTGCTGGTCAGATAATTTTTATCTGTCACTCAACTGAGATTTAATCCCACTTACATGGGTTACAGCGATGGGTAATATACAAAATAGTAGGTTTTAAATACAGTTTTATGATAATGTTGAAACATCATTCATTTCGGCATGTGATATTTTTAAAGTTCTTTTGAAAACTTTATATAATTTCTCAACTGGCAATGATATATAAATTTTGGAGTGTCATCTTTCACCATGACAGTATATCATTGCTATAATGTTTGGTCTTGTGAACATTGATGTGGGAGGTCATGTGGTTCGATCCCCGGCTGAGTCATATCAAAGACTTACAAAAATGGTACCAACAGCTGCTTCGCTTGGCGCTCAGCATTAAGAGGTTAGTGTTAGGTCTGGTCGGCCTGGTTTCAGGATAATGTGACTGGGTGGTACATTATACTACATGTCTGCAGCATGATGCCCCAGTGCTGGACATCACTATAAACTGCCAAACTGCAGACATCGTAGCAATGTGACTGAATAATTGTTAAAGCTATGTTAAAAATCCAAATCACACACACAATCACACACACACACACACACACACACACACACACACTCTTGTGCAATATTTTCGTCAGATTTTATAATTGTTTACTGCTTCAGTATACGATATCGGTATGTGAATTTATTTACAATTATTTTGAAACAATGGCTGTCATGAACAAAATTCTAGTGCAGTGGTTATTTTGACTGATGTCATGTATCACAACTTTAAAGGCTATTATAGGGCTAAATTTAGTTATTGAAGGTGGTAAGGTATTTATCTAGGTTTTAAAAGAGAAGATCCACTTGTATAGAATGCTCTACATTCTCATGACATGATTAATAAATTGTGTGTCTATGATAGAGGAGAAGATCTTTGTTTACCATTAAATTTAGAGTCTGTGATTCCTCTTAAATATGGTATTATATGCAGCCCTTCAGAGACAGTGGCATTAGATTTACAGTGCAGGCTGAGGCAGTTGCAACACAGAAAGTATTATAGTGGTGGGATTGTCTGTTTTTACATCTGCTATTATTCAGTGATAGCAAATTTCCCTTAATAGTCAAATATTTAGTTTAAGCATAAATGGAAGGATTTTTCATATTGAATCTGCAAGTATAAATATAATATTTTGCCAAAATAAGCAAGAAATTACACAAACTGTCCAGTTGTTCACTTCCTAAAAATGTTTAGTTTTTGGACAAATGTACAATATTTGGGCAAAAAGGTGCAAAAACTTCAATAAAACACTACAAAATCTGTGTAGTAATATTGCATTCATAGTAGAGATACTCAATACTTTAATTTTCACTTTTACAGAAAGTACATTTGTTGTAGTCTAATATGTTAATTCTTTTCAGAAAATCATTAGTAGTGATTATTGTATGCATTAATTTAAAGTTAGAAGATATCCTTGGTGCAGCATTTCGTCCGGCTATAAATCTCAGACCACTCCTCACTACTTATAGTTTTGTTAAATACTTGCATCCAAGTTTCTTGCTTAGCAGTGTGTTGCCTTTTAGCTTTTTGTTTTAAAGATCTTTGTAAACAAGCTTGAATGAATTTTGTCTTTGCAAGTTCATTGTATCCTACTGCTTATCAAAATTGCTAAATGTTTTTTTATGGTGTCATTCCATGCTTTTGGAATTTTGGATATTAAAGAGAAGTATTTCAAGAAATCATCGCTTCCAGTTTTTTGTTTTATTATTTCAAAAGGTATTAAATTACCATGATCATCTACTAGATCATTCAGAATTTCAAATCCGGCTTCAGTTCAGGATTTGTATTGATAGAACATTTTAGGGGGAATAAAATTTAAAATACTCGTGGATAAATACTCGTTTGGACTTTGTGGTTCCTCTTTCCAATTAAATATTGCCAAAACTACATCTCTACAAAAACTGTTTTTAATGAGCTTACTAAATTCTTCTGATTTCCTTCTCCCTAAATTCCAGATATCCTTTTTATTTCTGAGTATAATTGTATTAGCAAAGTTCTGCCGTGTTCCATTTTCCTTTTCCAGCAATATTTTTACCCATTTTATCTTACTATACCTAATGAATGAAAATATGTGTATCGTATTTACTCCTACCTAGCTTTCTGGGGATAGTAGTATATCACGTTTTATTCTCTCTGCTTTTCCACCCCATACAAATTGAAATAATGTGGGATTTAGTTCGGCTTCAACTCTTGCTGATGGTTTTGAAAGTGCTGAAAAATGATGTATGAATATGAGCAGAACAAGAGTTTTTTTTACAAGAATTAATTAATTTCCACCTTTTGTTGTAAATCTGGAAAAAGAAAGTTATGCTAAAGAGTGTAAAGGTGGAAGAGGACCAAATTAGGCCCATTTCGGGACATATTCTTTCAGTAGAAAATTTCCTGTTTCCAATCCAAATAGCTTTTGTTTTTTATGTTACATTTAAGTCCATATAATAGAAAAAAATCCTTTGCAAGATAGTCATAGTTCCTTTAAGAGAAAGTTCAGATCCATGAAGAGGAATAAAAGCATCATCGGTATAATGTCCCAGTTTATATTCACTGACGCCAAAGATCGGCCCCCATACATCCATATTTTGATTTAAAGTTATAACTAAAATCTCAATCCCAGTGATGAACAAATAAGGTGCAAGGGAATCTTCTTGTGGACATCCTCTTTCAAGTTTAAAAAGATAACATATGCCCATTATTTATAACAACTTTTAGAGACATTACAAAACAGTTGAAACCACTTACAAACGGAATTACCAAAGCTAAAAGATTGTAAAGCTTCTTCCACAAAGGTCCAGTTAATTGAGTCAAAGGCCTTTTCAAAGTCTATTAACAATAATAAACCATATTTATTTTCATTCTCAAGTTGGTCCATGATATCGTATAATAGCCTGGTATTTTCTCCAATGAATATACCCCTCATGTATCCTTTTTGAGTATCACTGATTATTGATGGAAGAATCTTTTTAATCCTAGCTGCAATGTCTCCCGAAGCAATCCTATAGTCAATATTTAAAAGTGATATATGCCTCCAGTTTTCAAAATATCTTCTATCTTTTCTTCCTTTGGTAGACAAGTGATGACTCCTTGAGTCTGAAAATCTGAAAGTTTTCGTACATTATATCCGTAATTTATTGATCTGCATATAAATTCCCCAAAAGACTTCCAAAAGAATTTATAGAACTCTACAGTGAATCCATCTTAGCCAGGACTTTCTCCTTTTCCATTTTCCATCCGTTTTAGAGACATTACGAATTCATTAATTGTAAGCAGACCCTCGCATGATTCTCTTTCCTCTTGACTACGTTTAATATTGTGATTAAAAAATCTATTTCGAGTTTCTTGGGTAGCCTCATCATCAAGCTGAGTAATTCTACTTTTGAGCTTGTAAAATACATATTTGGTCAGATATATTTGTTCCATCATCTAAAATATTTTCCTTTATTGTCTTATTGACATAGTTTCTTTTTTCATGGTTTAGAAAGTACTTGAGATTTTTTCCCCAAAATTCTTAACATCTAGATTTATATCTTAATTCAACACCTTCTGTGTATTTCTTCCTAGATTCCTCTAATTCTGCTTTTTTCTCTCTAAATTTTCCAGAGTTTACCCATCTATGTTATTCGACAGCACCACCCCCGACTTCTGCTCAATTTTCTTTAATTTTGCCCATTTCTCTTTTGTTTGCCTAATAGAATGACGTAGTTTCAGATCATATTTTCATTTTCAACATTTCAAAGAACATTTGATCATTACAGGAAAAAGAAACGTGGAAAGAGCCATCTTTATGTCTTCCTACATATATTCATTTACAGTGTCAGTTATACACTTTTTGGCCAAATCAGTATAATCAATATTCCTCAGCAGTTGGGCATTAAATTTCCAATATCCAGTTCCCCTTGGACATATTGAAAAAGCCACACTCAAAAGAAAAGCTGGATGATCAGTCTTATACCCTGACAAGATACACGCATCAACTGTATTCATATGAATGTCACCCGATACAAGAAAGTAATCTAATCTTTCATCGTTTTTCAGGCCTTGGTTGCGAGAGGTCGTGGGTTCGATCCCCGGCCGAATCATACCAAAGACTTGGTAATAAATCTGCCTCTCTTGGCGCTCGTCATTAAGAGGTTAGTGTTAGGACTGGTTGGCCAGGTGTCAGGTTAATGTGTCTGGGTGGGACATTATAATACATGTCTGCGGAATGATGCCCCTAGTACCAGACATCAATATAAACTGCCACACTGCAGACATCGTAGCGATATAACTGAAAAATTGTTAAAGCTACGTTAAAAATCCAAATCACACACACACACGCGCGCGTCTCGAATCACTGCTATAGACTGTTCTTGTTTTGTTGTGTACAATATTATAAGTATCCCAATTTAAGTCTCGAACATTATTCCAGTCTCTGCACATAATAATTGAGTTCTCGAAAAGATGGTCTCCTCTTTTATCTTTCTAAAAACATCTAGGACTATCATCATTATAACCCTACAAATTCACGAGGATTATTCTGTTTCCATTAATTGTAATATCTAAAATAATAAATCTGCCTTGACTGTCACATCTTTCTCTATGAATAACGAATTCAAAATTCCAAATGTCCCTTCCATTAAAGACTGAACCTTGCAGGCCTCTAATATTTATATATATAAATTTTATGTTATTATCCATGAAAACAGCAGAAATTTTACACATACATGTTCTTGTACAGGAATGTATGAAGCAATTATCACCTTGGGTTTATTATATGCATGGCTTTCACACTCACACTCACACTCACACACAATACAGACATCCATAACAAAATCATCCATGATGTTACAGTACATGCTGTAGGTTTGGGTGCAGTTAACATTGATACAGTATACGACAGAAAACAAGTGAAGCGACTCCATTTGCGGTAATTCTTATTGCACCTCTGACAGACCTTTCCAGAGCTAAGACAGTTTTGTAAACCAATAGGCACATATTAATAAGAGTATACATTACAAATGAATGAATGAAAGAAAGGGTAAAAGAGAAGAAAAAAGAAAGCATGAATGAGAGGATACCTGGAAGTGGTGGGTGATTGAATGAATGAGCAAGAATGGGAGACTGAAATATTTAACGTGGAAGAGTAGTGATGAATAAGGTGAATAAACGACTGAGTAATGAATGTGTATATGAGTGAAAGACGATTTATGAATTCGTGAGTGAATTGATTAGGGAAAGATCTGAAACAATGGATTAGCAAACAAACAAATCTATTAATTAATGACAAAACCGGCGAGGGAAAGAAGTAACTTATATACTTTTTTAAAACCGATTGGGGTAGAAAAAGGAGTACCAAAACAAAATTTCACTTATCTATTTGGTAAATTTCATGAGTTCAAAGTTGCATATTACACTTATATTCTAATTTTCTCATCAATTTCATCATAGATGTCAAATGTTATCCCTTTCTTCCTGATTTTGTTTTACCATACACAGATCCATAAAAGTACAATGCACAGTCAATTTCCTCATGCCTGGATAATTTATTGATAAGTTCAGAATTCATCCTGGTCACATCCTTTACCAGTCTAATTCCTTTGTTCTGTTTTAAATCCTTCCGCTTATTGATAATGGAGAGTTTACATTCCAGGCTCCAGAATTTGACAATCACTGGACTTGGTTGTCCCCGTCTAATTTGGAAAATTAGCTCACAATTTCCTACTTAATAAAATATTTTTGGAAATTTAAATTATACACTAAAGGTTGCAAAAGAGTATGTGGAGAGTGGATATATAGCATTAATTGGATTGTATAATTTGGATTTTGTGCACTTTGGTTTCTTGATTAGAATCAGATAAAATGTCTGCAATTAACACAGTCAGACTACGTTTTGTTGTAGAAAATGCCTTTAGCGAATGTTTTCGTTGAAGTTTACCAGGACGTTTTATCACTTAAGGTCACACATGGTGCAGGGAGTCAGCATGTTGAACCCTCTTATGTATCCCCTTAGGACCTTTACTTTAGAACATGTGCTTCAACACTATTAACACACCTGCTGTGCAAATAATAATCACGTAATTTACATAAAGCTATTCGCACAGCAGCCGAGTACATATTCCATATTTTAAAGTCATTGCTGTTAACACTTGAATAATGTTAAACTCCTTAACCTCGAGTTGAATTAGAAAAGTTTCCAGTACATATTGAGTTAATCAGTTCTTTGATTGGGGATTGGTGGTTGTTGCTCAAATGAGATGGCTAGCTAAGTTATACAAGTTGAAACGTTGCAGAGCTTTTATGTAGTGTCAACTGTTTGCTGCTATGTTTTGCAGTGTTTTGTGTTCATTTGCACGGTAAATTGGAGTAACATAATTATTTCCTTACTCAAGATGGCAAAGAATACACTACACTACAAAGACATTACGAAACAGCATAGAGCGAGAGTTGAATCTGGATATTTTGTATAAGAGGCAGACATATTGCCAATCAACTACATTTATAAATGCACTGGAAAATGGCATTTCTTTGCTTAAATTAAGGCTGTGAATCGATCACAAAATGGTGGAGTATCCAATTAAAGTATGAACTATATAAAAAACCTTTGTTTTTGGGAAAACCATTAATTTATGGACTAATGCTGTCTGAAATCAGGAGTGGATGGACCCTATTTATACTCTCTATCCTCGGGCAACTTCAGATTTTTACACAACTATGGTCAATGGGAACAACCAAGGTTCTTCGATTTGGGTATTAGAAATGGGAATGACATCACCTCACAGCCAGCAACACAAAGTACTGGGGAAAATGGTGCCACTATAAACATGCAAGTTCATTTTTGACGTGCAGAAATTCCGACCTGTGCGTCTTTCTGATTTGGGCAGGAGCATCAATTGTAATTACCCTTGATTTGTCTCTGGCTTTTTTAAAAAAATTTATATTTCTTTTTTATATTTTTTACTAAGAGTGCGCTGTCCATAAGAAATTTACTGTAGGAGGCACTGATTGACATCAACTTCACAACAGTATTCACCTTGACGACCAATAATATCGCACCAGTAGAAAATATGTATGAACTAGGTGGAGACAACACTAATATCATGCTTAGGTGCAACTGAATTAGGTTGGATTGTTTTGAGATTACATTTGAAGTTTATGATAGAGAAGGAGGAAACACTGATGACATAAATGGACTACACTTTGATCAACTATCAGCACTGGTATGTTTGCACTTATAAATTATAATCATTTGGTTAGAACTGGAGCATATGGCAGCTCGCAAAGCCAATTATTAAGGTAAGTGGACCAACTTGAATAATGTTACCGGCAATTAATTTGCTAAATTTGGTAGCATGTTTAGAAATGTTGATTTCATTTAAGATTTCACTGGATTAATTTCTGATAAAATATTGGCATTTATTTGTTTCACTTTAAATGACATTTCTTGGCTTACTTTAATGCTTTCTAATGATCACAAAATGGCGCACTATCCGATTGAAATACAAAAATTTCGGAAAACCATTAATTTAAGCCTATAATTATTCTCACACCTCATCAGAATTATTGTACATGACTGCCGTATCAGATAGATAAAAAGAAACGAAAATCACATGTGTGATTTTTTATATCCAAAGACCATGTGCAGAAAGTTAAAAAGGTTCTTTGGTTATAGTAGCAAATTTGCTATGACAGGTCATATGTAACAAAGAAGGAAGTAGTTGTTGTCTGCGGCCAACTACCAGTTCAAAGTGGAAAGTAATTTCTAAACAATTTCTTCACCTTGGAGGTTTTATTATTTAGCATTTATTTCTTAGTTGTAGAACATTTCCAGCAAAATGCATGATTTGTAAATCAAATATTTGGAGAAAATTATATGAGTATTCATTACTTTTTCGAAGTTATTAAAAACAAATTGACATGCTAATATGATTAATATTAACTGAAGGGCTGAGTCATTGAACTAAACTGCCAAAGCTGCAAAAGGAACTGTTATTGGACTCTTCCTCTCCTGTCAATGTAAATTCATTTGGTGTTAAGTTTACTAAGTACAACACAGAAAATAAGATTGCTTGATGACCAGTGGGACAGACACATCTAACTTGTCAGATGTAAATGTCAAATTTTAATGACTCTGGCAAGGAATACAATAATGTGTGTGTGTGTGTGTGTGTGTGTGGAATAACCTACAGGTCAATAAATACATATAGAGACTTAAGAAGATAAAATGCGTGAAGAATTTTAGTGTGTTTCGTTTAAACAGGTACTTTTTAAAAGTTTCCTGGCATTCATTATTTTATTTGTTCGTCGTTTTATTAAACTCACCGTTTCACAGATCTTCATTTTTGTTGTCCACAGACCCAATGCTTTCGTTAATGAGAGGACAAAGGTGTTTATTATTAAGCAAGTTGAATTACCCATCCTATATGACAATGATGTGCTATTATTATTCTTAAAAGAATATAAAAACAGATCTACTGTCACTGATCTGACAAAAAGAGTGACGCTCGAGCCCTAGACAAACATTAGCCAATCATAGTGAGACCTTCTCAATAATGTATAATGCAATATCATGCATTGCCATTGTCAGCATGGAGAAGATACATATTTAAGGTTCAGATACCTGTTCGGATACTCAGTTCTAAGAACACAATGGAGGTAAATTCTTACTTGCTGCACATCTCAACTTTATATAAATTTTATGTTTCATGTTTACTCTTATAAGTTGGCAATATTTCTTCCACTACGGATAGTAATCAAAGCGACAAGTCATGTCAATAAACACAAGTTTTTATATATCCTCCACAGAAATTCAAGGATGTATTATTTTTTATACTTCTGTGCCATTTGCATCGCCTGTTAAAACACTGTCCCCCATTAGTATGCTATGTCACAGGGAAGCCATGATCATGCTGGCCAGTTGCATGAACAACAAGTGTAGATTACGTCACCTGTGGTACCTCCTTGTATAATTAGTCTGGTCACCTAACTTTATGAAGTCTAACATGAATACCAAGATCCAGACCAGACCTATAACTGCTAGTATCTTAAGTCGACCGCAGTAATACTATTTTATTAATTTTTTATATCGTTCCGTAAGATAGTAATTTACGGTTTATTTCAGTGGAATATAGAAAACTGAAGCCATTGCTACTCTGCTAGAAACATTCAATTTGGTTTGGTTCTTAATGATAGCTCACGACAAATAGGTTCAGTGCTGCGGAAAATTTAGTAAACATGATTAAGACTTGTACATTCAAATTTCTGTCAACATAATACTGAATTCAAATTATTTTTACCGAACATTTTTACTGACAAACTTGTAAAACGTTCACTTTTATACTATCCAGAGTTGCAAACTAACATTAATAACAAAAAGCATATATCTGTCATTGCTTCAATTTTGATTGGATATAAGGGTTTTCGAGGTTTGATTTTTGATCTTTGAGCTTTCTTCGTCTTCATTTAAATCAAATACGATGGGTAGAATTGCATACAGCACCTCATCGGCAGGTTTCTTTACTTTTAATTATAGCTAGACAAAGCACTTTTGTCAACCAAGACCATAATGCATATTTGTGGGTCAAATAGTTGTCATATTAATGGCTGAAAATGCTGGTTCCTGATGAAACTGGATGCAGACTGAAAAGAAAACAATTCAACAGGAAAAGTCATAAGTGAATAACAAAACTGAATATTCTAGAACAAATTTTTGAAGAAAAATTTCAGATTTTAACCAGAATAAAAGTAATATGTGTATTTAAAGGAGAAATGGCGTATGTGTACAATTCTATGGAGAAAAGGCATGTGTACAAGTGGACTTGTATGTGTAAACGTCATCCACTAAGTGTCAGCATGGTCCATTTTATTGCGAGATTCATGTTAATTTCTATAGAACAAAACAGCTCTCAACGTTTATCGAATGTACAAGATATTCCACATATTTTAAGGCCGTACATTAGGTAATGGGGACGATATTGCGACAATGTGACTTCACGCAAGAAAATGAATATCGAATATAATGACATGGGGACTTTAACAGTGGTGACATCACGGTACTCGACACTGGAGAAAAATTGCAATAATGTTGCAAGTGGCTGAACTCAATCGGGCGAGTAATATGTACAGCGTGGCAAGTGGTTGACCTTAATGCACGCTACTGTAGATCGGTAGGTGAAAGAGGAAATGGAACAGGATGGGTCTCTCTATGGACAAAGGTGTATGGGGTCAACGTAGGCAAACACAAACAAACAAGCAAACAAAGTTACGAACAGCTAACAAATAGCGTTTTAATAGAGTGCATAATGGGATGTTGATGGCATATAATGCATGTAAGAGTATTTTTGTAGGATTTCATCTTTTTCTCTTAAACTTTACGATGAAAATGGCCGCTTGTGATAATGTGTTTATGGGATGTTGAAAAGAATAGGGATGTTGGATGATATAGTGGTGTCATAGTGTCTTTCTGGTGTAAAGGATAATTCATTTAGCGACATGTCATCCCCTTCTCTTACACTCTATGTGAACACATGGTATTTTGGATAGTGAATATGATATGCTGTATAGCATTGTGGTGTGATGGATAGTATTTTTATAGTAAAAAGGAGTAGTCTTTTTCTGAGATTTCATCCACTTCGTTTACATGCTAAGAATAAATACAATACGTATGGGATAGTGTGTGTAGGGGTGTCAATGGCATAGTTGATATTGTTTTGGTAAGGGATAGTCGGTTTTGTGAAATTGCATATTCGTTTACATTCTAAGCTAACACATGACATTTGGAGTGTGTGTGTGTGTGTGGTCTTTATTTGTCCGTATAAAACTCCCTCTGTCTCTATCAAATTAATTTCACCTATCTACCTACAGTAGCGCATATTCAGGCAACCAGTTTGTTGCGATTTTCCCCTAGTGTCCATTACAATGACTTCATTCTGGGTAAACATTTTGGGTCTATAAATATAGAATGTATTTTTCTACAGGAATTTGAACGAGTTGTACCTATAAATATATACAAGGTTTTTCAAATAGGATTGTCGCAAAAGCTGAGAATATAAATATAGACTGTTTCTTTCGTAGGAATTTACCACTAATTATGGCTGAAAATAAATACTAGGTTATTCCAAAGGAATTTCCAACAAGTTGTGATTATAAATAGATACGAGTTTTTCTAAAATTGACTTTCTTACAAGTTGTGACCATAAATAGACACTAGCTTTTTCTATATAGTATTTTTGGTGGTGTTAGAAGCAGTCTGTTTTGTGATATAATCTCATTCTCTTACATTTTAAACTAACAAAGTGACTTTGGAGAATGTATACATGTGTGTGTTTGTTTGGTGTTTAATAGACAATAATTATGTGGTCTAAGGGATAGTCTAGTTTGTGAGATTTCATCTGCTTCTCTTACACTATAAGCTACAGGACGATATTAAGGTAGTATAGGGTGATGAACGGCATATATGGTGTGTGAGGGTATATTTTGTTTACTTTTATCTCTTATTCCTGCACATAAACTAGCATAGAACGCTTGTGATAATTTGTATATGTAGTGTTGGAACGTAATGGGACGTTGAATAGCATAGTGGTGGAATGGATGGTATTTTATTTTTGGTGTAAGGAATATCATACTTTATTTGTTTTCATTTCTTTCTCTTACACTCTAAAGTAACATGATATTTAGACAGTGTGGGGTGATGGATGGTATAAATGATATAATGGTTAGCATATTGTGTCGTATGATGAATAGTAAGTTTGTGCAATTTCATCTTCACTTACACTCCAAACTAACGTAAGTAGTTTTGGATTGAATGAGTATGGAGTGTTGAATGGTATATTTGGAAGCGAAAGATCTCTGTGGAGAGGTATGGCTGTCTAAAGCGAGTCTTGATCTACGATCCGGATGCCACACGAGGTTTTGAGGAAGAGAGGAAGGTCAATGCGATATTTTGTGTGTTAACTGAATGGTGTTAACATAAGCTTAAGGGTCCGTTTCAAAGACCGCTCGTATGCCTTGAAAGGATCAATACTTTATAGCCAATTTATTCTTGTCTTTATGTTGAATATTGTTTGCTTACCTGTTTGCTTGTTTTTTTTGTGTGTGTTTTGTATATTCTAACCTTATACACCCTTGTCCCTAGACAGACCCATCCTTTTCCATTTCCTCTTGTCCCTAGACAAACCCTATGTGCAATTCACCTTTTCCCTAGACAGGCCCACTATGTTAACTTTCCCATTGTCTTTTTACAAAGCCCACCATATTCAATTCCCCTTGAGACTAGACAGACCCACCATGTTATGCGTATATGTATGAATAACTATATTTCTATGTTTTCTTTGTCTCTGTCAAGCTTCCTTTGTCCCTATCAATTTCATTTCATTTACCTATCTAATGTGTTGCGTATTCAGATCAGCCACTTACAACACCGTTACTTAGTACCTACCAGATTGAGGTAGACCACTTGTAACATTGTTGCCATTTTCCCGCAGTTTCCAGTACCGTGACGTCACCCATGTGAAATTATTCTTGTCGCCATATTCGATCTTCACTGCTTCGCACGAAAGTTCCATTGTCACTGTATCGTCTCCAGTAACTACTCCTTACCTTTCTTTCTAAAGTAAATTCCACCTGCGTTCAAAGAGTTGCACAGTTTTATTTCGTACTTGCTGTTGTACTACATTGTCTGTTGCATTGTATCTTAGTATTAGTTACCAACCTGACAGGCAAAGTAAAATGCCACTTAAATTTGGCACCTTCTCTTGTCTGCATAAATTGTAATATTTGCTGTCCTATATTGATGTGCAGTTGCGAAGACTGAAAACCTACTGATACAACTCCTGGAAACACGATAGTGGCAGTAGTCCTTTCATCAGAAATAATAAAAGCAACACCAACATGGACAACAAACAGTGAAGGAGCCGAAGAAAGAATACAGACACAAAAGTTAATAAACCAATGAAAACCACAGCACCGGAAACAGCAGCAGCGACATCAACGATAGCTACTACAACAACAGGACTATGGGTAGTCTCAATTAAACAACTAGTTGTTAGCAGCCTGGCTAAATTGCATAGCCCTTAAACCAGGAGAGTACTGCCCAATTACAATATAATTAAAACATGATCTCTGCTGTTACACATGAAGATATGATAGCGACCGCTTAAATGTCATGTTCTGGTAACCGATGTTATTCATATTATCGCTAATTTTATCAACCAATCCGATGAAGTCTTACATCATCGCGTTTGAAGACAGAACACTATGGACGAAGAGCATGAAAGTGTTCCGAACGATTTTATTCACTTTCAGATTTCTGAAAGCTGCATTTCCTTTGGCTAATTCAAATGTCACCAGAACATGACCGGTAAGCGGTCGTCGTCAGATCTTCACTTAGGGCAAGGGAGATCAGATTTTAATCAGATTCGCCCAAGAAAAATCCAGATAATACAACAACTGACTGATATAGTAAATTACATATTTGACCAATTAGAAAATTGGGACTTAATACCCTACTAGAAAATATTGAAACAACAAACAAGCACATTGATATGATAAGAAAAATCTGAATATGAATCTCAATGTGTAAAGTGCAGAGCCAGTTACGGCATATATGTGCACCGGAAGAGTGCACTAACTAGAAAATCTTGACGCTCTCCGCTGATTTCGTGCACACAGCAATGTGACTCAGATGTGTCCGGGGCCCCGAATGGCCAAGTGGTCTAAAGCGCTCACCGTTCCAGATCACTGCCATCTCTCCGCTGTCTGCATGGGTTCGAGTCTCAGGTTCGGCTAACGTTGGTACGTGAGAAAGTTTGCCAATAGCTTCTCCTGGGTAGGTGGTTCTTCCCGGGGTTTTCCAGGGTTCTTCCTCCACCAGTTATACTGCCCGCCATTGTATAGCCTATCTTGTGCTGAAAAATGGCGTTAAACCCTACTACAGCTACAACTGATAAGTCCAGTCCACAATTGATTTTACGAGGAAAGAATTTCTAAATTGTTCTGTTCTACATTGCTCAACTACAAAACATATATTATTTGCTGCTAGATTTTCTACAATGTTTATACTTTCAAACTCTGGAAAAGAATTGGTATAATCTGGCGTTTTTGTCCAAATGGTTTTAAAAAATAAATTTGAGAAAGCCGACATTAACTGCTCGAATAACTGACGTGCATGCGGAACGATACGACGACGGTTGCTTGAATAAAATCCTCGAAAAGAAATGTGTGGAAAACAAAGAACCCATTGTTGATATCAGCACCCTAGGGCGAAAGTTTCTGGATTGTCCCTCTGCAGTACTAGCCTTTCTAATCAAGAGATATACAAGGTCCATGATATGCTTACAAAGCCAATTGAAAGACATCATCATTGGGGCCGCTTGGTGCAGTACTAGAATACAAGGGATGAAAAAGGGAGAGGTTTCAAGCTCTAGAATGTATCTACCAGTTCCTGCTCGCTCTCTTTTTAGGGCTTAACCAAATGCATGATATTAATATGTTTCAATTTGGCCTGAAACCTCGACTCGTTAAAACTATTACAACTACCATAATCCTTATCCGCGGTTCTAAATTTACACCTAAACTCTAACTCTACCGCTAAACAATATGTCATTTGGACCTAACCAGACTGATATATTGTTTTACTTTCTTTTAGAATTGGGGTGCATTAAGTAAACCGATTTTCCAACTTTCTACACAGTAGAAACTCTAACTCTACCGCTAAACAATATGTCATTTGGACCTAACCAGACTGATATATTGTTTTACTTTCTTTTAGAATTGGGGTGCATTAAGTAAACCGATTTTCCAACTTTCTACACAGTAGAAATTATGTAACTAAAATACATTACTCTAATTACAAATTTGCCACACAACAAATTAGCAATAGGTCACACCCATATTTGCAACTGGGTAGAATTTGACCTAATACAAAATGTCGTTTCAGAACCCGCCTACTTCTGTGGTGCCTCGCAGCCCAGTCCCTTTTACCCATTCCCTGTTCAGAATTCCAACTCGACTGGTTACCAATTGCCCTCATGAGCGTGTACGCACAAGACTGGGGTGGCGCTTTGGGTGGGGTATTAATTGCCACCAGAAGTCTTAATTGATGCAGATTGTATCATGACGAGTATGTGTTACAATTCCCACTCATCATATGTCCGTAGAACTTATTGTCCCGGAATCGGACACAATTTGGAAGCATACATCGTGTGCATAAACGCGTAAGGGAAGAGGTGCTCTTCCCTCACGACCAATTAAGCATCCCGACATTCCTAAATAAAAAAATGTTTCAAATGCCCTAAGGGCGAAAGCGAACATAATCAAACGTAAGTAAGTCTGGTTACCCTCGTTGACTGGTGAACACGTAGTAGAAGACTGAACTCAGTGAATAATTTAAACGACGCTTGGTATTGGAAGGTGGATGCTGAGTATGTGGTAGAAAATGTTTGCCGTATATTGGAGGTATCCAGTAAAAACAAAATAAACAAAACCACATATCTTATGATTACTGATGTAGAGAGCTATAAAATTAAAAAAACGTGCATAAAGGCAATATTGTATGAAGTCTGCTAATGTGTTAATTTTGTGATCATTTGATACAAATTCGCTTCCATTGCAACTTGATTCTTAAACCTGTAAAAGTGTTTTTCTTCCTTTTTTTATACTTTTAATTCATAATTGTTTCTTTTCTTGGTTTCTTTTTCTATCATTTTTGTTGGTGTATTATTTTAATCAGTCTTTTTCCTGCATTTTTTTTTCTCTGTTTCTTTTCTTTCAAACTTTATGTTCCTTTGTGTCTAGTCCTGCAATGTAAGACATAGGACATGCTGGTTTTGCTTTAGTGCTATGTCATACTCTCCAAATAACGGCCTTGAATAGCGTAGTCAAAGTTTCAGGAATATCTCACACATTTGGTAGCCTATATGGATACCCTTTCACTAAGTTATGTGTGATTAATATACCTACTGTGCTGTCTTTATCCTGGCGAAATGAAAATATCACACTAGCAAATGGACGCATTTCCATGTTCTTTTGACATACATTTCAATTTGTTGCAGTATGACGGTAGTCGAGGTATGCCGAAGTATCTTTAAGTAGGTTCGTTTGGTGGAAATGTTTCTTGAACGAAACGAAACGTTGCTTTACATTTCCAGTAGACATATTATTTTTTTTTATTCGTTTCGTTAAAGAACCATATTTCAACTTAACCCGATTTCTGCACTTCCGGTTTTCATCGCTTTCCAGCCAGCTGAAATGTAGTCCAACGAAACTTGAAAACAGGTCCATTGCTTTTGTGACAATTTGAATTTATTAGAGAAAAGACATCAGGGTAAGTAAAGTATGACAAAAACATCATAACTTTACTTTATAGGAAAGCGTCGTTATTGGTTACCAATTGTTTGTTTTATTTCTGAAAATTTGACTTTTGCTATACTGTTAGTCGACATCAAAACACGCTTCACAGCGCTGTTATTTAGGCGGTAAGACCCGTCACCCTCCAGAACAAAATATCGGAAGATGTGCCTTACGTTGTAAGACTACTTTGTTTCCATCTGGAATCGGGTCACAATTAATACTTCCAGTTCAGTGCACAATAAGTAATAAGGCCTTGGTGATGATCCGGAAGTGAAATCTGTGTTCTGTTTACATGCTGCTATATTGACAGTTCAGCATCTAAAAAAAGAGCAGGTCAACCTTTGACAAGAACTTCACCGTGAAGTAATCTTTGAAGGTATTTTAGATTAACATATGATTTGTATTGATTGTCACACAGTGGAAAGGTCAGTACTGAGAAATAAATGTAGAGAACATATAGCAAAATTAATCGTGATCTGTGTCCATCTACATTGACCAGTAAAACGAAGCCTAGACAGAGTTGTCTTTCCGGAAGTATAAAAACTTGGTATATGTTATTGTAGACCTACGTTTTAACATTTATCGAGTTATTTTAATAGTATTTGTTGTTTCTTGGGTAAGTTAATGCTCTTATAATGTTCATATAAGTTTCAAGCACTTAGAGCCTCTTTTTGCTTCTTGATACTTCACAGCGTTGT
This sequence comes from Sinohyriopsis cumingii, assembly GCA_028554795.2. Taxonomy (NCBI): domain Eukaryota; kingdom Metazoa; phylum Mollusca; class Bivalvia; order Unionida; family Unionidae; genus Sinohyriopsis; species Sinohyriopsis cumingii. Next base: position 124,409,132 of record CM068837.1, on the reverse strand, counting down.
ACACCAAGACCGCGAAACCCGAACGAACGTTGCATAATAGTCTTTTGAAGATGGACGTGATACAAATCAAAGAGAAACCATTCAAATGTGAGGTTTGTAATAAAGTGTTTGAGCATAATGGCAATTTGCAAGTTCACTTGAGAACGCATACTGGAGAAAAACCATTCAAATGTGAAGTCTGTGATAAAATGTTTACAACAAGTGGTAATTTGAAGACACACATGATGATGCATACTGGTGATAAACCATTCAAATGCGAAGTTTGTGATAAAACGTTCACAGTAAAGAGCAGGCTCAAAAAGCACATGGTGATACATACTGGAGAAAAGCCATTCAAATGTGAAGTTTGTGAGAAAATGTTTAGATTAAACAGTGATTTAAAAATGCATATGATAATACATAATAAAAGTAAACCATTCAAATGTGTAGTTTGTGATCAAATGTTTGCACGTAATGGTGATTTAAAGACACACTTGAGGATACATACGGGAGAAAAACCATTCAAATGTGAAATTTGTGACCAAATGTTTACACTTAGTTCTAATCTGGTGCGACACATGAGGATACATACTGGAGAAAAGCCATTCAAATGTGAAGTTTGTGATAAAGTGTTTGGAGAAAGGGGTTCATTAAAGAGACACATGATGATACATGCAGTATATAAACCATTCAAATGTGAATTTTGTGACAAACTGTTTATAGTAAACAGTGCGCTCAAGATGCACATGTTGATTCATACTGGCGATAATCCATTCAAATGTGAAGTCTGTGATAAAATGTTTTTCACGCGTAGTTATTTGAATAAGCACAGGAAGATACATACTGGTGATCATCCATTCAAGTGTGAAGTTTGTGATAAAATGTTTAGTTTAAACAGGTATTTGAAAATGCACATGACAATACATACTAAAAGTAAACCATTTATATGTTAAGGTTGTAATCACATGTTTGAACATAATGCTGAATTGAAGATGCACTTGAGGAGCCATACTGGAGAAAAACCATTCAAATGTGAAGTTAGTGGCCAAATGTTTGTGTGAAATGTAAAAGTTTGTGATAAAATGTAATGAGAGAGGGGTGCTCTGATGACAAAGAGGTCTCGCTAGGATTTTAAAACTTGGGAGTCCAGTACACCTATTTGGAGAAGACTCCCACCAGTAAATGTTCCACTCCTGTGAACTTTAGCACTTCTTCTCAATGTTTGGAGATAAAATGTTTACACAAAGGGGTGCTCTGATGACACAGCAGTCTTGGTAGGATTTTAAAACTAGGAGTCCAGGACACCTATTTGGAGAAGAATAGGAATACCACCAGCAAAAGTTCCAGTCCTCTACCAGAAGTCTATTGGACATACCTGAGAAGAACCAGTGGTTGCCATTGAGTTTAATTTTCTAACTTCTTTACACCACTGACATATAGCTCCTGTTTGTCAATTAGAGTGAGACTGAATTATGTCAGGCCAAGGAAAGGTCTTATTCCAAGCACTAAGTTAGGCATCACACACTTTATTACATTAGGCTAGTGTTCCATGTAAACTATCAGTTCTGGGAACTCTAGCACTTCTTCTCAATGTTATTACAGTCTTCATCAGCCTGCCATTTAACCCCAAAAATACTTATGCAAATCTGCAGAGAGCATTTTGTTTATCTCTCAACATATCTTGATTTCGAGGCCATGTGCACTACTTATCTGGCTAAACTTGGAAATGAAGAAAATAATGGAAGCTAAAGTTGTTCAGTTTTCTAAATTGTAATCAGTTGGTTAGAACTGGAGCATATGGTGGCTCACAAAGCCAGTTGTTAATGTAAGTGACCAATTTTAATAGTTTTATTGGCAATTAATTTGCTTCTTTTGGTAGAATGTTTAAAAATTTTGAATCATTTATGACTTGACTGGATTAATTTATGATTAAACATTGGTGTTTGTTTGATTGTACTTAAAATTATTATCAATTAGACAAAACTGGAAAATGTGGCTTTTCATAAACCCAGTTTCGGAGATCTCTGAAACGCTTAATTACGCGTATTTGGACGCCAATTTTTGATCTGGGACGAAGAAAATCACTGAGGCGGGAGTCCTCCGTACGCATGTAATAGGTGTGCGGTAAAATTCAAAGACTTGCCAGTCCTGCTTCAGCCACCTGCTCTGTGGGAAAATATGTTGATCAATTAGCTGTGCTGATATTTACAATGACAGAATTCAGTGACTGAAAAACCCCTTGATGTACATGTTGCCATTATAAGAGTACGTCAAAGGAACATGATGCTATAGCTGAGCAGCAGGTTCAAAGGCTTTGATTGTCGGCTGGGTGGAAAAATGTACAGATATTTACAGTTATTGAATTCTGAGGCAGAAATACATGTGGTCATTTATAAGAGTACATCAAATGAACAACTTTAGCTTTCATTATCGTGTTACTTTCCGAATGTAGCGGAATAAGCAGTGCACGTGACCTCAGAATCAAGACATGTTGAGACTTAGACAAAATGCCATTCGCAATTTGGATAAGTATTTTGGGGTTAAACGGCAAACATACGAAGATTGTAACGATATTTAGAGGAGTGCTAAAGCTTCTAGAATTGATAGTTCAGATGGGACAATAGCCAAGTATAAGAAAGTGTGTGATGCCTAGGTTAGTGCTTGGAATAAGACCTTCTTTGGATTGACAAAAATTCAGTCTCACTTTGATGGACAAACATGAGCTATATCAGTGTTATAAAGAATGTAGAAATTAAACTCAATGGCAACCAATAATTCTTCTAATTTTCATAGTTTTTTGGGAGGGCCAGGGGTCGCTCAACCAGGCGAAGTGGGCGACTAAGTCGCCTAAAAAATGTGAACTTCTGTTAGGAAAGCGAAAACGACTTCGCCTTGTTATATTTTTAGAGGTACATTGACTGACCATGCTTTTTGAGATGCCCCATAGACATTAGTAGCTAGGGCTAGTTTTTATATCAGTTACGTTGACAAACTCTTGCCCGTTCACAAGCATATGTTTTGATAGCTGATTGACCGTTAACCATTTCCCGAGTAAGGTAGCAACTATCACTGCCCAATTTCCGCATGCTATCCTTTGATGATAAAAACATACAAACTTGTGTTTCGAAACTTTAACAATAGTGTGTAAATATCAATTTGTGTTTTAAGATCAGAATCGGCGATCTGGATATATATTAACTGTCTTTTGTACACTATTTTCGTCATAAAATTAGTTTGAAACTGTAAGTGAACCAGCAGGCCTAACGGGAAATAATGACGGACATTGCTAAGTCTGGGATGTACCAGTTTATTAGATTGTTTGTTTTCGTAAATCATCGGACAAATATATTCAGAAAATATACAATTTATTGAAAGCAAAGCATATGTATTATTTTATTAAAGATTTAACTTCAAAATACAAATTATATAGGTCAGAAACATATGGGACAGTGCTATGTTGTGGAATTCGCTAGATGCGCTTTAAGGTCTAAGCTGATTTCCTACTTGACATGTATTTGTGAAAATACGAAGAAGAAAAAAAAAACGCAAGCAGATGCTCTTTAACCATTGCCTAAAATTACTACAAGTACGTAGACAAATAAATAAACCATAAATTTGCAATCTGTCAATGGACTGTTGTAATGAAGCTATATTACATTGAGTGATTACATTACGAAAACCTCTCCTTCTAAACATAGTTGCACTCACTTCTATCTTGATTCTGTAGGAAAGAAGGATTTAGTTCATATACCAACTATAAAGGAGACATGTCTGTAAATCTATGCATTTTAGTGTGTTATGTATGAATAAGGTAATGTTTTATCTGCAACGAAGAAATGAGGACGAACAGTATGATCTGAAGACACGTGTGCATGGTACTGGGGTTGTTTAAAACACGTTTTGAAATCTTTGAAAGTGCCATTATTGTGAACTTTTAGAAAATATAAACAAATAAATGAATTTTTTAAAAAAATTGTTATGGGTAGTTGAATAAGCATTTTTACTGACCTGAAATTACAGTAAAATAATCTGGTTACTCAGTTAAAATTTGTTACAATGTAGTTTCGGTTATTCTCTTTTATACTCATATGGCCAAAATAACTCAGAAAATTCTCTACTTGAAAAAAAAAGTATTGCTTAATTCAAAAGTTAAATGCAAATATGAATACTGGCAAATAGAGGGCTTAATTCAAATAAGAAAACATAAGTATGTGTGTGTATGAATATATATATATATATATATATATATATATATATATATATATATATATATATATATATATATATTGCGTTTCTTGCTTTGCGTCCACTTCACCCTGTTCAGTAGAAAAGGAGAAGTCACTACTCCCTAAAATTCAAGCCTAGCTTGACCCGTGGAAGGGACTGCAACTTTTGCAGGTGGGACTCCTATTTTTACCAAAATGGGAGTCCTGGACTCCTAGTTTTAAAGTCCTAGCGGGACCTCTCGGCAATGTTTGCTACTTCTTCCATACAATGGCAATTTGGCTTAAACAAGATGGATTTGAACATTGAGGACTAAACCAATAGAACTGTAAATCTACCTAACCGAGTTGAAAGTTGACCGTTTTGTATTGTTATGTATATTTAATTAAATTGTTTGTCAGTTTTAATTTCATTACATGTTATTGTAATGTAACATTGTTTGCTGGACTTGATCTTGTCCAGCACTGAGTCCATTTATGTTTGAACTAATTTACTTTTTTATGGGGCCCCGAGTGGCCGAGTGGTCTAAAGCGCTCTTCGTTACGGATCACTGCCATCTCACCTCTGTCTGCGGCGGTTCGAGTCTAAGATTCAGCCAGTGTGGGCATGTGAGAAAGCTTGCCAGTAGCTTCTCGTGGGTCGGTGGTTCTTTCCGGGGTTTTCCGGGTTCTTCCTCCACCATTAATACTGGCCGCCATGTATAGCCTATCGTGCTGAAAAATGGCGTTAAACCCCACAACAGCAACAACTTTTTTATATTTCATTTATGTAAACAACTAATAATAGCTTCATTATTCTCTATGTGTACGAGCTTATTAACCGAATAATTATTCAGGTAAACATGTTGATTTCGGTCAGGGTTTTGGAGATTCCAACGTGAATTTGATACGCTAATGTGTTGTAAGTAAGCAAGGCTAATTAGATCATTATAGAAGGTTATTTCTCATTACGTAATGGTAGTTTTTAGAAAATGCAAATTGTGACATGAGGTCAAGCAGAGAAGTATATTATTTTGTGACTGTGAAGATTTTGCTAGTCGTGCTTTAACATCTAGCATTTAAGTTGTATTATGCTGAGACCAATTTGGGATAAATTTTATTTTCGTAAAATTATTGAATTCAAGTGATTATTTTCTCTGGAAATACAAAATTGTTCTGATAAAATTCTTGGATGAAGACATTCATTGGAATTATACTAAATTCAAACTTGGATTAATATTCATGTGATTCAACAAGAGACTTTTGACACATCAGCACTCGACAGGTCATAACAGACACTACATTGCCTTCAATTTCGGATGTCATTGGGACTTGAACTGAGTTTTATTCAGGATTTTTCATTACTAGGACTTGTGTCTTTAATTATTGGATTATATTTGGATTTAATTTACAATACTGTAAGTTCTTTTTTCTCAATTTTCACTTTTGTATTCTGGAAAATAAATTATTTGTTAAATGTTACAAAGCTTGTTGTTTTCACTCTTTAATGTTACTTTACCAGTATAAGATTAGAAAATTAATAACCAACCTGAGTGTCTGTTAGGCGAATTACAGTTGTTTAAAAAAATGTATTATTTAATATTATCATAATGATTTGTTCAGGAGGTTTTAGTAAACAAGAATACATAGTAAACAAACAAGCTAGCATAGCATGTCATCCTTCCAAAAGAAACAAATATTTAATAGTTCATCAAGCTAAAATAATCGGCACAAATTTATTAAATGAATGCTGATTGATATCGTCCAAAGCATCCATTTGTTTCGATCAAGGACTTTCTCAAGACTATGCAATAAAAAAAATACAAGGTACATTTATAGTGTATTCATAAGTTAATAAAACATATACGTATGATTAAATTGTGTGACTATCACCAATATTGCTGGGTAGAAATTTTTTAATTGGCGCTGAGATTTAAACCCACTTATATGGGTTACAGCAATGCGTAATGGATATAATAGTAGATTTCAAGTACAATTTCAGGTCAGCATCACACATCATCACTGCAAAAGAAATGAAACAAGGTTTAGTATAGTAGACACCTACCATCGGGTTTTGACACGTATAATTTAAAAATAATATTTTTTAGCCCTAATTCTGGCCTGTGTGTCTCTTTGTTGGATGTATAGCATCAATCTTAATTACCCTTGATTTTCCTCCGGCTATGTTTATTACTAAGATTGCACTATCCATAATAAATTTACTGTATGAGGCACTGGTTGAAATCCAGTAGACCACAATTTGCACCGGGGGGGGGGGGGGGGGGGGCGAGTGGCAGAGTGGTCTAAAGCGGTCACCGTTACGGATCACTGCCATCTCACCTCAGATTGCTTGGGTTCGAGTCTCGGGTTCGGCTAATGTAGATATGTGAGAAAGCTTGCCGATAGCTTCTTGTAGGTCGGTAGTTCTTGCAAGGGTTTTGCCGGGTTCTCCCTCCACCATTAATACTGGCCGCCATGTATAGCCTATCTTGTGCTGAAATATGTCGTTAAACCCCATTACAACAACAACACCTTGATGACCAATATCACACCAAGGGAAGATATATACCAACTGGATGGAGTTTACAGTTCATCGATGTCACGCTTAGGTGCAGCTGAATTATGTTTTTTTTTGAGATTACACTTGAAGTTTATAATACGGAAAGAGGAAACAATTGACCTTACGCGAGATGATAGATCACTCCGCTTACCATGACCACCTGTTAGCCTCTGACAAACATGCAGTATTTGGCAAATAAATATGTTTCAGTTTAAATGATATATTTATTAAAAATAATTTGTATTCTTAATGTAAAATTACACTGCAATAAACAATATTTATATTTCTAGTTCAAGTTTGTATAGTAATAATCTAAGTGGTTAATTTCAGTAAATAACAAAAATCAGTTTTAAAGCTGCTCGAGAATGTATTCATGTAAACGGAAATTCGCTGCAAAAGATGCTAATGTATTTAGCGTATAATCTTATCCTTGTCAAATTTACCTGGCTTATGTTTCTGCTGCCTTGGAAGTAAATGAAATACAAATTAATAACAAAAGCGTAAATAATTCCTGTTTATAAGTATACTGTTGTACATAATAAATTTAAAGTTCTACTGTGTTCATCAGACGGAATTTTGATCAGTGATGTCTGTTGATGTGAACATGCAAATGCATGTTTAATATATCGGACGATATTTATCTCAAACAATCGTTCTGAAATTTCTTTTTTATTACATTGTTGTATCACCACCCCTCCTTCAGTCAAATGAGAAATTAAGAGTCACTCAAGTGTCTGAAAGATCGATATGATACATTTGTTGGGGGGAGGGGGGCGGGGCAATAAAACATTAAAATAAAAAATTTTAAACTTTGAAATAATACTATCTGGGATTTAGTCCTTCCTATACAAGAAATTAAAATATATAAAACCCGAAAGTTAAGGGGTTCTCCAACCATAGTCTAGAAACGTTTATTTTTACTTATATTTTTCAATTTCAATTGCTTTTTTCATCAAGCCATCTGTGGGACATGCTTTCTACATATGTTTATGCAAACAAACATGTTGGAATTGCCTTCCACTGTTTCCATGTTCAGCTTATCGTACACGTGACCACAAAAGATGTCTTTATCCATCGAAGTTTTGTATATGTTTCGGGAAAGGAATAAATATAATTCCTCCATTTAGACGACATGGCATTGACTGTCAGAATTACAAGGCTCCCACTGACTTCTTGTCACCCTTATCGATGGAGAAATCAACAAATTATTGCAACATTTGTAAATACTTATCATAGTCCATTCATTATTGCCACAAGCAGCTTGTCGGAGGAAAATGACGGACGAAAGCAATGCCTGGAGGTGTGTCTAATATACGCGCGCTGATTGGTTAATTGATCAGCCAAATGGCGATATATCAATTATGATATGAATGAACTGCCTTTTGATCAAATATCAGCATTGGTATGTTTGCACTTATAACTTTTAATCAATTGGTTAGAACTGGAACATATGGCGGCTCGCAAAGCCGGTTGTTAAGGTAAGTGAACCAACTGAATCATTTTATTGACACATAATTTGCTTCATTTGGCAGAACATTTAAAAATTCGGAATCATTTATGACTTTTCTGGATTAATTTCTGATCAAATATCGGCATTTGTTTGATTGCACCTTGGATTAAAATTAGCTAGATCAAACGGGAAAATATGGCTTCTCACGAACTAAGTTTTCAGCATGGGATTGTGTTGTATTGGTGATGAAATTGCTTCAATCGGTAAACGTTTACAAGTTCGAGCATTTTAGTTAATGGATGATTAAGACACAACACTCAGTGAATACGTATGAACTTGAACATCACAATGGCGAAAGAAGTATATTTTCTTTTCTAAGTCTCTGAAACGACCTCCCGGTTATGAATTTGAAACATTTCTGACACCCACCCACCCCACCCCCAGTAAAAAGAAAGACAGTGTCAGCACTTAGGAGAAGGAGAGTAAATCTCCTAAAAAAAATAAAATAATATTTAAGGATGAATAGAAAAGTGAATTTTCAAGGGCCAGAAACTTTTTTTAAAGATGGAAATGGAGGGAAGGTGTGTGACTAGAGTAAGGACGCTGGAAAATTAATTTGATTTTGCCCAATTAAGGCAGTTATAATCTTCAAGTCGTCATGAAAAAAAAAACAAAAAAAAAACACCTGACCATCTGATTGTCATTGAAGCTCGCAGGGCAAAGAAAAAACACCATACTCTAGCCAATATGATAGAAGATGACATGGACAAATCTATTATAGAAGGTATAGAGTTGAACATTGCACATTTCAGGACACGCTATTTCATGGTGAACAATGATCTACTTCTAGACACTCAGAATGGCTTGACTGAGATGCAGAACAATATGCTGTGAATTGCAGGTACATTTTTAGTGTGCTAAATGATGCCAATATTTGTATAAGTTGCATTCAGGAGAGTTTTCAATATATCCACCATTTTTTTCTCGGTTTACTGGTGACAGCTAAATTTTCTTTGGTCATAAAAAGCAGCAAATTTGGTAGGCTTTACAGTTAAAACGCTACTGGAGTTGGTTCATTGGAATATCTTATTATTTATGTAATAGAAATGGACATATTACTTAATAGAATTACATGAATGTTTGGATCGTGATGAATGTGATAATATAAAGTTTTTCAGACATATGCTAATTTAATTTTTTTCCTGCGTTTAGAAACAATGATTGTCCTGCCTTACCCGATAAGTCAACATTATATACTGGTGTAGGTAACCAAGACAACATGCTGAATTTCACTGATGAAGGCATACAAAACTCCATTTTAGAAGACATCAGCCGGAGTGATTTTTTTTTTTTGTTGCATCATAATCGAAGAAATAACATACATAACTATTGACAAGGAAATGAATATGTACCTTACATGTTTCAAAATAGGAACATCTAAACCTGTCATTGTTTTCATTGATTGTGTAGCCATTTAGAATGGAAAAGCTGATAATTATGTGCGTGAAACTGAAAAGTTGTGTTAAGAAAGGTTTGGATGTGATGAAGATTGTATCTGGCTAATGATGGAGGTTTCCTGATGACAGGCAGTAAAAATGGTGTAGGTGTTTAAATGAGGGAATTGCATAATCACGGATTAGTGAAGATTCATTGTGTAGGGGGCATCGTCTCGCTTTGTGTACAGGCCAAGCTAGGAAGGATGTGAATTCATTCAAGGAATATTACACCACCGTGAAGAATGTGTACCATTATCACTACAATTCAGCCATTCGGCACAATAAGTTCAGGGAAAAGGACTCTGTTCTTGCAGATGATATGGACTCGAAACAAATTTCCCTAAAGGAACCTGCCATCTTCAGATGGCTTACATTAGAGAATGCTGTGAAAGCAATCCATGAAGTGTATCCAACTCTAGTCACCAAACTAGAAAATAAAGAAGCAGCTAATTGTACAGAGGTCAGGGATTATTTCTCAAAGACGGTATTCATTCTTGTTGCACACTGCACTTGTGATAGATGTACTAAAGCTTGTGACCAAGTTGTGTAGTGTATTTCGGTGAGATGAGTTGGACACTGAGGTTGGAATGTCGTTGTTAAAAGAACAGGATAGACACTGGATCATCTGAAAAGTAATGATGGTGAAGAGATACGGAATATGTATGATTTTGGTTGCAGAGGACCAGTACAAAGGATTCTAAGTGGTGACCACTCAGCAAAACAGAATATTGTTTCAGATGTTACTGTTCATTATTGTAAGTTCTTGGTTATGTAGAATTTGTTATTTTACTTTAATGTGCGAAATAGTATGCATTTGATAGGGACTATTTCTAACCGTATTACGACTCGTTGCATCAGCAGTACGTTGTACTCTCGCTCGATTCGCATCAAAATTCACTTGTCCGTTTCGTTTAGTTCTACTTAGTCATAGGTATGAATATATAAATAAGATTAAAAGAAAAAACGCGCACCACGGACATTGAGAGGACAACTTACTTCTGTCTAAATTTTGTGTGCAGAGGGATTTTTCCATGTAGTTTGAACAGTTGACTCGATTACCGCCATGGCTAACCCTGAGAAGAACAAACATTGATTGGCTAACTAAGGTCATGTGACCTAAATAGGAGTCTATAAATACGAGTGCAGACAGTACACTGGCAGATAGCTGTCAGAGCGGCAAGGTATGAACATCTACGTAGAAACGAATTTCGGCAAACCATCACTTATACATATTTTTACACAACCGATATTAACTTTGGCACATTGAAATCCCAGAACTGAATCAAATTGTTATGAGAAGTTTTAAATAGATTTATTACATGATTACTATTGAATTTAAATGCTTTAGAATTATTATATAATTCTTTATAAAGCCACTGCTATCTCCCACCACACTGCTCAAGTACACTAGTACCTAAAATTATAGTTTTTATTGAGATCACGCTACCATGTCAGAATGTATAACAGTCAATCCAATATTTAGCTGTTAATATACACAGGAATGTAATAATAGAATTAATATGGTGTATTATTTTCTTTTGGCATTTAGACAATTAAGTCGGATTTATATTATCAAAAGCCGATAGTGTTGTGAGGAACACTGTTTATGTAAAGTCACTGTGCCATATTGAGAAGCATACTCTATATCACATTTATTATTTATTAAAAAGCATTTTTAGTCTTGAACTCTGGTATTTTCGATATATAACACACGCGGTGTTATAATATCGACTTATATGTTTCATTCGACATCCACAGAGTGTCAGCATGGTTCATTTTACTGCGAGATTCGTGTTAATTTCTGATAGAAGAAAACAGCTCTGAAATGTTAATGGAATGTACAAGAAATCCCACATATTTTAAGGGCCTACAATAGTTAATGGGGATGATACAGCGACAATGGGACTTCATGCAAAAAAGTGATTATCGAGTATAGCGACAATAGAAAATTACCATGGGTGACGTAACGGTACTTGACACTGAAGAAAACTGCAACAGTGCTGCAACTGGCTAACCTCAATCGGGCGGGTACTAAGTAATAGTGTTGCAAATGACTGACCCGAATAGGCGCAAGTGTATATAGGTAGGTTAAATAAATTTGATAGGGATAAAAGGAGTTTAACAGAGACAAACAAAATATAGTCATATACATACACAGACATATGCACATAACCTGGTGGGTCTGTCTAGCCTAAAGGACAATTTAGCATGGTCGGCTTGTATAGGGATAATGGGAACGTTAACATCGTGGGTCTGTCTAAGGACAAGTTGAACAGGACATAGCGTTTTTCTATGGACAAGGGGACATGGAACAGGATGGGTCTATCTAGGGACAAGGGTGTATTGGGTCAATACACACAAACGCAAACAAACAAGCAAACAACTAAGCAAACACTTATACAACATTAAACAAGTGGCAATAAAGTATTGATCTTTTCGAGACACAGGAGTTTATGTTTACACCATTCAGTTACTATAAAAAATATTGTACTGACCTTCTCTTCCTCAAACTTCATGTGACATCCGGACAGTAGACCGACTCGCTTTAGACAGCCTTGCCTCTCTATATACATCCTTCGTTTCCAAATACACATTCAACACTCCATATCAATTCAATCCAAAATTATTTAGTTTAGTGTGTAGTGTAAGTGAAGAGGGTGAAATTTCACTAACCTACTATTCATCATACCACACAATATACTAACCATTACATCATTTATACCATCCTTCACCCCACACAGTCTAAATATCGTTCTGAGTTACTTTAGAGTGTACGAGAAGGAACTCAAAGCAAATCAAAAGTACCATCCATTCCACCATTAGACTACTGACCATACCCTTACCATCCAAAACTACATAGACAAACTATCGCAATAATTCTATGCTAGCTTAGAGTGTAAGAGTAAGAGATGAAAGTAAACAAAACATACTCTCCCACACCTTATAAGCCATTCATCACCCCATATTACCTAAATATCGACCTTTAGCATAGAGTACAACAGAAACAAACAAAATCTCACAAACTAGACTATCTCTTACACCATAGAAATATTGTCTATTTTACACCATGTACAGACATACACACACGTAATCATACTCCAATTGCCCTGTGTTAGCTTAAAATGTAAGATAATGAGAAGACTTTACACAAAATGGACTACATCCTACACCACTAGTCAATTATATATTTGACCGCTCTGATAGCCTAGTGATTATAGCGTTCGCCTGGGATGCGGGAGGTCGTGGGATCGATCCCCGGCCGAGTCATACCAAGAACATATAAAAATGGTACTAACAGCTCTTTCGCTTGGCGCTCACCATTAAGTGGATAGTGTTAGAAATGGTCGGCCTGGTGTCAGGATAATGTGACTGGGTGGGACTTCTTGTTACATGTGTGCGGCATGATGCCCCAGTGCTAGACATCACTATAACTTTCCACACTGCAAACATCGTAGCGATATGACTGAAAAATGGTAAAGCTACGTTAAACATCGAAATTACATCACACTCACACTCACGCACCAGTACACATACTGTATGGAGAAACATTATTATCTGTTTATAGTCACATCTTGTAAGAAAGTCCATTTAAAAATAACCATAGTATATATTTATAATCACAACTTGAAGGAAATTCCTTTGGAAAACCTAGTATGTATTTTCAGCCATAATTTGTGGTAAAATCCTATGGAAAACACAGCATATATTTACATCCTCAACATGCGTGACAATCCTATTTAATAACCGTTGTATCTATCTGTGGAAATTCCTATAGAAAAACCCAATTCTATATTTACAGCCTCAAAGATTTCTAGCTCAAATGATGTCACTGTACTGGACACTAGGACAAAATGACAACAGTGTTGCAAGTTGCTGACCTCATTCGGGAGGCTGCTGAGTAACAGTTTTGCAAGTGGCTGACCTGAATCCGCGCTACTGTAGGTAGGTATGTGAAATTATTCTGATAGGAGCAAAGGGAGTATTTTATATGGACAAACAAAGACCGATACACACACACGCGTGCACACACACACACACACACACACTCCAAACGTCATATGTTAGCTCACAATGTAAGCGAAAAAGATGAAATTTCACAAAATAGACTCCCGTACAATACAAAATATGATATCCATCATATCACCTACATCAACTATAATTGCTATAATCACTTATTTTATCATCCAGTCAGATGAAGCCTTATATCTTCGCATTAGGAAACAGAGCACCATGCATGAAGAGCATGAATGTATTCCAAACAATTTGATTCACTTTCAGATTTTTGAAGACTGCATTTCCCATTTCCATTGGCTAATTCAAATGTCACCAGAACATGGCCGGTAAGCAATCGTTGTCAGATCTACACGTGGGACAGCGGAGATCTGATTTTAATCAGATTCGCCAAAGAAGAAGCCAGATATAAAAAAAACAGGCTGATATAGTCAATTACATCTTTGACCAATTAGAAAATTGGGACCTAATACACCTACTAGAAAATGACGAAACAATAAACAAGCAAATCGATGTCATAAGAACAATCTGATTCTGAATATGAATCTGAATGTGTCCGGTGCAGGGCATACATTTATACCTGAATCTGAATGCGTCCGGTGCAGGGCCAGTTACTGCATAAATTTATACCGGAAGAGAGAATAAATAGCAGTTTCTACAATATCTCTGCTTTCAAAATTTGGAAAATATTTGGCTTTAATCTGGCGTTTATGTCTAAAATGTTTTTAAATTATATTTGGTGAGAGAAAGTACTAACCTCGAGGTGGGGGGAGTGGCCGAGTGGTCTAAAGCGCTCTCCGTTACGTGTCACTGCCATCTCACCTCTGTCTGCGTGGGATCTAGTCTCGGACTCGGCCAATGTGAGTATGTGAGAAAGCTTGCCAGTAACTTCTCGAGGGTCTGTGGTTCTTTCCCGGGATTTCCCGGGTTCTTACTCCACCATTAATACTGGCCGCCATGTATAGCCTATCGTGTGCTGAAAAATGGCGTTAAACCCTACAACAACAACAACTAACCTCTCGGCTACATGATGTGCATTACGACGACGGTTGCTTGAACTCATTGTCGATATCAGCACCCTAGGGCGAACGTTTCTGGATCACCCCTCTGCAAGCCTAGCCCTAATGATCAATAAGCTCTACAAGGTCTATGATATGCAAGCGAATTGAAAGACATCATCATTCTAACCACTTGTTGGTGGGCAACTTTAGAACTGTATTAAAATACAAGGGATGAATAAAGTGATGTCCCAGAATGTATCCACCAGTTCCTGTTTCCGCCATCTGAGGTGTAAACTCAGCCCTTTCCAGGCTTAACCAATTGCATAACATTAATATGTTTCAATTTGGTATCAAACCTCGACTCTTTAAAACTATTACAAATACCATGATCCACGGTTCTAAATTTACATCTAAACTTCCAACTCTACCGCTAAACATTAACTCACTTGGACCTAACCAGAATGAGATTTTTTCTATAGACCTTGAGTGCACTAAGTATACCGATTCTCCAACTCTATCTATAGTAGAAATTATATAACTAAAATACATGACTTTGATTACAAAGGTGGCACACAATATTGGCAATATGGCACACCGATATATGAAACTGGTTACAACTTGACCTAATAAAAATTGTCGCTTTAGAACCCGCCTACTGCTGTGGTGCCTCGCAGCCCAGTCTCTTTCACCTATTCCCTGCTCGGAATACCAAAGGCGATCGTGTGGGTGGATTCACATTCGATTAGCTTCCTATTGAACCCGTGAGCGTTTGCGCATAAGTCCGGGGTGGCGCTTTGAGTGGGGTAATAATGGATACAGACTGTATCATGACCAGTATGTGTGTTACAATTCCCACTCATCATATGTCCCGTGGAACTTATTGTCCCGGAATCGGACACAGTTTGGAAGCACACATTGCGTGCATAAAGGCGTAAGGGAAGATGGGCTCTTCCATCACGACTAATTAAGTATCCCGACATTCGGGAATAAACAAGTTGAAAATGCCCTATGGGCGAAAGCGACTATAATCAAACATAAGTAAGTCTGGCTACCCTCATTGACTCGTAAACACGTGGTAGAAGAATGAACTCAGTGAATGATTTAAACGACGCTTGGTATTGGAAGTTTCATGCGTAGCAGGTGATATAAAATTTACTTTTGTTGGAGTCAGTGACTCTATACCTCGTTACAAGCCAAGTGACGATTATAAGAGTTGCCGGAGACTTGGTCAAAGACGTGATAGAGGAGCAAGTAAAGAAGATGAGAGGATTGATGACATTTGAATATTGTAAAGTTGGAAAATTTAAGGAGGCCATTGATTGCATGGTGAAAGTCAAGTATTTGTTAGAAGAGACAGATGACCGGGCAGATTGATCTTACATACCCTTAAGGCATGTGCAGTGGGGATCAGTTAATTTCAACAGAGCTGAGAAGATGATCTTAAGGGTCATGGGAGAGGAAGTGGACAATATCAAAGCTACCTGGGCAAAGGAGAGGAAGACAAAAGACGATAAGTAGAAGAAAGAAGAAGTTGACCGGCTGAATGAACTTTGGATGAATGTCCAAGAAACTTTAAGAAAGATGTAAAAGAAAGATGGGGCATCCAGACTGGATATCAGAGGATTAAACGAAAAAGATGAATTTCTTCCAAAATGTGAGAACGCTGCGGAAGAAATGGGTGAAATAAGAAAAGAACCCAACCGCCCATTTTCAAAAAATATACACATTGCCAAACAAATTTTGTTGTCTTTATGTTGCATAAATGTGTGTTTGTGTGTGTCTTTGATTTTATGTCCATATAAACTCCTTTTATTCCCTATAAACCCCATAACGTCATGTTAAAATCCCCTTATTCCCCTTTTGCTCCTATGTGCCATTCCCATATTACAATTCCCCTTATTTCCTGAAGTGCTTTTCTCATGTTAAATTCCATTATGCCCCTAAGTGCCACATTTAACTACTTACATTGTTTATTTGGTTGGTTGGTGGGTTGCTTGCTTGCTTGCTTTATTAGACTTTCCGTCATTTATAAGCAATTTATCAGCTATTTATGTCGACCAGTACACTGCTTGTGGAGGAAACGTCCACAAAACATGTTAAAAAATATCGGCTCACTAAAAGCCAACTGGATATCATTTTCTCACATTCTGTTATCGGATTCGAACCTACAGCTGTAAAAGTCAAGTGATCGTTGGCGAAGCGCCTTTAACACTGCATCAGAGTGTACCTTGACAGGAAATTCAATGTTGAAAAGGTATACTTTTGGGAAGAAAAAACAGCAACAACTTCATAAATAGCTAATAAAGGCACTAACGAATCAGTTCCTTAGCAATCCGTGTTTGGAAAGGCATGTTTTTTTTTTTAATGCTTAATAAACAGCTTATAAACGCATTGAAGAAGCTTCACAAGTTATAAAAATAATAGTTTTATTATAGCACTAGTACGAAACGATATGCATAAGAAATGCCAAGCTTCGAAAGTTGTTACATAACACTCCGACATTAAAATAATCTCAAGTGTTTTCATGGACCATCAAGATTTGGTATTATTTCTTTAAAAATAAATCAATTGCCATCATACCATGATATGACTATAACAGCCGTACATTTTTAGAAGGCTTTTATACCGACAGAATTTCATAACGTATCATATCTATTTAGATGCAAGTTAGATGGAGTTCGCTGTCGATGCTAAGATTTGTCATTTTGGCTTATTTCCAGCATTAATATTATTTTTCACGAACAGACACAAAGATTTTAACAAAATTGCATACACTACTTCATATCAAATAATCGATGAATAAATAAAATAACATTTTGTAGTTCATTTCATACATTTTCATAATTCTCAAAGAGATGTGTACCAGCAATATACACTGACAAGCAATCTGTACTTGTGCTGAATTTTACATCTGTTACCTGAAACAACAATGCTTTGTAGCATTTATAGGTGTTATAAGTCTGTGCTTTCCTTTTCGGACTTGGGTATGCAAGGGTATTATCAATCAAGTTTTGACTTATCAGAAAAGAAACAAAACCAAATATGTTTTGATTATTGCAAGAGAGGGCTCTATATACGTGGATAAAGGCAACATTGTCTGAAGTCTTCTGTTGTGTTAATTTTGTGAACAGTTGCTAAAAATTCACTTCCATTGCAACATGTCTCTTAAACAGAGACAACTATGAGCCACAAGCTTTAGTTTGACCATGAAAATTGCACATGTACTTGCATTCTTTTTTACTAACAGATTCATTAGTTTTAAATAGCAACCTTGGCTCTGTGATTGCTGATGAACTTGACATTTCAGGTTAATATATGGATTAAAGTCAAAATTAAACTTGCCCAGATTGTCTTGAAACATGATCTCATAATCATCATTCTAATTCTTGCAGGTATTTAACAGCAACTAAATTCTCTTGTTAATAAAATATTAACGTAATGTCGACTAAATAATAATAATAATAATAATAACTCGATTAAAAGCGTACAAGGAATTGTCCTTCAGCTGTTAAGGAGGAATATATATTTGTATACTATTGATGTTTTTAACCTAAATAAAGTGCTTCGCCAAAGATTTTAGTGTAAAGTTCTAAAACGTATAGATTTCTAGTTCCATTAGTGTTTCTGAGTTACGCTTAATGCAGTCCGACAGTAAATACGCGCATTTCATTTGTAAAGACATTAACGTAATGTAGAGATAGGGAGAAAGTAAACAGATTGTGCTAAAAAATATGAAAGTCTTACTAAAATAGACCTGTGTACACACACACACAAATTACTTTTATAATAACTGTTTATCCCCCACTATTATCTGAAATATATTTTAAAGACGTTTTTGTTTTCTTCCCTTTTTTCTTCTAATTCATAACTGTTTCTTTTCCTGCTTTTCTTTTTCTATAATATTAATTGCTGTATTTATTTTCGTTTGTTTTACAGATTTCTTGTGTTCCTTTGTTTTCTTCTACACTGATCAGGAAAACGAAGCCTAGACAGAGTTGTCTTTCCGGAAGTATAAAATTTTGTATCTGTTACGGTACGTGTTAACAATATAAATTTATTTTAATACCATTTTTGTTGTTTCTTGGGTAAGTTAATGCTTTTATAATGTTCGTAGTGCCCAGTTTCAAGCACTTAGAGCCTCTTTTTGCTTATTGATAGTTCATAAAGTTGTATTCCAAGACCGCGAAACCCGAACGGACGTTACAGAATTGTCTTTTGAAGATGGACGTGGTACAAATCAAAGAGAAACCATTCAAATGTGAGGTTTGTCATAAGGTGTTTGCGCATAATGGTAATTTGCAAGTTCACTTAAGAACGCATACTGGAGCAAAACCATTCAAATGTGAAGACTGTGATAGAATGTTTACAACAAATGGTAATTTGAAGATGCACATGGTAACACACACTAAAGATCAGCCATTCAGATGTGAAATTTGTGGTAAATTGTTTGGTCGAAATGGTAGTTTGAAGAGACACATGATGATACATACTGGTGATAATCTATTCAAATGTGAAGTCTGTGATAAAATGTTTACAGTAAATAGCAGCCTTAAGATGCACATGGTGATTCATACTGGCGAAAAGTCATTCAAATGTGATGTTTGTGATAAAAAGTTTAGATTGAACAGTAATTTAAAAATGCATATGATAATACATAATGAAAGTAAACAATTCAAATGTGAAGTCTGTGATCAAATGTTTGCACGCAGTGGTGATTTGAAAAGACACACGAGGGGACATACTGGAAAAAAACCATTCCAATGTGAAGTTTGTGATCAAATATTTGCACGCAGTGGTGATTTGAATAGACACAGGATGGGACATACTGGAGAAAAACCATTCAAATGTGAAGTCTGTAATGAAATGTTTGGGCTCAAGGGTACTTTGATGAGACATAGGAGGACGCATACTGGAGAAAAACCATTTAAATGTGATATTTGTGGTCAACTGTTCAGGCAAAAAAGTGGGTTGAAAACACACATGATGATACATACTGGAGATAAACCATTCAAATGTGAAGTTTGTGATAAAATGTTTAGAGTAAATGTCAGGCTGAAGAGACACATGATGATACATACTGGTGATTATCCATTCAAATGTGAAATTTGTGATAAAATGTTTATGACATGTAGTTATTTGAAGAGACACATGATGATACATACTGGTGATCAACCATTCAAATGTGAAGTTTGTGAAAAAATGTTTAGTTTGTACTATGACTTGAAAATACATATGATAATACATTCTAAAAGTAAACCATTCAAATGTGAAGTATGTGATCAAATGTTTGTGCGAAGTTGTAATTTGATAAAACACAGGCAGATACATACTGGAGAAAAACCATTCCAATGTTAGGTTTGTGATAAAATGTTTGAAGAAAGGGGTTCATTGAAAAGACATATGATGATACATATGTGAGACAGACCATGAATATGTGAAGTTTGAGATAAAATGTTTGAACAGAGAGGTGCTCTGATGACACATGATGATGCAAACTGGAGATAAACCATTTATTTGTGAAGTTTGCAATAAAATGTTTTCTTTGAGTAGTGGGGGGATCCTAGTGGCCGAGTCGTCTAAAGTGCTCACCATTGCGGATCAGTGCCATCTCACCTCTGTCCACATGGGTTCAAGTCTAGGGCTCGGCCAATGTGGATATGTGCGAAAACTTGCCAGTAGCTTCTCATGGGTGTGTGGATTTTTCCAGGTTCTTCCTCCACCATTAATACTATCCGCCATGTGTAGCCTACCTTGTGCTGAAAAATGGCGTTAAACCCTACAACAACTTGGAGCAGTAATTTAAAGAGGCACACAAGGGTATATTTTTCCAGATAAACTATTCAAATGTGATGTTTATGATAAAATGTAGAGATAGTATACAGTTGAAGTGGCACAGGAGGATACATTAAACACATAAGTATCAGTTTCTCTGTTAGTTTTAGATTCAATGAGAGATGAAAGACAGACAAACCATTAATATGGGAAGTTTGCAATAAAATGATTAGATTAAAGGGCGCTATGATGATGCATACCAGAGATAAGCAGTTTATTTGTTGTTGTTGTTGGGTTTAATGCCATTTTTCAGCACACGATAGGCTATGCATGGCGGCCAGTATTAATGGTGGAGGAAGAACCTGGGAAAACCCCAGAAAGAACTACCGACCCACGAGAAGCTACTGGCAAGCTTTCTCACATACCCACATTGGCCAAATCCTAGACTCAAACAGGTTTATTTGTAAAGTTTTCAATAAAATATTTCCATGAGTAGTAACTTATCGAGGCACAGAAGGATCCATTCTCAAGATGTTTGTCAGAAAATATGTAGTGATAGTGTACATTCGAAGATGCACAGGAAGATACATTAAACACATAAATAACAATTTGTCTGTTATGCTTAGATTCAGTGAGTGACATGATCTCTTTCTTTCTATTTAAAGCTGATCTAAGTCATTATTCTGCCGTAATTAATATTACTTGCAACCATAAGAAATCTCTCTCTGCTTTTCTTTTAGAAGAGCACTGGTAGTATCTACCAACAATGTTTGGTGCTACTTCCATAAAATGGCAATTTGGCTTAAACAAAATGGATTTGAACATTATGTGGAATAAACCATAAGAACTTAACCCAGTTTTAAGTTAACCATTTTGTATAAGATCAGAAAATCAAGAAGCAAAATGAGTTTTTGTTCTGCGAAATAAAGTTGTTAAAAAATGTATTGTCATCATAATATTTTGTTCGAAACATATACCAAAGTGGTTTTCAGTTTAAAAATATAAATAAAGTCTGAAAGAAAAGGAGCAGTGCTGTATGATATTACTTTTCCCTCTGTTGAATCAGTAACCTAGAGACCAGAGATAAATCTGACATATGGACACAGTTATCCAAAGAGTAAAATTTTAATTCAGAAGTTTGGAATTTACGTCTGAATTTTTATTTTGAAAGGAGGCAGATGATTAAGAGTATAAATGTCTGTCTGAAGTCAGTAGTGCCTGGACCCTATTTATACTCTCTATCCTCAGGGAACTTCAGATATTTACAAAACCATGGTCAATGGGATTTGGGTATTAGAAATGGGAATGACATGGCCTTGCACCCAGTAACATAGAATGCTGGAAACAATGGTGCCACTACAAACTTGTATGTTCCAGGATGTCTCGATAGACAAGAATATATATCAAACAAACAGGTCAGCATACCACATCCTCACTCTAAAAGAAATAAATTAGGGTTTTTAATAGATGTATACCCTCTGCTTTTGACATGTGGAATTTAAATATGACCCATTTTTGACGTGCAGAAATTCCGACCTGTGCGTTTTTTTTTTTTATTTGGGCCAGTGCATCAATTTTAATTGTCCTTGATTTGCCTCCAGCTTAGTTTCTTACTAAGAGTGTGCTGTCCATAAAAAATTTACTGTAGGAGGCACTGATTGATGACCAGTAATATCACACCAATGGAAGATATGTATGAACTGGGTGGAGACAAGTTTCACTAATGTCATGCTTAGGTGCAACTGAATTAGGTTGGATTGTTTTGAGATTACATTTGAAGTTTATGGTAGAGAAAGAGGAAACAACTATGACATAAATGGACTGCACTTTGATCAAATATCAGCACTGGTATGTTTGTACTTATAAATTATAATCATTTGGTTAGAACTGGAGCATATGGCAGCTTGCAAAGCCAGTTATTAAGGTAGGTGGACCAACTTGAATAATTTTATTGGCAATTAATTTGCTTCATTTGGTAGAATGTTTAAAAGTTTTGATTTCATTTATGACTTCACTGGATTAATTTCTGATGAAACATTGGTATTTATTTGATTCACTTTAAATTATAATCAGTTACACAAAACAGGACTATATGGCTTTTTGCAAAGGCAGTTTTCAGCATGGGATTGTGTTTTATTGACAATTAATTTGCTTCAATCAGCAAAACATTTAAAACCTTGAGCATTTTAATTAATGGAACATTCAGAAAAAAAAATTGAATGGACATAACACTTAGTGAATACATTTGAACTTCAAAAGCATAATCACGAGAAAGAAGTTTATCTTTTTTATTCCATCTCAATCTCAGAAACGACCTGTGGTGATGAATATTCTGACCCTCAGACTCCAAGGAAACAGAAGCATAGTGTCAGCTTTGAGGAGAAGGAGTGTAAATCTCCCAAATTTGTTAGAAAATTTAAAGATGAATGCAATAGTGAATTGCATGGGTCAGAAATGTCATTAGAGATGGAAATTCTAGTGATGATATGTGACTGATGTGGGGACGCTGGCAAATCAAATTCATTTGCTACTGAAAGCAGTTCTAATCTTCAAAGGAGTTGACATGAGAAAACACTGACCATCTGATTGCTATTGTAGCTCGCAGGGCAAAGCAAAACATCATACGGTAGTTAATGTGATAGAAGAGCAGGTTAACAAATCTATTATAGAAAGCATAGAGTCGAAGATTGCACATTTCAGGATGCTATTTCATGGTGAAGAATGGTCTACATCTAGACACTCAAAATGGCTTGATTGAGATTCAGGTAAAAAAAAATTTGTACATTATGCTGTGGGTTTCAGGTATACTTTGTAGTGATCTAAACGCCATGTTTCATGCCCAAATAGAATATACTGTGAAATGCAGGTCTTCATGTTTGTTGCACACAGTATTTGTGATAGATGTACTAAAGATTTTGACCAAGTTGTGTCGTATATTTCGGAGAGATGAGTTAGACGTTGAGGTTGTGAATGTCATTGTTAAAAAAACAGTTGAGACACTGGACCATCTGCAAATTAAAGATGGTGAAGAGCTACAGAATATGGATGATTTGGTTGCAGAGGACCTGTACAAAGGAACAAAAGTGGTGACCACTCAGCAACACTGAATAATGTTTTAGAATGCTGCAGACAATTCTATAGACAACGTTAAGAACATTGCAAATAGATTTGAGGTCACAGCAGATCAAATCATTCAAGCCAGGTCATCTCATGGACATCAGGGCTTGGATATTATATGTGAATGGCTTGGGACCAAATGGAGTCCATGGCGGGCATGTTGACAGAATGAACAAGATGTTGTTTCAGTTTAAGGTAGTGTTCAAGAATGTCCATGGAAAATCACAAAAATATGTGTGTCAGGAACTAGTTGACCAATACAGTGACATGTTTCCTGATTATTGTGTACTGGCCAAGTATATACTGACAGCTCCTCATACAAGTTTGGCTTGGAGCATGTCTTTTCTAGCCAGAATCGTCAGAGGCAAAGTCAAGTTCCCCTCATGGTCTACATTTAACAATATGAAGTTGGCAAAACTCATCAGGATATGTGAAGATTCTTCTGTAGAAGAATTGGTTGTTGTTGTTGTTGTTGTGGGGTTTAACGCCATATTTCAGCACACGATAGGCTATGTATGGCGGCCAGTATTAATGGTGGAGGAAGAACCCAGGAAAACACCGGGAAGAACCACCGACCCATAAGAAGCTCCTGGCAAGCTTTCTCACATACCCACATTGGTCGAATCCTAGACTCGAACCCACGCAGACAGAGGTGAGATGGTAGTGATCCATAACGGAGAGCGCTTTAGACCACTTGGCCACTCGGGGCCCCCGTAGAAGAATTGGATTGAAGAAAGTAGTGTTGCCAAGTTTGTCAAAAGTAATAATAGCAGGAAATGATTAACTGACAATTCTGTGATGTACATCTTTGATATTTGAATAATATATAACTTTCATAGTTGTATAGATATATTTTTGCATATACATGTAAAAGGTTTTGAGCAGTTGATAATAGAATGTTGAAAATATAATAAGGTATAAATTAATCATTGTGTCGTGTACAAAATATACACACATAATTAGAAAGAGAAACACTTTGACAAAATTCAAATTGTATATTTCTTACGAATACTGTACAAGTCTTTTACATTACTCAACACAAGAAAAGAAATCTTGAGCATCATTTGTTTCCACCAATAACAAGGAATCACAGCTATGAGCTCGTGACTGTCCAGAAGAATTTACACCTGAGATTTTAGTTTGACTCTTGAGATTTCAGTTTTGACTCTTGAGATTTTGTTGTCAATGCACAACCTACTCTTCAGTTTTTAAATTTGTTGTTAACCCTTTAAATACCTAATTATTAATTGCAGCATAGACAAGGTAAAATAATCAGGACTATGGTCAAGATGAATGTTGATCAAATTGGAGTAACATAATTATATCCTTATTCAAGATGGCAAGGCATACACTACAGCATAGAGCGAGAATTGATCCTGGATCGTTTGCATATGAGGTAGACATATTGTCATTCAGCTACATTTATGGATGTGCTGGAAAACGGTTTTTTGCTGCATAAATTAAGGCTGTGAATCGATCACAAAATGGTGGAGCATCCAATTAAAGTATGAATCATAAAAAGCCTTTGTCCTTGGGAAAACCATTAATTTATGGACTTACCTCAGAATGTTAGCACACTTTATAATAATTGTTATGATCCAAGATGAATGTTGATTGATCTCAACCAAATCATCCATGTATTTTGATCAGTGACTTTTTCAAGATTATGTAATCAATGGAGACGAGGTTCGTTTACAGAGTTTTTATACTAACTTAATAAAACCTATAAATATGATTAAATTGTGTGATTAGTATCTACACTGCATTATAGAGAATTTATAATTCCAATTCTGCTGAGATCTAAACCCACTTCCAATGGGTTACAGTGATGAGTTATGTATATAAGAGTAGATTTCAAGGACAATTTCATGATAACATTGGAGTATCAGTTCAGCATGTGGTATTATCAATTACTTTTGAAAACCTTACATACTTTCTCAAATCTCTGTGACACTTGAATTTTAGCACAGTTACTTTAGAATATGTACTTAAACAACTTCACGCAGCCGCCATGCAAATAAGAATCATATAATTTACATAACGCTATTCTCCCAGCAGCCGAGTACCTTATCTGTGGAAAACATTCCGTTTTGCTGCATATTACCTTAATTCCATATTCGAAAGTCATTTTCGTTAAAAACATTAGAATGTTATACTCGTTAACCTCGAGTTGAAGTAGAAATTTTCGAGTACATGTTGAGTCAACGTTTTAAGTCACAAACTCCAGTATTGTTATCGAAATGGTGACTTTTCACATTTCTTCACTGAGAACAGACAAATTTATTTGTATTTTGTGCTCAAACGAGTTGGCTAGCTAAAGTGTACAAGTTGAAAAGTTGCAGTTTTCTTAGGTAGTGTCAGCTGTTTACTGCTTATGTTTTGCATTGTTTTGTGTTCATTCGCATGGTAAATTGGAGTAACATAATTATATCCTTATTCAAGATGGCAAGGCATACACTACAAATACATTAAGAAACAGCATAGAGCGAGAGTTGATCCTGGATCGTTTGCATATGAGGTAGACATATTGTCATTCAGCTACATTTATGGATGTGCTGGAAAACGGTTTTTTACTGCGTAAATTAAGGCTGTGAATCGATCACAAAATGGTGGAGCATCCAATTAAAGTATGAATAATAAAAAGCCTTTGTCCTTGGGAAAACCATTAATTTATGGACCTACCTCAGAATGTTAGCACACTTTATAATAATTGTTATGATCCAAGAGAATAGTCTTTAGAAAATTTAGTACATCACTGCCATACGAAAGAGATAAAATTTAACAATAGGTCAACTGCATCATTTTTCGTATACAAGGGCCACTTAATATGTGAAGAAAGTTGCAATGGTTCTTCAGTTATAGTAGCATAAGTGCTATGGCCAATCATATGCAACATACTGGTAAATACTGTGGTCTGATGTCAACTAGCAATTCAAAGTGGAAATCTTGTTCCAGACATTTTTTTTCTCCTTCGAGGTTTTGTCATTTAGCAGTTATTTCTCAGTTGCAGATCATTTCCAGGAAACAGCATGATTTGTCAGTCATAAATTTAGAGGCAGTTACATGTGTATACATTATTTTTAGACGTTATTTATGACCTAACAGTTCCTAAGCAGTTTTTAGGCAGATATTGTCCAGAGAAAATTAAATTTACTAAGAAGACTAATATTAATTGAAGAAGTAAGCCATTGGACAAAACTGCCAAGTACCTGTAACGGAATTGCTTCCTACCTGCTAAAGTAAATTGTTTTGGTGTAGATTTCATAAAACACAACACATCAAACAAGATTATATGATGACCAATGAGACAGTCAGAGCTACATTGTCAGACATAAATGTAGAATTGTGTGATTCTGGTACGGAATATAATAATGATGAATAACCTGTGAGGCTTTTAACAAATCGACACTCAAGATATGCGACTAAATCATTTTGTTGTGTTTCTTTTAAATTTGGACTTTTAAAACGTTTGGTGGAATTTGTCATTTTGCATAGAACTAATTTATTAAATTCAACTTTTTACAGATCTTCCTAATTGTTGTTTACAGGTCCAAGAATGTTTTTAATGAGTCGATAAAAGTGTTTATTATACAGCAAACTGAAATAGACATCATAGGTGACAATGACGTGCTCTTATTATTTTCAAAATAAAGTGAAAACAGGTCTGCTTTCGCTGATCTGAAATAGAAAGTGACTTTCGAACCCTAAATAAAGACCAGCAGAGGCAGACCTCAATAAGTCATAATGAAATATCATGAACTGCCATTGTCAGCATGGAAAACACGCATGTAAAAGTTGTCAGATATGGATTCGGATTCTCAGTTTCAGAAACAGTATGGAGCTGAATTATTACTTTCTGCACTTCTCAGCTTGATGTAAATTTTATCTTTCATGTTTGTTCTTATTAAGATGGGAATTTTTTATTCCACTATGAACAGTACTCAAATGGACACATTATGTCCAATGAACACAATTTTCTTTGTACCCGTCCAAAGTAATTCAAGAATCTAAGTATTATTTTTCAAATTCTATGCCGTTTAAAAAAATAAGATTATGCTATGTTACAGGGAAGGCATGGTCATGATGGCCTGTTGCTTGAACAACACGTGTAGATTATGTTACCTGCGCTACCTCCTTGTATAGTTAGTCTGGTCACCTGACTAACTGTATGAAGTCTAACGTGAATATTCAGATCCAGACCAAACCTGTAAGTGCTGGTATCTTGGGTCGACCGCAGCAATGATATTTTCAAAAAATTTGGTACCTTCCTCTAAAACGATAATTTAAGGTTTCTTTCAGTGAAATTTAGACACTTGAAACCATCTTTACTCTATTTAAAACGTTCAGTTTTGTTTGGTTCTTAATGGTAGATCACGACAAATTGGTTCACTCCTGCGGCAAATTTAGTAAAAATGATTTAGGCTAAGACATTCAAATTCCTCTCATCACAATACTCATGAAGTCAAAGTATTTACCAATCATTTTATTGCGAAAAACTTGTAAAATGTTCACTTTTATAATATGCAGAGTTGCAAATTAACACTAATAACACAAAGTATATATGTCATTGCTTCATTTTGATAGAATGCCAGGATTTCCATCTTCGATGTTTGAATCACTAGACTTTTTTCTCCTCCTTCCATTGGATGTCAGATTCTAACCAAAAATAAAAGTAATCTGTGTATTTTAAGGCATATTTGTACATGTGGACTTCTCTGTCCAAACGTCATCCACAAAGAAGTGTCGGCAGGGTCCATTTTACTGCGAGATTCATGATAATTTTTTTATAAAACAAAACAACTATGAAAAATTAATCGAATGCGCAAGAAATCCCACACATTGTACAACCCAGTCTTTATTTCTAAAGTAAATCCCACCTGCATTCAAATCGATCGCCAGTTTGATCTCGTACATTCAGGTGTAGAATATTGCCTATTGTAGTGTATCAGACTAAATTCAGATCTCCGCTGTTCGACATGAAATCTGACGACGACCACCTAAGGGTTATTTTCTGGTGACCTCTGAATTACCCAATGAAATACAGCTTTCAAAAGTCTGAACGTGAATCAAATTGTTCGGTACACATTAATGAACTGCATCCACAGTGTTCTGTCTCCAAAAGCGAAGATGTAAGATTGCGTCTGATTAGTTGATAAAATTAGCTATTATGGTAATAACATAGGTTACAAGAAGATCGGAATTTAATCAGATAGTCTTCGTATTAGTTACGAACCTGACATGCAAAATAAAATGCCACTTAAAGTTGGGATATTTACTTATTTGTATAAAATATAACATTGGCAGTCCTATATTTAAGTGCAGTTGTGAAGACTGAAGACCTAAAATACATCTACAGTAGTGTTTGAATTTGTTTAAATGATTTGTCAAGATCTCTATATTCGGGCCTTTTCTATTGCCTTTTTATGCTTTGAACATCCTATTTGGTTGCACATTTTATCATGGATTTTCAGTCAATCTATGTTGAATACACCCATTAAATCCCAAAATAAGTAAGTCTTTGAGGTTGATATTTAGGGATTTTTCCTACACAAAGCTTAATAATAAAGGAATATACTACAAGAAACAAATAGAATTTATGCTGTATTTCAAAATAAATACACAACCGTAGATTCATCAATATACATTAACAATATTAATGCGCTCATATCACCGTCCAGCCACCTTTGAACATCATTGCGCGCACAACATTAGATTTACAAAAAGTTCTCTTTTTGGTCTATAGAAATTGAAATTTAGAGTCATATTATTAATGAATGCGCATTGAAGAAACTTTTCTAATTGTTCTGAAATGGATGGATATTGTTTATTTTTTTCTGGTAATTCAACTCAATTTGCGTTTCTGCTTATGAATAACTGGGCATATCGGGCCAGTTCAGTGAAATAAGGAGATTGTTTTTCATTTGGAAATGTAGTTGAAATTACTGCACAATTTCGGTGTGTATTAGGTTTTCCATGACATGGGTTATGTCATTCGGATTTGCAGAACTAGGAAAATACATTTTGAGGAAATTAAAGAAACATAAAGTTAGGTATATTTATTTCCAATCTTATTACCAGCTAAAGAAGACATGTTTATGCCCTGTCATTTGCATGTTCACTGTTCGAGGGACCCCACTTCTGACATACATGGCTTGCATCGCTAGACTGGCATTGTATCAAAGTAGTTAGGTGGGGAAAATTGCAAAGCAGCTGTTGTGCGATAATCCATTTAGCCAGTGGAAATAATACTTTTTTCGTCGTCTTGGCTTATTGTTTCTGATGTTCTTAATTTCGTACCAAAACTTCCAGTTGCATTCTTTTTTCTCGAATTTAGTGCTTTGACTGACTTGTAAAATGGTAAAATTTCTGGTATGACTTCATTTTTAAAGTTTAAATTAAAGTTTTTGTTATGTAAGAATAAATCAAGTACTTTTTATTATCTAGAATTAATAATTTAATTATGTTTAGGAAAACAAATATCTAAATACAATAAATAAATAAACAATTTATACAAAGTTGCCCGAATTATTGAAGGGAATATGTTACGTTCTTTATGCCGCGTGAACGTATATCATCAGTTGCACGGATCAAACATTATTGAAAATCGAGTAAATTTAAATTGTATCAAATCCATGTAAAACGATCATATATCATAAATTTAAAAAAAAAAACGGAAATAATGATGGCACATATAAATAGGCAATACATGCACGTTGACTGGGAATATATTTGCATTCGCTTTTACTTTTGTTCGGTAATCAGTGTGACTCGTTAAATCT
Organism: Sinohyriopsis cumingii; assembly: GCA_028554795.2. Classification (NCBI taxonomy): domain Eukaryota; kingdom Metazoa; phylum Mollusca; class Bivalvia; order Unionida; family Unionidae; genus Sinohyriopsis; species Sinohyriopsis cumingii. The sequence continues at coordinate 124,378,765 of CM068837.1, read as the reverse complement.
TACTCATAACATTTTGCAGGTGTTAGAACATCATTAATTTGCAAGAGATTTTTTTATAGTCAACATGACAACAATTTGAGTAAATGACAGGATATGTCTTTCTGTTATTTACTGCCTCAGTCCTAATGTAGACGAACTAAATATTTTATTACAGTGTCACCTCTTCATACAATTGAAATATTTTTTGAAAAATGCCTTCCACAATAAAAATTGTATTAAAAAATAATTAAATTTAACATTTGGAAATAATTGACGTCAAAATCCAATTTTTCAATTATAGGATTAAGTATAAGGTGGTGTTTTGTCAAGTTGGCATCAGTTACAGCAAGCTCGCAATTTTGAAATTTAAATAAAATCAGTTCTGTTGAAGCAAGATGTAATAATATTCCAATATTCCAATATAATTTTTATATTAAAATCAAGGTAATACAACAAAAGCACGTATACAGACAATTTCTGTATTTCATGTAAATTTATTTCTCAAATACGATATACAATTTGAACATAATCATAAAATTAGCATCAAATTGTATTGAACATTTTCACAAGCACAACAAATACTATCACTATTTAGAAACAGATTTATGTATTTGTATATGAAATGTGATTATAAATAATGCATAAATTCCAAAGCAGACATTTTTCTTCATGCTAATGTTGATTTCGGATTTTTTTAAATAAAAAATTGTTCTTAACAACGACAGCATGCATCGCATGTGTTAGAAGCACACCGGGGAATTGTTTGTATTATACACTTTTACTGATTTTCTGACTAATCTTTCCAATTCTTCTCCAATGTGATAAGAAAAGAATCAAGCATGGTCTTTTCCTTGTGAGCAAATGTGGCGGATAGCAACGCGTAACTACGCAGCGAGATCAATACATATTTGTGATTGGTCAGTGTACCTAGTTTGATTTACAGGTCCGAACTACCTATAAATAACCTCTCATGAACATTTACGACGAGTCCTACAACCCATTTCGGTAACCTCATTATCTGCCCTTTCTTTTCGAACTCTTTAGTGAGTAGAGGTTGCTCTGGAAGTCCATAGAACACAATTAATTTTACTATATGTTCTCTACATTTGTTTCTCAGTACTGACCTTTCCACTGTGTGACAATCAATACAACTCATATGTTAATCTAAAATACCTTCAAAGATGACTTCACGGTGAAGTTCTTGTCAAAGGTTGACATGCTCTGTTTTGAGGTACTGGACTGTCAACAGAGCAGCATGCAAACAGGGCACAGATTTAGCTTCCACATCATCACCAATGCCTTATTACTCACTGTGCACTGTCGCCGAAATACACACGGACAACCACACCCTGAGCTCATTTTCTCAAGAATAAACAATTACCTTTAAATCCCTACCAAACATGCATAAATAAAACTCTTCTATCACCACCAAAATGAGAGAGGAAAAAATGTTCTAAAAATAGACTAGAACTACATTCGTGGATACTGAACTGAAAGTAATTGTGACCCGATTCCAGAAGTATTTCCGGTAGGCATTGCCGCTGGTTGACATTCACTGATTGCAAAACAGAATGAAGTGAATGAAATTATATTTCTTGCCATAGGCAAACTTTCCAATCAAACACCCTAAATAAATGCGCGATAAAGTAAATAAAAGTTAATTGTTAGACGCAATGAACACAATCATATATCAGAGTATGCGTATAACTTGGGCAGATATTTGTAATTAATTTTATTTTTTTAAAGGTAGAAGAAGATAATTTAGGAATAATAAAATAGTGAACACACAATTCCTTGGTAAATCAACAACAATAACAACAAAAACAAAAACAAAATGAATTACAGTTAAACTGAATGTTAAAAGTAGCATTTTATTTAAGAAAGTTATGGACCTTTATTCATGATTATGTTCTGTATTATGCAAATAGCTTAGAAGTAGTAAATGGGGGCACCCTAGCGTCAAGGGGAATTAGCATTACAAGACCCCTTGGGCAACTCTAGCGTCAAGGGAAAATTAACATGGAGAAAAATCGTGGGTCAGATTAGCGTCAAGGGAAATTAACATGGAGAAAAATCGTGGGTCACTCTAGCGACAAGGGGAATTTAACATGGAACTATAGTGTGGGTCTGTCTAGCGACAAGGGGAAATTAACATGGGAATAGAGTTTGGGTTTGTCTAGGGACAAGGGGAATTGAATATGGGATTTTTTTTTTTAAATTTAAATTTAAATTTAAAAAAAAGGGGTAGGCAATGGAAAGGCTATCTCTTTTCGAGAAATATGGCTGGCCCTGAAAAGACCTTTGGGTTTATGTTAATATTAATATTAACATAGATGGCATCTGTCACATCTTCTTCTTCTTCTTCTTAAACTCCTTCTAACTGCAGGTCCATACACAAGTACCCTCTTGAGACATCCTTGTCTTTCTATGTAAACTCTCCTCATCCATTGACTAGTATCTGTCCTATCAACAACAGTCCACTTGGACCTGACATACATGAGCATGTCCGTCCTAAACATCATGGAAGACACAAGGGTGGATGACTCAATGAGCGGGTACAAACACAAACACAAACACACAAACACATACGCTAAGAAACAATAAACAAATCCATAATCTACTATCCACACAATTGTACGTGAGCGTTTACAAAACCCAAACTATACTCTCCACATACGCTAAGAAACAATAAACAAACCCATAATCTACTATCCACACAATCGTACGTGAGCGGGTACAAACACAAACACACAAACACATACGCTAAGAAACAATAAACAAAATCCATAATCTACTATCCACACAATCGTACGTGAGCGGTTACAAAACCCAAACTATACTCTCCACATACGCTAAGAAACAATAAACAAACCCATAATCTACTATCCACACAATCGTACGTGAGCGGGTACAAACACAAACACAAACACACAAACACATACGCTAAGAAACAATAAACAAAATCCATAATCTACTATCCACACAATCGTACGTGAGCGGTTACAAAACCCAAACTATACTCTCCACATACGCTAAGAAACAATAAACAAACCCATAATCTACTATCCACACAATCGTACGTGAGCGGGTACAAACACAAACACACAAACACAAACACACAAACACATACGCTAAGAAACAATAAACAAAATCCATAATCTAATATCCACACAATCGTATGTGAGCGCTTACAGAACCCTAACTATACTCTTCACCTACGCTAAGAAACAATAAAGAAACCCATAATCTACTATTCACACAAACATACCTTAGCTCTTACAAGCACCAACACACAAACACATACCCTCACACTATCTTAAAAAAGAGTTAGTGTTTATATTCACACTACTGTACCTACACATTGGCAAATTGATGGTTATTTCTTTTCTAGAGTATTGGGTAGCCCTGAAAAGGGCTGTTTTTTTGTTTGGAACTTCATGGACACCTGGTTAATGGTGGCACCTTCCAGGCCTGGCGCCGCATACACATCTAATCCCCCAATTACATTTTACCTTTTGGGGGGAGAGAGCAGAGGCAGGATATGTCGCTTCAGAATCCCAATTTTCGCTCTCTGGGATTCTGAAATTTCTTCTTCTTCTCTCCTTTTCCTCCTCCTCCTCCTCTTCTTTGTATCTTCTCTCCTCCTCTTTGTATCTTCTTTCCTCTTCTTTATATCTTCTCTCCTCCTCTTCTTTGTTTCTTCTTTCCTCCTCCTCTCTTATCCTTCCCTCCTCCACAATGGCTTCCGCGGCCAGTTCATTTAATATGCGCCTGGCATATTCCAGATGCACATGAAGTTCCAACAGTTTCTCCAGTCTCGTGTTCATTTTTGGTGTTGATCAATCAACAAGGGTAGCTGGACTGCCGAACGAGTTTCAATTTATAGTGAAAGCGCGGACGTGAACGAAAACATCCCCTAAGAACATAAAATTGATCTTACCTAGATCATGACCATAAAACAACGCGCCGACCTAAAAGAAACACTCACTCACTTTTTTATGCTACCCATCACTATTTTAAATTTTTTTATAAATCACTTCAATAGACTATCCACATACGCAAAGCAATCCAATCTAACTCCAAATATACACCTCAAACACCAAAAAGACATCATTTTAATCTACTATCCATACCAACTTACTTAACCACTTACAAACACAAACACACAAACACATACCCTCACATTTTTTTAAAAAAGAGTTAGTGTTTATTTTCACACTACTCTACCTACACACATTGGCAAATCGATTGTTATTTCTTTTCTAGAGTATTGGGTAGCCCTGAAAAGGGCTGTTATTTTTTGTTTGCTATGGCATTCTTTTTAGTTTCTAAGAATGCGATGTCCTCTGAGGATAGACTTTCTGGCGATAGGTCTGCTTCTTCGGAAAGAGAAGAAGAACTCTTTGGTGTCGATACGACAATCGAGAAAGCCTCTGTCAGCTTCAGGTTGCTGCTGCTGCTCTTGTTGTTGTTGTTGCTGCTGTCTCTGAAGTCTGTACTTCTCTGTCCATTCTTCTTTCTCCCTGTTCATTTCTTCTCTGAAGAGCTCTTCTATCAGGTCTTCAGTGATTTTTAACATTCTCACATTCTCTATTTCTTCTGGCTTCGGTATCAGACTGTGTCTGACCCTATGCAAATTCACGTAGGCTTCGTTGAGTTTAGCTAGTTTGGAGCACATCTTCTTAGGAGCATGAGTCGACAATGGATGGTTAGACTGGAAACAACCCGGTTCTTAAAGTCAAAGCGCGGACTTGAAGGAAAACATCCCCCACACGGTTTTTGAGTCGCAACGTTTAGTGAGTGTCATGAGAGGGATAGTAAGAAATGAAAGAGCATCAATCCAACATTCTTATAGCTAAACAAAACACAAAGGCATTTTTTTCAAAACACAACATTTTGTATTCAAAAATCACTTAACACTAAACAACAACTCTAACATTTTTAACAATAATCCAACAATATAACATCAAACAATTTTTTTCAAAACACAACATTTTTTATTCAAAAATCACTTAACACTAAACAACAACAACTCTAACATTTTTTAACAATAATCCAACACTAAAAGTTTCTCCACTAGGTAAAGAGGGATAACAGTCTTCCATGGTTTCTAGTAATCTAGGATGACTTCTCTCAAACTGTTGATTTCTATGGTATTATCGAATTCTGCATACAGGATGACGTTCACCGTTTCATCAGGGTCTCGGTCTTTAAACTGAATTTCCACACGAATCTGGCCGGATTTTATAGGGTGGAAATGTCCCTCGTCGCTGCCTTGGTCTGGAGTGAAATCGAAAGCCCACAAAGCGTAGCCTCCTGCATAATCCTCGTACGTAATACCGTGACTGGTATTGGTTCCTAACTGTCCGGTGGCTTCGTACAGGGACAAGTACGATCTCAAGTAATTCTTCTTGGTAAAGTCAGGTTCGAAAGGTCGGGTACACAAGGTCTTGACATCGCGACTGACTTCGATTTTGGACACGCCAAAGTGTTGAAAGTAGAAAGGATTTTTTTCGGCAGCTCCGTTGAAGGCTGTATTCTCGACGATACCAACGATCAAACGTTTGGGTAACTGTCCTTGGAACAGATGATCTTCGATCATGGATCGCTGTCCCTTGGGAATGGTGAAGGTTTTCACTTCCACGCGTCGTATGGGATACTTGGCAGTGGTTCTGCTCAACGTCTGACTGATGTCGTTTCCCACTTTAGGTAACACTTCCACACGGCGTACGTAGAGTCTGGCTTCTAGGATTTTGGTTTTGTAACCGTCACTATCAGCCATCAAATGGAAAGCGGCACTGCTACGATTCAGTCTCAGGCGGACATCCACCCCGTTCAGCAAATACTTTTCTTGCAACCACATGTCCAAATGCAAACGATCCATCAGTTCTAAACTTGTGTCGGCTCCCGTGATTCTCTTTCTTCGTTCTACAAATCCATCATTGTTGTCTTTCTTTTCATCAGTTTCCAATATTTCAAACTTGGTAGGTTCGTCAGCTTCCCATACCACACAGGCATTGAGATGAGTGTTCTTGGCATCTATTCCGTACGTCAAGAGATTTTCCAGGTAGGCACGATAAGGGTAAGTATCCATGCTGCTACTGACCAGTTTGTTATTCAAGTACAAGTCCACTCCACTGAACAAGGAATGCATGAAATTGTTGACGGGAGCTACTGCTTCATCGTCTATAGCACCTCCAGTCTTATCTAGAATTTTGACTTTCAGGTACAAGTAACTGCTATTCAGATCGATGTAATCTTCGGGCTGTCCTTTGATTTCAAACTCGATGAGAGCGGAATCGGTCAGTGAGGAGACGGGGTGAAATTCCACCCACTGGGATTCTTGCATCGTCATCATCGTGGGGGGCATGGCAAACAGATCCAGTTCCGTCTTGGAACAAGCGCAAGATTCTCGGTGCAGCATGAACAAGCGCAAGATTCTCGGTGCAGCATTTTTTTTGGTCTCTTTTCTCAATAATTGAAAACGTCTAAGTCTCGAACGGTTCTTCTTTTCTTGGCCTTTCTCGCTTGAAGTCTGGTGAAAGGGTGTTTTCTTCGTCGTCTCTTTCTGCCTTGTCCTTGCTGAATGCCTGACTCGGTAGCGTGCAGGACATTTATAGGTGTTTCTCGTTGGCCTAAAATGTCTTTGCCCGTTTGCAGCAAGACATTTTTGCCTGCCCTCATGAAGGCTTCTTTAGGGTTTTGTTTGTCGATGATGACATTTTGGAGAAATTCTTTGCCTTGCGTCAGTGCCGCATCTTTCAAGGCGTGCAATCCGCGTGTCACCATCGGTTTCAACACCGGGGCCACCGAACGAAAGGCCGATTTTAACATATCTCCTAAACCATGTCCTCGCTGTCGAGCAACCCCTCGGTACACTGGATACATGACTTACGAATCGTGAGAAAACCGTTTTCGAAAATGGAGTTTCACCGTGACTTTTCCTTTGGTGAATGGAATATTTTGTCCCAAATCTCCTTTTATAGTAATGTTGACCGTGTCCAAATACGACTTACTGACAGGCAAATAGTGAGGATGTACAAATTCGCGGTGGACGTGGTAAGTGTTTCCACCTTCCTCGTCAGTGTTCGTGGCAGAATCCACTTTGAAAGGAATGACACGCAGTAACGGTACGGAGGTGTGTCCCACCACATTATACTCCACCACATCGGAGTACACAAACATCAAATTCAGTCCTTGGTTCAGTTCTACCGGGGCACGAAATAACTTGCTAAAAGACTCGTTGTCGTAAACGATGGGTAATTCGCTTTTCTTCATCATGCTCATTCTCAGGTTCATGTCTACGCCCAACATGTCATACAATTCAGGACAAAATAAAATGGACAGGATTTTACTCCGTTCAAATTTCATCAAGAAGCGACGAGCTGTTTTGTGGTACTCCATGGTGACACTTTTGTTAACATGCTCCAAAGCTTTCAGAAACACGGCATTAAACCTGGAGGCTATGGTGCTGACCAAATGTTGACCACTAAAATAATAGCCTGGGGAAATGAACAAGTGATAGGTGGTGTACTTTTGTGTACGGGTTTTCTTGTCATATTTGACATTGCTATCCATCCACTGTTGCAATTGTTCGTCATGAACTTCCACATCAAAAAAATTTTGATTGGGAACGACATTGAGGACTTGGGTCGGGTGAATCATTTCTACTAAAGCCACTTCCCAATGGGCTTCGTGATCTAAGGGGATGGCTTGAGGTAATTTGGCCGTGTAACAGCACAACGTGTTCTTGGGAAACACCTCCATGGAACTGTCACTGGGTAAAGTTAAGTAAAATTGGTTTTGGTGACTCATAATTCCAGAGTTCTGTGGCTGTCTGAGGGGTTAGTGGACGTCAGAGGCGTGTCTCCGCCCAAAATGGGGTTCTGGTTGTGGTTGGAGTGGTGACTGGCACTGGCACTGGACACAAGGTTCCCGTGGTTCCCGTTCGAGGTGAATTTCAGGGAGGGATTAGGAAGCAGGTAACCGATGCAGCTGCTCAATAAAATGGTCCACAATTGTTTGTCTCCTTGTTGCAAACTCAAATTGGCGATGGCTGCCCCGATGACACAATACACCACGAAGATTTGGCAGAAAAAGACGATTTGCGTTTTAGGCACACGTTCTCCACACCACACCCACAAGGGTTGTTTTTGTAAACCTTGCACAGAAGAACTGGGTGAAGGAGGAGTGGTCGACGTAGCTGCGTCTGTGTGAAAAGGCATGATGGTCACTTCTTTTTATAGTCGATGACTTGCGAAGCGTCGATCCAAGAATCAAAACTGGGCGGATATGCTTTCCAACGTACTTTGACTTCTTTGACACGTCGTTTGCCCACTTTACGGGTTCTGCGATCGAGAATGCTTTCGATGTCGTACACGTCGTCTTCTTTTTTGGTGACACGTTGTAACTCGGGAAAATAAAACGTTCCTTTGAGCACTTCTCCGTTCATATCTTCCAATTTATAGACGGCAGGATGACGGCCATGCACTCGTCCAGTGCGGCGAAACAATTCGGTCGTCCAGTTAGGTAAGTAACCTTTGTCGAAAGTGCGTTTGGTTTTGCCAATGCGCACCCAATCTCCTACGGCCAACACTCCACTTTTCTTGGGGACAGCCCTCGTCGGGGACGTACCAAACAGGCGCTCAAACACCAACACTTCGTTGTCGGGAGTCACGTCTTGCGGGGCACGTCCGATGCTTCGATGGTAAGATTGGTTGTACGCTTGCACCAGGTGCGGTAAGATGTCGATGTACTTCAGAGTGTGGTGATGCGTAAAATATTTCCACATGCGTTCTTTCAAAGTGCGTTGAAAACGTTCCACGATGCTGGCTTTGGTTTCGGGATTCTCGGTGGTAAAAAAATGAATGTCACGTTTCTTTAATTCTTTTTGGAAAGCTTGGTTCAGAAATTCGGTGCTTTTGTCCGTTTGCCATCGAAGAGGGTGACGACCGCTTTGTTTCAACACCCGTTGCAGGGCTCGCACTAACTCGCTGCTCGATTTGGAAGTCAAGGGCACGACCCAGGCAAATTTGGAAAAGACGTCGATGACACAAAACAAATATTTGTAGCCACGATTGTAGCTGACCAAATGAGAGACATCGACTAAATCGGCTTGCCATTGATGATCGATGCCTTCCACTCGGGTGCGACTTCTGGCAAACTTGCGTCGAATGGGTTTGTGTAAAGTGTAGGTAGCTTGTTCTTGTAACCATCGTTGCACTTGAGGTAAACGGAGACTTTTCAGTCGCGTTTTGGCAGCACGATACAAGTTTTGAACTCCTGCGTAACCTGCAGGATGGGAGGGATCGTAGTAAATTCTGGCTAAGACTTTTTCCATTTTTTTGTGTTGGTTGGTGTGTTAATAAGACACCCACTCTTGGAGGATGCTACTCTTTTTCTCTTGGGGTATTTTCTTGGATTGCAATGCTTTGCGTGTGCGGCCAGCAATAGGTGTCGAAGAGGAGAAGGATGTCTGAGCGGGGGATATCGGTTCTTGTTTCACTTCTGTCTTCACTTCTGTCTTCACTTTCTTTTTCTCTTGTGAGGAAGAAGGGGTGGCCATCATCTTTTTAATCCATCCAATTCTGGAGGTAGGTGGTGTTGTTTACTTGCGTACTTTTTCTGGTGGAGTTTGAAACCCTTCCTCTTCTTCTCCTTTTTCTGTCTTGGTCACGGGTACTGGTGGTACTGGTACTGGTACTGGTGATGGTGCTGGACTTTTCATCAAGGTCTTAAAATCTTTCAGAGTGGGTAGAGCTGTTTCGTCTAAAGCTTTCTGGTGAAAGAGTTGCAGTCGTTGCAAGAGTTGACCGTACTTTTGCGATTTTTCTGTTTCGGACAAATCTTGGCGATCCATGAAGGACTGCAATTCGTGTTGTAACTGGGACATCTCGCTCAAATGGGGATTGGGAGGTAAATGCGGGGTGTGTTGTTCTTGCCACCGATGGTATTCCATCCATCGTTTGTAAGGCACTAAAGCTAGTTTTCGTCCTTCCATGGGGTTGTCAGGGGTCGATTCTGAGATCTTGGAACTTCCGAGGCCTTTTTATCTTGCTCCCACCAGTCCTCCCAACATGGTTCCCAAGACTCCTTTCAGTATGGGGCCTAGCAAGAGAGGTAAAATACCTCCACGTTGCACTAACATCTTCTTTTTTTGACGAATGGGAATTTTCTTTTGAATCATTTGGCGAAGAACGTGACGATGTTTGCCTAAGCATTGTTTCTGGTGTTTGGACAAAGGGATCGTGCCTTTCAAAACGTTCAAACAACATTCGCACACGGTATCGATAACCTCTTTGGAGGCTGTTTGAATGAGTTTTTTTCGTAGGGGTGGAGAAGCTTTGGACAGGACAGATAACATGTCCCCATGTTTGGCTAAACGTGGTGGCAGTCCTTTCCTTTTCTTTCCTTGGGGTTTTCTGGAGGGTGACATCTTTGAGTCTTCAGGAGCACCAAAAAACACTGATACCCGACTTGGTCACAGACCTTTTTTATACTGGAACGCGTCGCCACTGATTGTCTTTACGTCGTATTAGTTTGAGGACAGGCATGACACGTCGTGCAGGGGTACGTAACGGACTAAATCGAGCCAGTTCTTGCTTGGACAAATCCAGTAAACTTTGTAACATGCCCGATCTTTCTTGAACTTTGATTTTGGGAGAAGGTACTTTGTGAGCAGCAGCCACTGCCACTAAATTGGAAGGTCCTGCCACTGGGGAAGTTCTTTTGGGGGTCATCAACGGAGAAGTTCTTGGTGTGATCAACGTCTCCAAGTACTCTTCAGTTCTGGGTGTCATTAACGGAGAAGTGGACAAACGTGAAGCTGCCGGAGACGCAGTCACCGCCGTGGCAGGTCGTGGTTTGCGAGTGTAAGGTTGCGTCCTGGTCGAAGTGCCTCTCTTGCGACTAGTTTTCTGTGGACTTTTCTTTTTCTGGGGGCTTCTTTTCTTTTTCCGGGGTGGTGGTGGTGTCTGGTCAGAGGAGGGTCCTGCCACTGGAGAAGTTCTCCTTGGGGACCTGGTCTTTTTCTTCTTGGGGCTTCGTTGGACTTTTGTCTTGGGTATAACTTTGGGGGCATTAGGATCCCATCTTAAGAGTGAGCGAATGATGACCCCTCCTAAAGTACCGCTCCCTCCAGGTTTCAAAATGATTTGTTTTTTGGTTTGAGTGTCGATGCGGGGATCGGCCAGTTGGACCAAAGCGACTTTGTTTCGATCAAAAAAGCGTTTGGTTTGATGAGGAATCTGAATGATTCCTTGGAGTAATTGACGTGCCGTCACCGTGAACCATCGTAAGACTTCTTTGAGACTAGCTTCTAAGACACGAGCTCGTGTTTGTGGATTTTTTTCTCGACTGATGCCATACAAGGCACAAATCAATTTGACGGGAAGATACGACTGAAGGGACGTCATGTTCGCACTGTGTGAGACAGACGAAAAAGGGTCTGAGGTTTTTATAGATTTTTTTATGGGGAGTGAAATGAAGTCGAGGACGGAGACGTGTACAGGACAGGTCCTCCGTCTTGGCACCAGTGGTGAAACAAGTGGGTACGAAATCGCAAATCCTCAGGAGTCGTAGGTTTCAAATCGACGAGTAAATAGGCGTGTGGCGTTTGAGTGGCATCGTCGTACGCCTGAGTCAGCCAAGGTGTTCCTAACTGTTTGGCTAAGACTTGCACTTGCGATTTATCTCGAGGGCTTTTAAACAAGACCACGTAATGCGCATTGAGACTGATGGTGCGATGGGCTTTACTTTGTTGAAACAAATTTTGGGTGATGTAAACGACACTGGCATTACGGTGATGCCCTTTGCGCGTGAACCACAGTTTAATTTCTTCTTCGTCTTCTCCTAACATGTCGTCGAAAATGACCAAATGGGTTTGACGGGAGTCAGAGACGATGCCGTCGTCTTCTTTAGGAATGCCTTCCACAAACACGATGGAATCGCCTTGACTTTCTCGCAAGAGGCTGTACGCCGATTGCCACTCTTTGTAACACCACACGATGCGTTGAGGGGGTCGATCGATCAAATGATGTTTATGTTCGATCAAACGTTTGACGAATTCAGTTTTTGCCAGAACCGCTAGGTCCAGCAATGAGCATGTTAAAGGGATGGCGAAGATACAAAGCCTCCCAACTGGCACGATCTAAGTGTTCGTCGATGACTTTGACAGTAGAGGAAGAGGGAGCAGAGACAGTAGAGGCCATGGTGTGAGGAATGTCACTTTGCGCGTGAACCACAGTTTAATTTGTGAGGTGTGAGGAATGTCACTTGTGACACGAAAAAACAAACAAGACAAGAGTTTATATACTTTTTCAGAACACGTTTATTGAATGTTTTTTTCAAACATGAGTACGAAAGACAAAAATACATAAAAGCCAAAGGCTTAAGTACAAGAATAAAAGGCACATGAACGTGGAATAAAAAACAAGTGTCTGTACAACAACCACATGTTTTGGGTAAAGTTCTTACCAGTTCTATAGTAGGGGGTAAGGTCACACAAGTGTCCTCCCGAAAGGGTCTTTCAGGCCTGTCCACGACAGTCCTGTCCTGGGTGACGGGTTCTTCTGGCACCGTCACTAACACAGGTTGAAAAGTAACTTTTTTCCTTGAATAACTCTCGTGCATACTGGGCCACCTCTTGTGTCCAAGCCTCAAAACCCTGGTCTCGGTGATGTCCAACATTTGACTCCTAACCAATCTGGTTTCTTCTTCGTCAACGACATGGTAAGTTACTTCAATGAACAATGAACTATTGGTCTTGGACGTTGTCCCTTTTTATATGCTGACCAATATCGATGTGACCGTACGGCAACGTAAAGTGATTGGGAAGTCTCACTCGCTTCTGGTACACGATTTGATAGATTTTTTCCAGGGGCCGACTGACGATGTGGTGAGTGGGTAAACGTACAATCTTGTTCGGTTGATAAGTGGTCACTTTAAAGTTTCCATCCTCTCCCGATTGCAAGGCTTCTTTCAATACCCCAAAGTTGACCACTCGACTGGTACGATGATTCAGAGTCAGTCCTTTCACTTTGCACGTCGTGTGCACTTCTCCTTGTTTGTCCCGGTATTCGTAGCCGTAATTTTTGGGACCACCACTGACGAAACTTAGAATCTTGTCGTCGGGATGCTCGTCTGTCCAGGCTCCTAAACGGTCTCCTTCGATGTCAGGGTGCTGTTGAATCGGGTGATGGATGTAAATGCAACTGTCCGTGTCAAAGTACAGGACGCGTTCTTCTAACAGTTCTAAAGCTTCGTACAATTTTAAGCGAGCATGAGCTGTCACGTAAGCCGCAATGATGACATTTCCAAAAGGGTCGTCTTGTACAAAGTCCAGATCTTCTTCGTAATTGACCAAGATCAAATCCTCTCGAACGAAGTCCACGTGTTTCATGTATTTGGTTTTGTCGTGAATCATCTGGAAGTAGCGGGAAGGTTCTGTCAAATATTTCGTCTTGGGTAAACACGGTCGTTGTGCCATTTTACCCCACAAGCAATTTAACATCACTTTGGCAAACGATCGCCTGCCTTCGTTTTTTTCGATGTGGTCTAAAGAGATGCCTTCTTGTGCGTAGTATTTCTCTTTGAATTGTATTTGGTCTTCGGGAGTGTGACACCAGGAAGGATAGCCGCTGGCTTCTTGTTTCAGTTTCAAAAAGGCATCCACGTAGTCGGCGAAAATGCCTTTCTGAGTAGGGTCATCCTTGTGGTACTGTTGTGTCTTGGGAAAGTGGCAAATTTCGTACACTTCTAACAGTTGGTATCCCATGTCCAGAGCTTTGAACAATTCCACGCTGACCCAGGTTCCCGTCAAGGCACGTTCTTCCTGGCTGTGATGGCAAGGTTGGTCCTGGTTGCACGTTTCGGCACAAGTACGGCACAAGGGAAACATCAGTTTGCCTTGACAATGGTGAGGTAAGACGGGATGGTATAGGTTCGTGGGAGGCAAAACTTTACACTTGATCAAGCCTTCGTATTGTCGAATGTTTTTCAGGTCGATGTGTTCCGTGAACAATTGCGGGTGCCCTACAGGAAAGCGACAATATTTGCACACGTAGGGATACAGCGAACACACGTCCAAGTATTTGATTTCTTCTCCTTTCTCTTCGTCGGCTTGGTACAGCAAACAGGTGGCATTGGTCCTTCCTCCGGACAAACTATCCCTCGGGTTCAGCGAGTTCATGAACTGGTAACTTTCCACGAATCGTTTAAACTCGGGATCGGTTTTCAAACGGTGATCGTACTCGTGTTCCCACATTTCCACCACTTGGTATCCTTGCTGTTCTAACTTTAGGCGTCGCTGACAAGTGTCCTGGTACAAGTCTTCCATGGTTCGTTGCAAAAACTGATTTTTAGTGCCACGGTCAGGGTAACAGATGGGACATCCGTGAAATAAGCAACCGTTAAACTCGTACACGATCTTGGGGTTTTCTAAGTCCCAGCCATCTACCGAATACGTTCCGATGGTCTTTTCGCCTCCTCCGTTGCGGGCATGCTGAATCCATTTGTCTTCCTTGTCGCACAAGTAATGTAACCAACGTAGGGCTTTGACCGAGTATTGACGCTTGACATAGTGGGTCGTTTGAGGACTGATGACAGCCACGGTGTTTTCAGGCATGAATCGTTAGCGGTACACTAAGGAACACGCTTTGGCAATGGTGCAAGCTTCTTTCAAAGGATCGACCCCTCCGTGTTCCATGAACAGTTCTCGAAATTTTCCACAGCAACGTCGTAAAATGTCCACGTCGGAACGACAATACTTTAACATTTCTTCCTGAAAGTCGAAGGGGTCAGAGGCATGAGCCTGGTACCAAGCGTAGAAAGCTTCTCGTTGTTCGGTACGCATGTTGTCGGGGTCGTAACAGTGAGCTTCAGGTAAATGGGGTAGAACGGCATGCTGATTGGCTTCCGTATTGAAAAAGTGTGGAAAGTACCCTTTAGCCATTTCTGTCATTCCAAACGTTTTAGGCATTCAACTCAAAGGCATGGCCAAGTAACTCATCGAATCTTTAAACTGTACTTGTCCCACTTGCATGAAAATGATTTTGGCTCCGTTCAAAGTGACTTTAGGACGTTCGGTGCCTTGTTCCGTATAGTATCTGAGAAGAAACTGTCCATCGTATCCGGAGAAATTGTGAGCCATCACCGTGGCATGACGATGACAATCTCCGTAACGTTCGATGTCCTCTTTGCTCCATGTCTTGTCGATGGGGTCTAAGACCCATTGGGCAAAATCGGCTAACGTGTTTTTGGTCCTCGAAAGATTTTTTTCACGTCCTCCGGGAATCTTGCTGCAGTGAGGGCAATGACTGAAGATAGGTTCTTGAATGCACTTCTCGCACGCTCGATGAGCCACGCAGAAATTAGGAATGTGAATGCCGGTCTCTTGCATGCATTCGAAATCGAAAAAGATGAAATTGCCTTTCTTCTTGTGACCGTCCTCTTCCTCTGGTGGGGGTTGGTATTTTTGCACGTAACATTCGTGTTCCAAGTCCACGATGTGGTGACAAATGTGACATTTTTTCTTTCCTCGACATACGTGTGCCTTGGTACTATTGGTACGTATGCCTTGTCCACACGTAGGGCACAATCTCAGGAATTGACAAGCACATTTCTTCTGTGAACCTTGTGTTTTCAAATGTTGCTGGTAACAGGTAGGGCTGACAAACGTGCGCAGACAAGTTGAACAAGGCACTGGTTCTTCGCTCAGACAGGGTGGAGAGGCCAAACATCCTGGGCATTTCCATCCACAAGAATTGTGTTGCTCTCGATTGTTATAACCATAATCACATTTCTCACAATAATAACTGTATCCCAGGAATCCAGTGATACTGATAATGGTATCGAAATGTTCATCGTGATAATAGACATGAATGTATTTTCCGTCCTTAAAATCTTGGCCTCGAAACAACAGAGTTCCACGCATTTCTTGAGGGTGCACTTTCAAGGTGTAGCGTGGAGCTAGGGCATCTTGCAATTTTTGCATCTCAGGAATGCCACAGGGTGTGTCTTTGGACAGTCCGGCTTGTTGTAACAGGAGTTCTGCTTCATTTCGTTGTTTGGCTCGATCGGATTGTTGAATAGTTTTCCAGGTTCTTTTCCATTCTACCGTGTCGTTCTTGTTGGCATAGGTTCGTCCCACCACGATGGCACGGGCTAAACACATCTGGTCTTGAGGGTTGTGAATTCGGACGAGACTTGTTTTGGTGTTGCGAAGGTTGTCCACCAATAACATCTTTTTGCGTCCTGTCCCTTGAGGAAGAGAGACGTGGGCCATTTTCAGTGTGGCTTTACCATCGGTGATGTCAAACTGGTCATTAGATTGTTGTACGTGTTGAATCTTGTCCATGATTTTGGAAGGGGTTAGTTCTGCGGGTCTGCTAAACTCGATCCAAACAGGGGATTTCAAACCGTCGTGATCTATGGATAGTGTCAAGCGATCGTCTTCTTTGGGTTGACTTTGTCGCTTGAGTGCGGTGAGCAAAGAATCCCACATCTCGGTGATAAACCCTTCTGCTTTCTCCAAGGGTACGTCGGCCTTGAAATCTTTAAACTTCACCGTGTAGGTGTAAGCCGTGGTTCTAAATTTTCTAGAGGAGCGCTTTTCCGTCTCTCGAATGGAATAGTACTTTTCAGGGTTGACTAAGGGTGGTGAACTTGGTTTAGAGGGTTCGGATTCTGGTTCACTCATGTCCTCTTCAAAATCACTGGCATGAATTTGTGCCAAGATTTCAGCCCTGGTACGAGGCGATAGATCACGTTTCTGCCTCTTACTTTCTTCTTCTTCTTTCTTCTCGAATGAATAGGATCGTTTCATCTTGAGTGCAAAACGTCAAATGACTCAAGTTCAAACACCATAGACTAATTTATAGTCATGGCAAACCAGCGTATATAAAAAGGGTGTGTCTTGTCCTTTCACTATTCATTTCACTCTCAAACCGAGGAGAACAATGGAAGAGACTAGCCAGATCGAACGTTTCGTCAGAGCTTTGCGAGGGGTCATTAGAAAATTCTCTTCAGACCAGCCGACAGACTACTCTCCTTCCTTTCGAGATAAGAGTCAGGATACTTGCTATATCTGTCAGAAGAAAGGGCATTGGTCTTCAGAGTGTCCAGACCGTCAAAAAAGAAAAAATACAGGGGCTAAAAAAGGCAAAAGTCAAGATACCTGTTATTATTGTAAAGACAAAGGACATTGGTCTCCAGATTGCCCAAAAAAGAAACAAGAGGAGTCAGAAGAAAAGAAGGATTCTTCAGAAGAAGAGAGGGATTCTTCGGAAGAAGAGAGGGATTCTCCGAAAGAAGAGAGGGATTCTTCAGAGGAAGAAAGAAGACAATTCTATTTAAAAGAAGCAAAGAAACAGGAGAAGAAGGGAAGAAAATGAAGAAAAAACGGTGAAGAAATTCAAAAAACAGAGAGACTAAACAAGGAGAAAGAAGAAATCAATGAACTTTTAATTAAAGTGTTGTGCTGTGAATTGGATTGTAAAAAAATGGATAAAAGAATACATGAATGATATAAGGTAAGTGTCTTTGAGTTTTGATTTTAAAATAAGAAGCTACACTCACGCACTCATACACAGACACGCACTATAAGGGTAAAATGGGTGGGGTTTATTTTTGAGTTATTGGCAAATTGAAATTGTATTTCTTTTCGAGAAATGTGGGTGGCCCTGAAAAGGGCCTTTTTATTTTGGTGTAGGGGTGAGTTTAACCAATCAACTTTAACTGCCTTAAGCCTTTGCCACGGCCAAGGCCTACTTCTGATGATTGGGTTGAAATCACTAAGGGTGGTACGATAGGCTTAGTCACAGGGTTGGCGTGTTTAGCTCGGGAAGGTCGTATTCTCTTCGGTCGTGATAAAGAAGTCTGATACATTTGTTTCAGACTTCTTAACTCCGCTAAAATGTCCAACAGTACCGTAGCCGTTTGATTTTCACCCTCTTGTTTCTTTGCTGCTACTTCTTCTTGCTGTTGTTGCTGTTGTTTTTTTCTTACCTCTTCTTGTTGCTGTTGCTGTTGCTGTAGGAGAAAAGCTTGTTCCGCTTCCTTTTGTCGTTGCATAAATTTCTCCAATTCTTCTTTCTGTCTCTGTCTAAAATTCTCCACTTGCGGTAATGAAGAAGGTAACGAAGGTTCCGGAACAAATTCTTGCGAGGTAAGAAAATCCACAAAATCCCAATGTACCTCTTCTGAAAGTAAGTCCGGGTTCCCTTGGGCAGTCTCCCCTGCTGGTGCACCCCAATGGATCGTTTTCTGAGTTTCCGTCATGTTGAATCACTGTCGCATAGATTGACTGCACACAAGCGCTAACGAATCTATATAGACCACGTGACGTCACAGACTGCTCTCTTCGGATTGGATGCGAGCTGACTGAATTTTGTAACACGTGTTCGGATTGGTGAATGAATTCAATCCGTTTCAATCCTTCCTGTACCTATAAATAAGCGCAGTTCACTGCATTGATTCACCTATTCTCGTCGCTTCAAGATGTGGACCACAGTTGAGTCATCCACCCTTGTGTCTTCCATGATGTTTAGGACGGACATGCTCATGTATGTCAGGTCCAAGTGGACTGTTGTTGATAGGACAGATACTAGTCAATGGATGAGGAGAGTTTACATAGAAAGACAAGGATGTCTCAAGAGGGTACTTGTGTATGGACCGGCAGTTAGAAGGAGTTTAAGAAGAAGAAGAAGAAGATGTGACAGATGCCATCTATGTTAATATTAATATTAACATAAACCCAAAGGCCCTTTTCAGGGCCAGCCATATTTCTCGAAAAGAGATAGCCTTTCCATTGCCTACCCCTTTTTTTAAATTTAAATTTAAATTTAAATTTAAAAAAAAAAATCCCATATTCAATTCCCTTTGTCCCTAGACAAACCCAAACTCTATTCCCATGTTAATTTCCCCTTGTCGCTAGACAGACCCACACTATAGTTCCATGTTAAATTCCCCTTGTCGCTAGAGTGACCCACGATTTTTCTCCATGTTAATTTTCCCTTGACGCTAGAGTTGCCCAAGGGGTCTTGTAATGCTAATTCCCCTTGACGCTAGGGTGCCCCCATTTACTACTCTTAGAATATGAATCTGATGATGGACGGTTAATTTTATATAAACAAATCACATACATATATAATAAATAATTTCCACTGCGTACTTTGTTATTGACTGTAGTGAAAATTGATCATATTTTTTGTTGTGCTATTCAAACAGATATGTATGCATTGGGTGATTAAAAACTTCATTTGATTTTCTTTAAATACAAAACTACAAACAAACAACAATAACTTATATTGCTTATTTTATTTCCGTTGCGTTCCATTTGTTCATGGTGTATATTAGTCATACCGATCTATAATCCACTGAACATGTTCCTCAACAGCTAGACTATTTATCAAAGTTCTTTTACAAACGACGAACTGTATACTCTTTTATTTCTGGGCACTTCTCTGTCCTTTAGCTATGTTAGGCTAATTGCATTTGAAGCCCCCCCCCCAAAAAAAAAAAATTTAAAGGCTTTTATGAGTTTCTGTACCCAACATAGTGTAGGTGTTTGTTTTTCTATAACAAATCCAAAAGAATAAGGAAGCAAAAAACAAAAAAAAAAAAAAAAAAAGAGCATGTATTATTCTTGTGCAGGGGTTGCTCTTTGATATTTGCATTTTTATTTTGTACGATGTGTTGTACTCACAATGTCCCTGGAGCTGGTCCCTTTATTTTCCTTCAAGACATATTTCTTTATGACATGTATCTCCCTCCTCGGACACAAGGTGTTGTGGCTGGTTTGTATATCATGATCCATAAATTTTAGTGATCTTGGCCAAGGATCAATCTAATGTATAACGTGTATGTTATATGTGTATGCTATAATGCTATATTGTTTTGATCATGTGTTGTCGTGTTTTTTTATTATTATTATAGGAATGTCCTTTTTATATATTTTGATTTTGCATTACATATTTATTTACGTTATTTATTTACGTACGAAAAGGAAACAAAATATTACAGTAAGGTATAACAGTTGTATCAAATTATGTATTGTGACGGTTATTCAGTTTCGGTCTGGTAAGTATTTTCTAAACAGTGACGAGACCAAGATTTTGTATATAGTATGGTACTATAGAGAGAGAGAGAGAGAGAGAGAGAGATTTTCTTTATTTCGTCGCCCGTTGTTTATATTCATATGAATTTGCCCAGTTTTTTCCCCCATAGTAATTGTAAAGTTGGGAGGGGTTATAAATCACTTAGCACTGCGTCGTGGTTACCGTAACTAAATTCAAAAACACTTAGCAAGAATAGATTCATAAGTGACGATAGCAGCTATCTTCTTTTCCAGTGGTTTAATTAGGTACCGGATGTAGTAAATACCTAATACGAGAGGGAGATAACCAGGTTACCGAAAGCCGCACAGGAATACATGAACCAGAGACAACGATTCAAAAGCGACGTTTTTGATAACCTGTTTATCTAGAGTGGTGCTTCAGACATGAACAAGATGGCATCTCCTGGAGATAAACCATTTAAATGTGGAGTTTGTGATAAAATCTTTGGGCAGGATGTTAATTTGAAAAGGCACATGAGGATACATACTGGAGATCAACCATTCAAATGTGAAGTCTGTCATCAAAGGTATAGATGGAGTAGTCATTTGAAGCGTCACATGAGGATACACACTGGAGATCAACCATTCAAATGTTATGTCTGTGATCAAAGTTATAGATGGCATAGTTATTTGAAGAGTCACATGAGGATACACACTGGAGAGCACCCATTCAAATGTGAAGTCTGTAATAAAATGTTTGCAATGAATAGTAATTTGAAAAGGCACATGATAATACATACCAAAGATAAGCCATTCCAATGTGAACTTTGTAATCACTTCTTTGGACGAAAGGATGATTTGAAGACTCACATGATGATCCATACAGAAGACAAACCATTCAAATGTGAAGTTTGTGAAAAACAGTTTACTTGCAAAAGAAATTTGCAAAAGCATCTAATGGTACATACAGAAGACAAACCATTCAACTGTGAAGTTTGTGATAAAACGTTTCGACAAAGAAGTACATTGATTACACACATGATGATACATACTGGAGATAAACCTTACATATGTGAAGTTTGTGATAAAATGTTTCCACGGAGTGGTAATTTGAAGAGGCATAGAAAGATACATTCAACATAACAACTATTCAGATTTGAAATTTTTTGTTAAATTTTATGAGGATAGTTTACATTAAACCTGTCAATACCAATTTTTCATTTCTAATAAGAATCATTGAAAGCACTTTCTACAAAATATATATTTATTTCATTTTCACTTCTTTGCTTGAATTATTGTACACATAAAATCGGTTTAAAACCATTAGAGAATCTGTCACGGGTAACACTTGCAGACATTCCAGTGTCTAGGACATATTTGCCCACTATATATATATATAGAGAGAGAGAGAGAGAGAGAGACAGTGGGTGATGACCAGGGCACTTTGAGTGTGGTTGAACAGTTTCAAGATCAGGGCAGTTCATGTGTGAATGGATATCATATAGTGACCAGTAAAAAGCGAAAAATAAGTAACTTCGACTCAGCATTATTTTTTTTCTCAAACTAATAACTATTTCCACCAATATGTAACTAAAAGCTAAGATTTTTCTCCATTATTGGTTGTAGGTCTTGGGTCTGTTGCCATCTCAGTGTGTCCTGGTTTCCTTGGTAGGATCATTTTTGAGAGAATCTAAAACAAATGGTCATTTTGCTCATCATGTTCCAGTTATATTTATATAATTCAAAGTATGCAATGAAAATAATATTAATAATAAAACAACAATAATAACAACAATTATTATTATAATGACCGGATGGTCCACACAGTATATGATATTTTGGAAAACTATCATAAAATTTAAAACGATTAAACTTAAAGTTTAATTTCTTTCTCTCTCTCTTTATAATGTATATATATATATATATATATATATATATATATATATATATATATATACTTTTTTGTTGAAACATCATTTTTGTAGTTGTTAGATATGTTAATTTCATTATAACGGCAAATCAACATTAATATTCCATTTCATCTATACACTGACATGGAGAAAAAATATGTCCATCTACGTGTTTTGCATTCTGAGTAAATTGGAGTCAGTTGTATAATGAATCAATGATGAGTAAAAATTGAAAAAAGAACAAATTAAATTAACTAGTCGTCAATAATTATGACTTTATATACAGTAAGTAAGAATATATGGACAAAAAAGGCCGCAGTTTTCTGTTTTCATATGTTTTAAAGCAACATATATCAAACAGAAATAGTTTTGGTTGACCAAGACAACTGTTCTTGATTACGGTGCAAGGATAGGGGTATCACATAGGAATAAAATAAACATTTTGACCCCATGAATGCACTTACTGAAAATATTTTGTCAATTTCCTCTTTTGCTTAAATCCCATCTTTGTGAGTGAATTATGATTGCGCATGCATTGATAATGAACTTGAATGATAAAATCCGAAGTTAAGCATGGCTGTGGCAAAACCGGCCAGGAGCATGGTACAAGAACAGAATTAAAATTCAGAAGTGAATGATTGGGGCACTTTTAAATGTAAAAGGGGTGTCAAAGGCATCATAAATTTGACTGGCGTTAAAAAGGTTGGGCAGGGCATAGTACCCTATATCTTTGCTTAGCTGGAAGACTGTCTGTGTGTGTGTGTATATATATATATATATATATATATATATATATGGTTAAACCTAGACTTGAATTGATTTTCTCATTTTGGACACAACAGGGAGTAAAAGTGGGACCTGAACAGGGGGAATTGGGAACAAAGTGAGACACACAATATATATATATATATATATATATATATATATATATATATATATATATATATATGTGTGTGTTGTTGTTTTCGTTCTCTTTTTTTAATTATTCTATTTCCCAGTATGCATATTTGCATGTAACATTGCTTTTAAGCAATACTTTTTTCAAATAGAAAATTTTCTGATTTCTATATTATAAACGCATTTGGTGCATGTTTAAAAAATATCATATTCATATTCAGTATATTTTTGCAATACGACTTAAAAAGAGAACAACAGAAGCTATAATAATAAAAATAATATTAATAATAATAATGAGGACTTTGTATAGCACCTAATCTTTAGAAGCTGTAAGCGCTTTACAATATTAGACAACACCTGTAATGTAAAAAACATATAATGATGATTACAAAAACAAATACCATGAAATTGGAAAACATAAAAACATGATGAAAATATTTAAGGTAGGAAACATTATTAGGTCTTTAAGTTTGTTCTTGCAGTATAAATAAGTGAGCTTTAAGAGCACTCTTAAATGTGATCACTGTGTCTTTGTGTCTAAGTTCAGTGGGCAATTCATTTCCTGGTATGCAAAAGAACGCTGTCCATATGACTTTATTTTCATAGTGGGAATAATGAGCATACGATTGTCAGAAGAGGAGCGTAAGTATCTTGCTGGTGTGTACACATGGGTGAGGTCGGATAGGTATGTTGGACTGGAGTCCATCAGTGAAACGTAGCACAGAGAACAAATTTTTTGTTTCATTCTGGATCAAATGGATAGCCAGTGTAGGGTACAGAGCAGCGGGGAGGTATGCTCTGATCATGGTACTCTAAATATCATTCAAGTAGCTGTGTTTTGAAGTTTCTGGAGTAGATATTGAGATGAACCAGACAGAATTGAGTTACAGTAGTCCAGTATGGAAGGTACTAATGAACACACGTGTTTTAGTGGCATCACCTGAAAGATATTTGCGAATGGAGCTGATGCGTCTCAGCTCAAGATATGCAGCCTTGCATATGTTCATGACATATTGGTGCAATGTGAGAGTACTGTCCAGAGTAACACCTAGGTTTCATACTGACTGTGAATTTAATTTTGGTATTGCTGATATTTATTGTTTGAGGTAAAGGATGTGAATGAGAAAGTCTTTGTGTTGTAATCAGAATGGCATCAGTTTTATCATCATTCATCTGCTGCTTTGTTACATGTCATCCATGATTTCACATCAGAAATGCACCTCTACACCTTGGATGGTAGCATCAACTTCAGTTGGGTGGCTAGATTTGTATATTTGGGTGTCAACAGCATACAATTGGTGAGACACTGGATGATGATCTATGACACTTGAGAGCGACTGGGTGTACAGAATGAAGAGAACAGGTCCAAGAACATCACAACATAGATTAACTGGGCTGGAGTGTATTCCATTTCCAGATACAATTTGTGTCCTGTTGACCAAGTAGGACTTGAACCACAGTAAGGCTGGATCATGAATGCCAAATACATGCTGGAGACGGTGAAGTAATATATCATGGTATTTTGTGTCAAATGCTGCAGACAAATCAAGGAAGGTGAGGACTGTAATCTTTCCACTATCCAAAGCAGAGAGAATGTCATTACCTACTTTTAGAAGAGTAGTTTCAGTACTGTTGCAAGGGCAATATGCAGATTGTACATTGCTAGAAAAGACTGTTTGAATTCAGATGAGATACAAGCTGGGATAGAACAAGCGTTTCTAAGATTTTTAATATGAATAGGAGATTATAAACTGGGCGGTAGTTCTTTAACTCGTTATGGTCTAGTGTTGGTTCCTTCAGCAGAGGCTTTACAATTACAGTTTTGAAAGAAAATGATAGGAATTCCCCGGATAAGAGAGAGGTATTAATAAAATCAGTGAAGGCAATACTGGATCTAAGCACTCAAGCAGCAGTGATGTTGGAATTGAATCAAGTTCACATGACTTTGGTGCACTCTTCATCACGATTGTACGTACGAAATCCTTAGAGACAGATTCAAATGCTGCTAATGGTTGCCGCTCAAATTCTGTATCCCAACTGTATGGTGACGACGAGTCAGTTGAAATTGTGGTGCCAAGCTTATCTCTAATGGTTTGTACTTTGTCACGGAAGAAATTTGCAAACATGTCCGGAAGGTCGACTGGAGAGAAGGTAGTTGGATTTGGTGTTGATTTGTTCCTTGACGTTAGCTTGTTAGTAATCTCGAAGAGCTCTTTGCAGCTGGAACTTTCCATGATCTTAGTAGTGTAGTGGGCTGATTTCAGTGCATGAACTATATTTGTGACATTCTTCTTAGCGGCTTCATAGATATGCTTATGAATGGTGAGTCTGGTGGAAAGCCAAAAGCCTCTCAGCTTTACGGCGGTCTCTTTTAGCAGTGCGAACCTGGTCCCAAACACTGCTATAAATTGTGATGAATGTTAACTGAATAACTAGATTACAGCATTGTAATTGGACGTTAGTAGATATGCTTAATCTACCCATAATCAAGATTTTTTTTCCAATCTGACTAAAATCAGATCCATGCTGTTATACATATGAATAGTGGACATCGGATTTTAATCAGATTGGAATGGTTTTTTTCAATTATAGTTTCTGTAAGTTCATTACGAAATGCCATTTGAAAAGATTTCTAAATTTGTTTGAAATGAACCCTGTACTATGTACATGAGAGCAAATACACACGTCTTTCATATGGTACTGTTCATCCTAATTTCTTTGTTGCCGATCAAACTTTACTGTAACTGTTCATAGACAATACAATGAAGAATTAAATTTAGTGTATGAATAAACTTAAGACTTTTTTTTCAACCGGATCGACACAGCCATTATGCGAGTGCATCTATTTTTAGAAATAGTTTTCTTCATGTAACTAGTCACTTTATAACTTCGTTACAACAGTTCATTGATAGGATGGCAAATATAAGATTTTATTATTTGTCTATTTAACATTTGGCGTTGCTTAACTATAATTTTTGCTTTGCAGCTTGTTTTTTTTCTTCTTCTTATTGTCACAAAAATGAGTAAACTGAATACAACCATGACCTTTCATCATCTCTTGAATTCCACAACATAGCATTGTCCCATATATTTATGACCTACATAATTGCATTTTAAAGCTAAATCTTAATATCATAATGTTTAGACTCTGCTTTGTTTGAATTTTATATTTTCATGAATATATTTGCCCAATGGTTTATGAAAAGGGACAATCTAATAAAATGGTCCTTCCCAGAACAGCGACGTCCGCCATTATTTTCCTATGACAGGCTCACGTACGGTTCCAAACTGGCTTTTATCAAGAAAATAATGTACAAGCGGCAGTTAAAATATTTATGTTACTGATTCTATTCTTAAAACTCAAATTGCTATTTACACAAGTTTAATTTTTGAAACCCAAGTTTATAGGTTTTTATCGTCAAAGGATAACTTGCAGAAAATCGGGCCGTAATATCTGCTATCTTACTCAAGAAATGGTTAATGGTCAATCAGCTTTCAAAGCTCATGAATGTACAAGAGTTTGTTGGTGTAATTGATATCCACACCAACTATTTGATGGCTTGAAGCCTACATTTTGCCTTGAGATATATATATATATATATATATATATATATATATATATATATATATATATATATATATATATAACGTAGCACTGGAACTAACCTAGCTACGGTGAGGGAGTATCTCAAAAAGGATTGTCATTCAAAGTTCCTTTAAAAAATCAAAGTTTACAATTTTTAGGCAGCTTAGTTGCCCATTTCGCCTGGTAGCATGATCCCTCTGTGTGTGTGTGTGTGTGTGTGTGTGTGTGTGTGTGTGTGTGTGTGAAACAGATACCTGGTAGTTAACATAGTTTACCATTCGGACCACAAGATAAAGTCCCGGCCATTGTGCCTTCATCTTTTACGAACTTGATGGAAAGATAATACGGACTTCATCCCCAGGACTAAACTCTCGTGTTTTCGTGTGACGATCATACAGTGCCTTGATTTTCTTTTGGCGATCCAACAGATTATCTTTGACAAGAGCCCTGATGTCAGCCAGCTTCTCACGCATTTTCACAAAATGTTCCACAGTTGACTTCCTTACATCCTACTCTCCCGTAAACAAGCCTTGTAAAATCTGCATTGGCCCCATAACTGCCCAACGATACAACATCTCAAAGGGTACAAATCCAGTTTTCTCGTATGGGGCTTCGCGGTATGCAAACAACAAAAATGGCCACATCTCATCCCATTCATTCTTGTTGTCTGTACATAACTTCAGCAACATTGACTTCAACGTCCCGTTAAAACTTTCTAACTTTCCATTAGCTTGTAGGTGATAAGGCGTTGTTGTAACTCCAAGGATACCTATTAAGTTCATATAACTGATTCAACAAAGTGCTAGTGAAGTTGGTCCCTTTCTCTGTTAATATGACCCTTGGAGATCCAACACGGCTAAACAGCTCAATCAGTGCTCTAGCTACACTCGTTGTCTGCATATCCTTAAAAAAAGCTTCGGGATACCTCGTTGCATCATCAACCACCGTCAGAATGTATTTGTGTCCAGATATCGTTCTAGATAACGGTCCTACAATATCCATTGCAATTTGTGAGAACGGTTATGTTATCACCAGTGGGCAAACCATTGGTGCTTTCTCACCTGTAGTCCGTTTTGCTGTCATCGGGCATTCATGACACGATGCACAATATCTTTGTACATCGGAAAACATTCCAGGCCAAAATAAAAATTGGAGAGTCCTCTCTTGTGTTTTCTCCAAACCCAGGTGACCTGCAAGGGATCGATCATGTGCCAGCTCCATTATCATTTTTCGTAATCCTGTTGGTACAACTATTTACTCCCCTCCATGTGAACCATCACCAGATTGCCATTTCCGTCGCAAAATATCATTCTCCCAGAAGAATTCCATTGGCTCTTCCTCAGCCTCTTCATGAGTAGCAAAGGACTTCTCTCTAATACTTTACAGTGAAATATCCGCAATCTGTAGCTTCGACAACATGTCCGCATTCATTGCTGAAAGTTTGTCAACTCAATGTCATCACGCTGATCAGGATCTTCTATTTCGACGCTGTTGTTGACAACGTCATTCTTACACTAATCCTCACATTGGTCAGTATTTTCCACAGTCCTCTCATGGTCGAGTCCTTTTTAACATCGACCTCGTAAGAACAAATGACCCTTTCTTGCTAAGTATATCCATCCCCAATAGGGCTTCAGAGGCTAGATTTGAAACAAGACCCATTTGCGCTGGTCCCTTATAATACGTAGTGTCGATATTTATTTACCACAGCCAGCTGTACGGTAAGTGGCTGACTCACTGCTGTGTATAACGTGACTTTGTGCCCCTCCAGCTTGCAACTCTCGTCAATGATACTTTCTCTAATCAAGGTCATATCTGATCCAGTGTCCTTCACAAACATGATATCGCGCCCATTTACACATCCTGTTTCTGAAATAAGCCTTTCACCAATTGTTGGCTTAACAAAACAAGTTGCTGGATTGCCACAATGTTTCATGTCATCTGTTGGACAATACCTTGCAATATGTCCCCATTGCTTACATCGATAACACTGCCATTTTTTTATGTTTGGACTGGCCATTTGTCGATGTTAGTTTTGCTTGCTGCTGTAAGTTCTAACTATTCATCTTGTTACTATTTACATTTATGTTTTGACGAAACCTATTCTTCTGCGATTGATATTGTAAATTGGAGGGAATATAATCTTCGGCAGCCTCTACAACTGGACTAGAGCCCTTGTTCCTCCTAATTCACTGTGCTTGATCTTGTGGCAAGGCTTTCAAGAAAAATTCCTCACGAAGACAAATAATAGGGTCACGATCCTCCTTAAAACGCTTTATGTGCTGATCAATCCTGGCCATCAGACCACGATATCTCTCAGTGGTTTCCTTCTTCATGCTCAACAATGCAGTGAAATGTTCATGCGATCTCATTCCAAAGCGATCAATCAGTCCTTTCCTGAGTTCCAGGTAATCGCCACAAGCTTGAGTTGCGACATGTCTAGCCTCACCTGTCAAAAGAGTTCTTAGATGTAATACTTTCAACTCATCAGACCACTTAGCATGTTTTGCAATTGATTCAAACTCTGCTAGGAAAGTCACAATATCTTCTCCTCGTTCATGGTCATATGCATGTAGCTTTGCTTTAAATCGCATTGAAGATGTTTTTTCTGTCGCGTTTTCTTGACCTTTTACTCTTTCTAACTCAATTTCCAAACGCTTAATTTCTAATCTTAATTTCTCTCTTTCCATTTCCCATTCAAACTCCTGCCTTAACTCAAATTCTCTTTCATTTTTCTTTGCGCTAGGTTTTCGCGTTGTTTTCTTGGGTGGTTGCATGTGCTCAAGGTTAAGTTCATCTTCATTCTCCAGAATGTCATTATCTGTAAATTCCACCAAATTCTGTGCTGCCGCTTTTCTTCTTGGTCGTCCTGAATCAACCGTTACTCCCTCAACTTTGATATCATCAGCAACCAACATAATGACAAACTATATGTACGTACTGTAAGATCAATCACAATATTCACAGCCACTGGACTAGTTTTTCTTATCTACGAGTTTCTGGTATTACACGTGTACACTCATTACAGTGATACACACTTTGCTCTTAACAATCAACAACTGTACGTTATACACACAGTACAACCAGTCACTGCTAATATCACACACAGATTCACTGAATTCACAGCTTTCAGAATTGTCAAACACAATTCCAACGTATTGACAAATTCCAAATAATTCACACAGAATTATTGTAATCCGTACCGCTGCCACCAACATGTTACATTCGGGTTCAAATGACACACAAACACCAAGTATGGGTCCTACAACTTTATGTAAAATAAAGTAAAATTTTCACATAAACTAGAAAACCAGTGTTGCTTATCGTACCAAACCCAACTAAAATCTGCCTGCTCTACCACTCTGCTCTTATTTTTGTAAGGCTTAGAGATAAGGGATCTTAATTAAAGTAACATTTGTGCTTTATCCAGGCTGGTTATAAGAGAGAGAGAGAGAGAGAGAGAGAAGCAAGCCTTTGGACATATTCATATAATACATCACAGTATGAATACCATATAACCAAACAATTTATTGTATAATGTCGACATAGTTGCAACTTTGTATCATTGATAAACACTGTAGATAAATCCCATGGAAAATGTTCATGTATCGTTACGACGAACCATATTCTTGTAGATTAACTGGTGTAATTTCTATTTGAAGTTTTAATTAAGCCCAAATTCCTTTTCCCTCTCACTCCACATTTCTGCGATGTTTTTCCGTTATGCATGAGAGTAAAGGGGGGGAACATAAATAATAAATTATTGTGCTGATAATATGTACCATATTAAATTAATTTAGAACACAAGGATTATTAATACTTTTTATCGTTATTTTCATACGTTACTAATGATTAAATTGTGAATTTCCATCATTGATTTGGAATCAACTACAGACGGTCGCTAGAATGTTTATATATGCGTATTATTGCGATATGTGCGGACCACAATTTGTTATATCAATTATATATATATATATATATATATATATATATATATATATATATATATATATATATATATATATATATATATAATGTACGTGTTCTCTTATTTGAATTATGTCCTCTATTTCCCAGTATTGATATATGCATTTATCGGTGGATTTTAGCACTATTTTATCTTCAAATAGACATTTTCTGAGCTACTTTGGCCATGTCACTTTAAAAGAGAATATTACAAGCACCATGGTAACGCATTTACTGAGTAGCCAGATTATATCATTGTAATTGCAGGTTATGCTTAATCAGCTTAACCAGTTTTTATATAATACTTTCTAAAAGTTCACAATAATGTTGGTTGATAGATTTCTAAATGCTTTAAAACAACCCCTGTACCATGTACGTGAGGGCAAATGCACACGACTTCAACTCACACTGCTCATCCAAATATCTTTGTTGTGGATAAAACATTGCTGTAACTATTCACACATAACACACTGAAATGCGTACAATTACAGACATGGCTCCTTTATAGTCGGTATATAACTAAACCCTTCTTTCCAACCAAAGCAACACAGACATGTGATTGCATTTATTGTTAGGAAGAGTGATTTTCCTAATGTAACCATTCATTTTTTATAGCTTCCTTAAAACAATCCATTGATAGGATCGCAAATTGTTATGGATTTGTTATTTGTCGACGTACTTGTAGTAAGTTTAGGCACTGGGTAAATAGGATTTGCTTCGCCGCTTTTCTTCTATATTGTCACCAATACGAGTCAAGTCATAAAACAACATTAACCTTACGTGCTTATCGTGAATTCCACAATATAGCACTGTCACGTACGTTTCTGACCTACGCAATTGCATTTTAAAGCTAAATCTTCAATAAATTAATACATAGGCTTTGCTTTTCATGAATTGTATATTTTCCTGAATATATTTGTCTACTGGTTTACGAAAACAGACAATAAACTGGTACTTTCCAGACAAAGCAATGTACATCATTATTTCCCCATAAGCCTACTGGTTCACTTACATTTTAATACTAATTTTGATAGGAAATAGTGTATAAGAGGCAGTTAATATATCCAGATCGCCAATTCTGTTCTTAAAGCATAAATTGTTATTTAGATTCTAATCATCCAATCTCCAAAATGTACTCAGCAAAAAATTTTGCCTACATTTTGGACAGTGGAGAATCTGATCCAAGTACTTCAAAATTCAGATTACGATGTTATGTGTCTTTTTATTTGTATCTTCAGTGTAAAATTATTCTCATTTTCTTCAAAAGGTCATTGTCTGGTGAAAATTTACCAGACAAACTATTCAGTAAAACCTAAGTTAATGGCCATTGAAGCCCTCTTTCCATCCGATAATTTTAAGGCTTTAATGAGTTTATGTATCCCCCATAGTATAAGTGTTTGTTTTTATATAACAAATCCAAAAGAATTTGGAAGATAAAAGTATGTATTTGTCTTGTGCAGGTATTGCTCTTTGATATTTGCATTTTTATATTGTACGGTGTGTCGTACTCACAATGTCCCTGGAGCTTGTCCCTTTATTTACCTTCAAGATATATTTCTTTATGACATGTACCTCCCTCCTCGGACACATGGTGTTGTAGATGGTTTGTATATCATGATCCATAAATCTTAGTGATCTTGGCCAAGGATCAATCTAATGTATAACGTGCGTGAGTAACAAATTACTGCAAGGTATACTATTTGTATAAATTTATGCGTTGTGATGGTTCTCCGATTACAATATATATATATATATATATATATATATATATATATATATATATATATATATGCTCATTTTTATGATTTTAAAAAAAATGTTGCACATGGCTGAAAATGTGTAGTTGTGACACGATAACTCTTACACCTGTCTAATTCCAGTACAGTAGAGTTATCTCTCTTAAATGCAATCGAGTACCTGGTTTTGTCCTTGTCCAAACTAACATTGTTCTATATGACAGCGTTTAACACGTATGCTGCGGTAGGATAGAAAGTATATTTATTTAAACAACAAAAAACATTAGCATTGAGGTGTATGGAAAAACAGTTGGTACCGTGATACCTCTTGTCCAGCGGCTTAATCACCTACCGGATGAAGTAAATATATGAGGAATACGAGAGGGAGATAACTAGGTTACCGAAAGTTTCTATAAAGTGGCGCATCGAAGACGCACAGGAATACGTGTACAGGAGACAACGATTCAAAAGCGAAGTTTATTTTTTATAACCTGTTAATCTAGAGTGGTGCTTCAGATATTGACAGGATGGTATATACTGGAGATAAAACATTTAAATGTGGAGTTTGTGATAAAATCTTCGGGCAGGATGTTAATTTAAAAAGGCATATGAGGCTACATACTGGAGATCAACCATTTAAATGTGAAGTCTGTCATCAACGGTATAGATGGCATAGCCATTTGAAGAGTCACATGAGGATGCACACTGGAGATCAACCATTCAAATGTGAAGTGTGTGATAAAATGTTCACATGGATTAGTAATTTGAACAGGCACATGATAATACATACCAAAGATAAGCCATTCCAATGTGAACTTTGTAATCACCGGTTTGGGCAAAAGGATGAGTTGAAGACGCACATGATGGTCCATACAGAAGACAAATCATTCAAATGTGAAGTTTGCGATAGAAAGTTTACATGCAATAAATATTTGCAGAAGCACCTAATGGTGCATACAGAAATTAAACCATTTAACTGTGAAGTGTGTAATAAAACGTTTCGACAAAGTAGTACATTGATGAGACACATGATGATACATACTGGAGATAAACCATACAAATGTGAAGTTTGTGATAAAATGTTTCCACGGAGTGGTAATTTGAAGAGGCATAGAAAGTTACATTCAACATAACAACCATAACAATATCAATTTGTCATTTGTTATAGGAAGCAGTGAAATCACTTTCTGTAAAATATATATTTATTTCATTTTCACTTCTGTGCTTGCGTTATTGTACACATAAAATCGGTTTAAAACCATCAGAGAATCTGTCAAGGGAAACAATGGCAAACATTGCAGTGTCTAGGACATATTTGCATACTGTATATATATAGTGTTCCAGCTAAGATTTCAAATGACAGTGGGTGCTGACCAGGGCACTTTGAGTGCGGTTGGACACTTTCAAGATCAGGGCAGTTCATTTGTTAATGGATATCATATAGTGACCAGTAAAAAAGCAAGAAGATAAATAACTTTGACTCAACATCATTTTGATTTCAAACTGTTAACTATTTCCACCAATATCTAACTAAAAGCTAGGAT
The DNA here is from genome assembly GCA_028554795.2 of Sinohyriopsis cumingii. Taxonomy (NCBI): domain Eukaryota; kingdom Metazoa; phylum Mollusca; class Bivalvia; order Unionida; family Unionidae; genus Sinohyriopsis; species Sinohyriopsis cumingii. The sequence continues at coordinate 124,345,094 of CM068837.1, read as the reverse complement.
TCTTCTCCATCATAGGTTTTGGGTCTGTTGCCACCTCAGTGTGTCCTGTTTTCTTTGGTAGGTTCATTTCATAATAGCTGGAAAATTAATATCATAACAGATAAAACCATTAAACTTAAAGTATAATTTCTTTCTCTCTCTTTATAATGTATATATATATATATATATTATATATATATATATATATATATATATATATATATATATATATATATATATATATATAATACTTTTTTGTTGAAACATAATTTTTGTAGTTGTTAGATATGTTAATTTCATTATAACGGCAAATCAACATTAATATTCCATTTCATCTATACACTGACATGGAGAAAAAATATGTCCATCTACGTGTTTTGCATTCTGAGTAAATTGGAGACAGTTGTATAATGAATCAATGATGAGTATAAATGAAAAAAAGAACAAATTAAATTGAGGGCAACTGCTCGTCAATAATTATGTCTATACGTACAGTAAGTAAGAGTATATGGACAAAAAAGGCCGCAGTTTTCTGTTTTCATATGCTTTAAAGCAACATATATAGAGTGGTCAAGCTAGACTTGAATTTTAGGGAGAAACGACTTCTCATTTTATACAGAACAGGGAGAAGTGAGAGCTGAACAGGAAGAAGTGGGACCTGAACAGGTAGAAGTGGGAGAAAAGTGAGACACGCAATATATATATATATATATATATATATATATATATATATATATATATATATATATATATATATATGTATGTATGTGTGTGTGCTTTGTTTTCATTCTCTTTTTTGAATTATGATATCTATTTTGCAGTATGCATATTTGCATCTAACATTTTCAAGTAGAACATTTTCTGAGTTCTATCTACATTATAAACACATTTGGTGCAAATTCAGTGTAATTTGGCAATATGACTTAAAAAGAGAACAACAGAAGCTATACACTGAAATGAACCTTAACTGAGTAACTAGATTACAGCATTGTAATTGGATGTTAGTACAAATGCTTAATCTACCCTGTTGCCGTCATATTAATGCTTAACATTTCCCTCTAATTTATTTGTATAAATATTTGATTATCATTAAGACAAGAGACAGTGGTGTACATGATAGTTTTAGTTTAATGGATTTTAAGCGGTCAGATATGGTAATGTTAGAAACAAATTCTACCTAGTTCACATCTGATACTGATAAAGATTCTGACCCATTGGAGTTGGAGTCTGCAGTTGTCATCACTGTTGTTTTGATAAACTATTGCCCTGGTGTAAAACTAAAGAATTGTTCTCTGTAAAGAGCAGTCGTCTTGAGCCCTAGCTTGGGTGAACATTAAAAATTGGCTGGGAATATACTTTGTGTTGGATGTTATTGTTTGCAACTTTTGTACCCCGTAACAAGTTTGGTGGCAGCGGTGGGATAGCAAAGTTGTTGGAAATTTGACAGTAACATTGAAACAGCACAAGTACCAAAGTTTTGTCTGAGTAGTGTAGCTGCAAATTGCTATTGGATATACTCTGTAACTTTGTGTGGGTGTGATTCCTGTTAAGCCAAGGATAAACAAAATAAGGATTGAAATGACGACCCAAGGTAGCGTTATAGATGAGGAAGTAGGAACGATTGTTGAAGAACACAGCATTGCACGGGATAGAACCAGACGGAAACAGCAAACAAATTTGATGCAATTCACAGATATTGAGGGAGATTTCAGTGGTGAAGAACCATATGACATGGAAATAGAGGAAGAGCAGCCTGTAAGAAAACTAAAGAAAACACAGAGCAAACTAAAAACATCCAAGGACACCAACAAGCAAACTGAACGTGACCGGTTACAGTTAGAGAGGGAATGTGCAATGGAGAGACAAAAATTAGACTTTGAAAGGGAGAAGTTGCGAATGGAGCACAGTCTTAAACTTAAAGAGCTGGAGTTAGAGATAGAAAGGGTGAAACATCAGAAGGACATAGATAAAAAGAATGACAGCCTCCCATTCAAAGTCAAGCTTCAAACTTACAATCACCAAGCGAATGAAGACATTCTTACATTTCTCTCAGAATTTGATGCCGTGGCTGATCACGCCAAATGGGGCGAAGAAATGAAAACCCTGCAACTGAGAACGCTGCTAACAGGGGAGGCAAGAGAGGTAGCACAACAAACAAGTAAAAGCTATGTTGAGCTAAGAAAGGCCCTGATAAATAGGTTTGGGAAAAGACCTCACGAATATTTTAACCAGTTAGTTAGCATAAGAAGGGATGCTAATGAAACATACAGAGGTCTGATGGCACGTATAGAGCAGTATTTAACACGGTTCATTGATAGTCGTGATCCACATAGATGTTTAGCAGATGAATACTTCTTGAAGGCTCTCCCACCAGTGCAGGCCCAGTGGATAAGGCGCAATAAAGGCAATGGCTCTGTTGTCGATGCTGCTGAGGATTATGTTTTGCCCATCAGTGACAGCAAGTTCGACCATAAGCACAGCCGACAACAAGCAAATAACCAAGCATCAAGTTCACCTCAGTCCAAGAAAACTGGTTTGATAGAAAAATCCTATGGAGACAAAAAGTGCTATAAATGTCACCAGAAGGGTCATATTTTGCGTGACTGTCCCAGCAGAAAACAAAATCAAGCAACCTACTTTGTCCAGAATACCATTGGTGAACGGTTAATAAATGTACCGGGAACAGTGAGCAACAAGGAAGTATTATTTGTTAAAGATACAGGCGCAGAAATGACCTTGATACGTGACGACCTTGTCGATAAGTCATGTATCCTTGAAGGACAGAACCTGACACTCTACACTGCCATTGGACAGCCTTTTGAGGCGAAATTAGCCATAGTAGAATTAGACACGCCATACTACAAGGGTCATGTCCAGGTTGGACTGGTATCTGACTTGGCAGCACAAGCGCTGCTGGGTATGGACATTCTACGTAGGAAAAAAAGGACTATGGTAGTAACGAGGAACCAGGCAAGAGCACAGAAAGAGGACGCTGAAAAAAGTGAAAGGAAAATAAAAGAATGTGGGGTCCGATCCCATGAATTGGATGATGTGCATCTAGATAGGCTATTTTCGGACGAAAATAGTGATCATGGTCTTGATGAGGATGAGGATGACATCCATTGTGAAGATGAGGCTGATAACAAGAACTTGTCACTTGATCAGCTGCACAATGTTAATGTGGAATTAATTTCTCAGTATCAAAAGAATGACAGCTCATTGGCTGGAGTGAGAGAAAAGGCCCTGTCATCTGCAAGTGAAATAGAAGGCATAGACAATGCATTTTTCTGGGAGCATGGAATTTTAAAACGGAAGTGGAAGTCGTCGGATGGAGAAAAATATGGAATCCAATTAGTTTTGCCAAAGCAGTTACGTCAAGCAGTGATAGAGTTGGCACATGATAAACCGCTTGCTGGTCATCTAGGAAGGGAGAAAACGAAAGCAAGAATAACAACCGCATTTTATTGGCCAGGAATGTTTGGGGATATTCAGAGGCACTGTCAGGCCTGTGACATCTGTCAAAAGACAGCAAGGAGAACAGGGAAAGAGAAAGCTCCAATGGTGTGTCCAACAATTGTGTCTGACCCTTTTGTCAAGATTGCGATGGATATCGTTGGCCCACTACAGCGCACAAAGGCGGGGAACAAATATATACTAACCATAGTAGATGAAGCTACCAGGTATCCGGAAGCATTTCCTTTGAAGGACATTGATGCCAAAACAGTGGCCAACACCTTAATTGGCCTATTTAGTCGGGTTGGTATACCTAGGATTATCCTTACAGACCAAGGTACCAACTTCACAAGCACACTTCTGAAAGAACTCTACAACATGTTGAACATCAAGGGGATCACAACTTCTCCTTACAGGCCACAATCTAATGGAAAGGTCGAAAGATTGAATGGCACACTCAAAGCTGTCTTGAAGAAACTGTGTTCCACGAACGGTGAAGACTGGGATGTGATGCTGCCTTATGCACTGTTTTGCTATAGGGAGGTACCACATGAAGCAACTGGGTTTTCGCCGTTTGAGCTGCTGTATGGTTGGCCAGTAAGAGGGCCGATGGAGATTCTTAAGGATCTATTCACCGGTGAGGGTGAGACACATAAGTCAGTTGTTGAACATGTGCTTTCGATTCGCCAGAGATTGGTTGATGTAAGTGAGTTAGTGAAAGAAAATCTAACAGAGTTTCACAAGAAAGTTAAATCATGGTACGACAAAAATGCTACCAAACGGGAATTTAGGCCGGGGGATGAGGTCCTAGTTTTGTTGCCATCTGATGCATCGAAGATGAAAGCTCACTGGAAGGGACCTTATCGTGTCATTAGTAAGGTTAATGACGTTAATTACAAGATTAACATTGGTGGTAGGCGAGGACAAGTAACCTACCATAGTAACCTATTACGTCAGTACAAGAGAGCTGTACTGTTATCAGCAACTGTGTGTGATGAATTTGATGGAGGAGGACGGATTGAATTCCCACTGGCCGACATGGAAAGTTTGGACAAAATCAGTCTGAATGGTAGACTGATGAAAGAACAGCGAGAACAGGTGCGAAGATTATGCTCGGAGTTTGAAGACGTGCTAACTTCAAAACCAGGCAAAACCAACTTGATCACTCACAACATTCGAACAGCAACAGACATTCCAATCACGCAGAAACCCTATCGTATTCCCCATGCAAAAAGGGCTGAAGTCAGAGCTATAGTAGACGAAATGTTACAGCAAGAATTGATAAAACCATCTACAAGCCCATGGAGTTCACCAATTGTACTTGTTCAAAAGAAAGATGGAAGTCTGCGACTTTGTGTTGATTACCGAAAATTGAACAATGTCACACTCTTTGATGCCTATCCTACACCGAGGATAGACGAACTTTTTGAGAAGTTGGGAAATGCAAAATATATTAGCAAACTCGATATGACCAAAGGTTACTGGCAGGTACCTCTGTCAAAAGAAGCGCAGGAGAAATCTGCTTTTGTGACACCCTTTGGACTTTATGAATTTACCGTTATGCCTTTCGGGATGAAAACATCACCTGCTACATTTTCACGCATGATGGACCTGTTGCTGGCCAAATTACGTAATGTTGCATCTTACTTTGATGACATCATTATTTATAGTGAGACCTGGGATGACCACCTTCAGGATCTACGAGCAGTCTTGGAGAGATTGCGAGAAAACAATCTGACAGTTAGACCTTCCAAGTGTGACATTGGAAAGGATACTATTGTTTGCCTTGGTCACGTTGTTGGCGGAGGGCAAATTAAACCAGACCACAGCAAAGTCAAAGCTATGGTTGACTTCCCACTTCCGAAAACAAAGAAAGAGGTTCGATCCTTTCTAGGAATGGTGGGCTATTATAGAAAATTCATCAGGAATTTCGCTGAGCTCTCGGCTCCGCTTTGTATTCTGACAATGAAGGGTCAGCCAAATCGTGTTACATGGGATGAGACAGCTGTTAAGTCATTCAGTGATTTGAAGAATGCACTTGTAAAGGCACCTATCCTGATCAATCCTGTTTTTGAACGCCCATTTGTACTGCAAACGGATGCAAGTGATGCGAGCATTGGAGCTGTTTTGAGTCAGTACAATGACAATAAGGACGAGCATCCGATAGCGTATCTCAGCCGCAAACTATTGCCCAGGGAGCAGAATTATTCTACAATTGAGAAAGAATGCCTTGCGATAGTATGGGCGATAGAATCTCTTCACTACTACTTGTGTGGTGCTCCATTCAGTGTTGAAACTGACCATAACCCATTAACCTGGCTAAGCCAAAACAAAGGAAAAAACCAACGGCTTCTGAGATGGTCCCTGTGTCTGCAACCATATGAGTTCACGATCAAACACCGTCGGGGAGCAGAGAATGCAAATGCTGATGGATTGTCACGTGCTGGAGTCTAAGACTATGTGTTTTAGTGTTCATTCTTGTTGGACTTATCTGAATTAAGACCCATATGATAATGTGTGTTATAGCTTGTGTACTAATTAAGTACTTTCGTAATGCACATCAGTTTGATTGTAAGTGAATCCAAAATGTTTGTTTTAGATGTTATGCTAAATGTTGTATTCGTAATATGGAAATATTTAGCGAGTCATTCAATGCTTACACTATATACTATTTGATAGAACTCTAATTGCCAGGGAGATGCTAGAACTTTTTAAATTTCCTGAAGTAAGGTAATTCCATAGAACTGTATACAGCCAAATATTAACCCTTCAATCTTGCTTGTCCATCCTTTATAATTTTGTTCGAAAACTAGTTTTCTCTTAAGGGGGAAGGTGTTGCCGTCATATTAATGCTTAACATTTCCCTCTAATTTATTTGTATAAATATTTGATTATCATTAAGACAAGAGACAGTGGTGTACATGATAGTTTTAGTTTAATGGATTTTAAGCGGTCAGATATGGTAATGTTAGAAACAAATTCTACCTAGTTCACATCTGATACTGATAAAGATTCTGACCCATTGGAGTTGGAGTCTGCAGTTGTCATCACTGTTGTTTTGATAAACTATTGCCCTGGTGTAAAACTAAAGAATTGTTCTCTGTAAAGAGCAGTCGTCTTGAGCCCTAGCTTGGGTGAACATTAAAAATTGGCTGGGAATATACTTTGTGTTGGATGTTATTGTTTGCAACTTTTGTACCCCGTAACATACCCATAATCAAGAATTTTTTCCCAGTCTGATTAAAATCAGATCTATGCTGTTATACATACGAATAGTGGATATTGGATTTTAATCAGATTGGAATTTTTTTTCAATTATAGTTTGTAAGTTCATTACGAAATGCCATTTGAAAAGATTTCTAAATTTGTTTGAAATGACCCATGTACTATGTACATGAGAGCAAATACACACGTCTTTCATATGGTACTGTTCATCCTAATTTCTTTTTTCCGATAAAACTTTACTGTAACTGTTCATAGACAATACAATGAAGAATTAAATTTAGTGTATGAATAAACTTAAGCCTTTTTTTTCAACTGAATTGACACAGCCATTATGCAAATACATCTATTTTTAGAAAGAAGGGTTTTCTTAAAGTAATCAGCCACTTTATAACTTCATTACAACAGTCTATTGATAGGATTGCAAATATAATATTTTATTATTTGTCTACTTACTTGGTATAACATTAAGCATTGCTTAAATAGTACTTTTGCTTTGCTGTTGTTTTTTTTTTCTTCTTCGTATTGTCACAAAAATGAGTAAAGTCTGAAAACGACCTTGACCTTACATCACCTCTCGAAATCCACAACATAGCACTGTCCCGTATATTTATGACCTACATAATATTTAGATTCTGCTTTGTATGAATTGTATATTTTCATGAATATATTTGCTCATTGGTTTACAAAAAGGGACACTCTAATAAAACGGTCCTTCCCAGAACAGCGACGTCCGCCATTATTTCCCTATGACAGACTCACTTACGGTTCCAAACTGGTTTTTATCAAGAAAATAACGAACAAGCGGCAGTTAAAATATTTATGTTGCCGATTATATTCTTAAAACTCAAATTGATCTTTGCATAAGTTTAGTTTTTGAAACACAAGTTTGGATGTTTTTATCGTCAAAGGATAACTTGCAGAAAATCGGGCATTAATAGCTGCCAACTTACTCAGGAAATGGTTAATGGTCAGTCAGCTTTAAAAACTCATGCCAGTTTAGGTGCAAGAGTTTGTCGGTGTAATTGATATCAACACCAACTATTTGATGGCTTGAAGCCTACATTTCACCTTGAGCTATGTATAACATAAAACTGGAACTAACCTGGCCAAGGCAGGGGAACATCTCATAAAGGACAGTCATTCAATGTTCCTCTAAATAATCAGAGGCCAAAGTCGTTTTCGCTTTTCTAACAGAAAAAAGGCGAAACTTACAATTTGTAGGTTGCTTGTAGAAAGACCCTTATATATATATATATATATATATATATATATATATATATATATATATATATATATATTGAAGTAGGCCATTTCTTGAGAAATTGCAAGTGACATGTATGCATGTATGTGTGTGTGTGTGTATATAAATATATATATGACTCCAACATATATGACTCCAACTTGTAAGTAGTCCATTTCTTGACACATTGTTGCAATCTTTCATGAGAACTTGTATGATCCTAGGCTCTAACTGGGAATATGCCATATCTGTAGAAATTATGCACAACAAAATAAAATTCCAAATTCTTTGAGATTTTGATATATTTCCGCTGACCTAAGTGGTCAGTGCATCTGCCTCAGATACAGTAGATAATGGGCTCAGATCTTGGCAGTGTCATACCAATGACTTACAAAAATGGTTCTAGCAGCTGGCTTGCTTGGCACTCAACATTAAGAGGTTAGTGTTAGGACTGGTCAGCCGGTGTCTAGAAAATGTAAATGGTAGGACATGATGCCACATGTATGTGGCATGATGCTCCAGCGTTATACATCACTCTGAACTGCCACAATGCAGTCATCATATCAATATGATTCAAACTGTTAAAGCTGTGTTAAAAATCCAAATCACACACTATATATATATATATATATATATATATATATATATATATATATATATATAGAGAGAGAGAGAGAGAGAGAGAGAGAGAGAGAGAGAGAGAGATGTAATTAGAGGACAAGCTAGGCTTGAATTGTTGGTAGAAGTGATGTCTCCGTTTGGATAGAACAGAGAGAAATGAGAGCTAAACAGAGTGAAGTGGAAGCAAATCACGAAATGAAATATATATAATGTTTGTGTTCTCTTATTATGTCCTCTATTTCCCAGTATTGATATGTGCATTTAAGAAATACTTTATTTTCAAGTAGCAATTTTCTGAGCTATTTTGACCATGTCACTTTAAAAGAGAATAATGCAAGCTACATTGTAGCGAATTTTAACTGAGTAACCAGATTATATTTTTGTAATTGCAAGTTAAGCTTAATCAACTTAATCATCTTTTTTTTACTTTCTAAAAGTTCACAATAATGACGCTTGATAGATTTCTAAATGCCTTGAAATAATCCATGTACCATGTACATGAGGGGAAATGCTCACATGTCTTCAACTCAGAATTGATACAGGATAATTTTAATACGTCAGGTGCAAATTTTGCGAAAACGTCCACGTGGAATGCCTAATCTCAAACGAATTTCAACAAAATTCAATGCTTCTTACAAATGTGCAGGAATATACAACTTGTAAGCAATGGAAAAAAAACCGAAGTCAGAGAGGAAATGTTCAAAGCTCATTCTTGAATGCCGAGATATCATGAGGCGTACCATATTAGAGATAACTGCCTCTTACCGCTTTCCAACACTGGCCTTAGCACTGGTAATAGTTCTGGTAATTCAATGATCCCAACAACTTAATCAACATCTGAATCTTCCAATATCTTGAATATGTAAGGTGTTATAACTCTACTGTCTTAAACTAAGTAACAAAAAGAAGAACAGAACAAACCAGCAGGTTTATTAAAATCAACAAATAAGGTATTTCTCTAAGTTACGAAGTGTACATTTAAGAGGAAGTTACAGTATTTTGAATTAAATCCCAAATGAACCTAAACGTTCTAGCACATGTCCAAATGCATTGAATATTCCGTAAGAATTATGAGTCTTGAATGTGCCGATGTGCATATGGTCTTGATGTAATAAGATGATATAACTCAGAATGTCTTTAAATGAGCTCGCAATAATCCTAGAGTAGTGTTTCTGTCCAAACTTTCAATGAACATTTTGTAATTGTAATTAATAATTTAAATGATTCCTCTTAAATTATATCTGTACACAACAAACAATGATTCTGGAGGCAACTAAACTATGAATGAATTAATTATGTTTATCAGAATCTTAATTAAAAAAGGCAACAGACTAAACAGGACATGGATCAAGCATCCCCCCCCCAACTATCTAAATTTCTATTTTCACAAAATATCGACATTGAACTCAACCGTTAGTAAACACCTTATTTATAACATCAAAAGAAGACAAAATGCAGAAACGCACCAAAACCCCATCCACAGTGTCATGGACAAAGTTCAAGAGCTCAAAATATATTAAATATACGTAACAAGGGCCAATCATAAGCGAATGTTTCTTGTCTGATTGATCAGTCCTGAACCTGGGAACGAATTCGACTCGTGCGATGTTCAGAAGTTTATGTTTTTTTTTTGTTTTTTTTTAAATTTATAAACGTGTTTAGCGTCTTTGAGACAACAATTCAATAGTATGCAGTTGGAGATATAATGGTGTAGCCATATTTATCATCCCATCAATGTCGTTCTTTCAAATATGTTCAGAATATCTGGTTCACAGGAAAAATCCATCCTGTTTCTTCGACGTGATCGGGCATATATATGAATCAGATCTAACAGGGGTGATTTTGACACTTTCCATTTTATTTGAACAAGAAAATATTTCTAACCAGGTCTCCAATATGAACATAACTCCCGGTGTTCTTAATATGCTTTTGTTACATACATTGAATATAAGTGATCTGCCCCAAAGATCTCTCTCTCTCTCTCTCTCTCTCTCTCTCTCTCTCTCCATTAATGTTAATTTACACATCAGCTTCAGCTATGAACTTATCCTCCATCATTCTGTTCAAAATATTGTTGTCAACCACGACTATAATTTCAATGCAATAGCTACTGTAAAATACCCATATATTCCTCGACTTTACGTGTGGCAATCTCCCATTAGGGTTCTCTGCCCAACTGGACCGTTTTCACAACTGCCTCCCAATCTCCATTACTATTTTTTTTTATCTGTGTCGATGAAACATTACAAATAATACACAATAGTTTTAAATTTGTGGCAATAAATGATTACCGATATTTAATAAGTTGAGCATTATCTAATTTTTTAAGCTGCAAAAGTAGTTCCAGGCTGATTGTGCGATACGTAAACACAAACTGAACTTCTTTATCTTGGCCGAGTAAATAAGAGTCTCCTCTGATCCTTCCCACCCCAATTTTCATATTTGAATCCTTCCCACCCCATTTTTTATATCTGGAGAATTATGTTCGGATGCATGGTCAAAGCTATTTGATTATCGAAACGATGGAGTTCGCAGATACCGTACGGTGTCGGCGTGGGATAACCGCTTTAATACTCTGATTATACCCCCCCCCCCGATTTTTTTTGTACTCTACTACCGATTTAAAAAAACACGAAAGAAATGAAATAAAAGTTTCTCAGAACTTACTCAGTTCATTTATTGATTTATAATTTGAAACACGATTAGGACCAGAGGGACCCTAACACAAGTATTTCTGCGTGTTTCACTCCAAACTAAAGTTTTCAGTGTAAAAGATGACCATGCCCGTCGCTCATTTCCATTTCCTGAACAAGTCCATTTTCAGCGAAGGGGTGTATGTACAATTAGTCCTGCGTGTACCTAGAAGGAAAATACTACGCCGTCTGCTTCCTGTACTTACAAAGTTGAATCTAGCAAAGGAAAACAATGACAACTGCAAATGTGCATTTCAAGTGGATTTAACAAAGAAAGAAAAACAACGAATGCTATCACATCGCGTGTCACACGCAAGTATAATGTTGCAAAAAGGGAATAGCTTGGATTATAGTACAAGTCACACAGATTATGTATGCATTCAACACCGACTCTTTTGATAATTGATATCAATTTTTAGAATTTGATTCTACATAGCTTTAAGTGGTAAATATTTAGTTCATTTGGATTCTTATTCATCCACATTCCTTTGGGAGGTTATCACATAGACGCCCCGAAAAGTACATGTCACATTGAAAGCTACGCATATTGCTAAACAAATTGGTACTACCCTATAGTGTGACGATTCCACTCGATGTGCTCTTTTTTCCACCAAAATTTAGTACGTAGCCACCACTGTAAAAGACCATAGAGATCGATAATTTTCGTCTGGAAGTTTCTTGATGACAATTAAGATTCAGAGTAATGACAAAAAGTGAATAGCCTGGATTAAACATCATCATCATCATCATCATCAATTCTTTATATAAAAAAAAATGACCGTACCTAGTTCCATAGACCAATGATAGGACCCGTTCTGTCACTCGACCCTAATACTATTGTAAAAATAGTCGATGACGCTTGGCTAGCGAAGATAGGGCTATGTATTGTGGCGCTGTGAAGAGGCGAGTGAATGATGACTTCGAGCTAGTAAACATTAAAGGCTTAATCGATAAAATCTGCTGATATGATGACAGAAAGAACGAAAACTGGAATTTTAAGAATTAAGCGATCATGGTTGAATATGTATCCATGTGTAAATTTGTTACCTAATCACTTACAAAGTACATAAAGTTCAAAGGACGATAAATAACCTGCCATCAATAGTTACGCCGAATCCAGCTCTTTTCAATTATTGCCCTTTTAATCCATTGTGTCCACTTGGAGCACCACTGCTGCGTCTTCCATTACATTACTGCGAAGCGCCGTAAACAAACTGAAAATTACACTGAAAAGTGCAATGTCTAAAGCGAGATGTTTAATGCCTGATGTATTTTGAAATATAAATGAATGGACTGACGACATGAGAGCGTGGCTAAATGTCATAAACGGCGTCATTTACAACTATTTAATCTAATCGAAAGCAGTAAATGGAAAATAAATGAAGAACTTTAAAAGCTTACAGCTATAATAATAATAATAATAATAATAATAATGAGGGATTTGTATAGCGCCTAATCTTTAGAAGCTCTAAGCGCTTTACAACATTAGACAACACCTATAAGATAAAAAACATATATAATGATATGATTACGAACACAAACACGATGAAATTAGAAACATAAAAAACATGCTGAAAATATTTAAGGCATGAAACATTATTAGGTCTTTAAGTTTGTTCTTGCAGTCCAGAGTGGAAATAAGGATACAAATTTGCACAATACATCGAACTTGGAGAATACGCTGATCGCAGTCAGTAAACAAAGTAAACGATGCTTACTTTATTTGTACCATGGAGGGGGTTGTTGGGAATGGGTGGTGTACATGTATGGCGGGGGAAAGGATACTCGTGCAGTTATGTCGGTGCTTTGTTGTTGAAAAACTGAACATGCTGTTAGAAATACTCTTACTGGGGTCAGATTTACTGATAAGACAGGTAAGTGGAACAGAGATACGAAGAGAAATGTTGAACCGAAACGGCGAAACCCCTTTCAAATATTAAATTAAAATAATTATTAAAAAAATACTTGGTGACAGCCCCATTAAAGATGACAGAGAAGTAGTGCCCGTTGCCCGAAACACGCCATTCTATTTGACAAAGGCAGAGTCTAAAACCGCAGTTGACAATTCACCACTTAAAACTTTATTTCAAATTAATGGAACAATAATGAACAAAAATTTCACAAGTGAACATTCCAACTGTACAGCTGATATGCCGAGTGGTCTAAAGTGCTCATGTGGGTATGTGAGAAAGTTTGCCGGTAGCTTCTCGTGGGTCGGTGGTTCTTTCAGGGTTTTCCCGGGTTCTTTCTCCACCATTAATGCTGGGCGCCATGTATAACCTATCATGTGCTGAAAAAATGACGTTAAACTATATAACAACAATAACAACAACATCATTATCATCGCAGTCATGAAAGTTTATCTTCTTGTAGGAAATTAATATTTTTTTCTTCTGTGGGGAGACTCGAAAATTTAGAATTACAACTGGCAGATCATACAGACTACCCATTAAAGAGACGTCTGAATGCATCAATTACAAAAGTGATCATTTATATTCAAAAGTTATAGGTTAATTATTACAAGACCTCAAACCAATTCTAGCTTAAGAACAGCTGACCATGACACTAAAGCAATAAACAATTCACGTAATTAATTAACAACCCTTAAGCGAAAATTGACAGTTCATAAATCAAAACATACATGACTTGCATTATTTAATCATCTTCTGAATCTCTTATTAACAAGTGCAGCACACACAACTAAGGATTCTTTCCATATATTTACTTTTTTTGAGTTATTTGTACATCTGTTGACTGCATAGGAAGTTCAACTACCTGTTTTATACTTTGCGTTTATATCCATCAGAACAACATAAAAGCATCTACAATCGAGAAACACTAAATGTAAACACAAGGCAGACGATACTGTGACAGACGAATTTCGCGGGATTGTGGTGGCTGATGTAACACGTGATAGAATGGCAGCGCCCATGAAAATTGACTCAGTGCCAGATAAACCTGTAGTGTGGCGATTCGAAGACATATGCATATTTGTACTAGAGTCAGCAATTCAAAAGCGAAGTTTTTGATAACCTATTTATATAGAGTGGTGCTTCAGACATGTACAGTATGGTATCTGCTGGAGATAAACCATTTCAGTGTGGAGTTTGTGATAAAATCTTTGGGCTGGATGTTACTTTGAAAAGGCACATGAGGATACATACTGGAGATCAACCATTCAAATGTGAAGTCTGTCATCAAAGGTATAGATGGCACAGTCATTTGACGAGTCACATGAGGATACACACTGGAGATCGCCCATTTAAATGTGAAGTGTGTGATAAAATGTTTACAACGAATAGTAGTTTGAAAAGGCACATGATAATACACACAAACGATAAGCCATTCCAATGTGAACTTTGTAATCACCTGTTTGGGCGAAAGGATGATTTGAAGACGCACATGGGGATACATACTGGAGATAAACCATTCAAATGTGACTTTTGTGATAAACTGTTTAACCACCAAGGCAACTTGAAGACACACACGAGGATACATACAGGAGACAAACCATTCAAATGTCAAGTTTGCTTTAAAACGTTTACACACTATGGTAGTTTGCAGAAACACCTAATGGTACATACAAAAATTAAACCATTCCAATGTGAAGTGTGTAATAAAATGTTTGGACAAAGGAGTACTTTGATGAGACACATGATGATACATACTGGAGATAAACCATTTAAATGTGAAGTTTGCGATAAAATGTTTCCGCGCAGTGGTAGTTTGAAGAGACATAGTAGGATGCATTCAACAGATGAACCATTCAAATGTGAAGTTTTGTGATGAAATGTTTAGGGATAGTACATTTGAAGTGGCACAGGAGTGTACATTAAACCTGAAAATAACAATTTTTCATTTATGATAAGAATCAGTGAAAGTACTTTCTATAAAATATATATTTATTTTGTTTTCACTTCTGGCTTTGCATTATTGTAAACCCTAAGATAACCTGCCAGGTGTTAACAATGGTGGACATTGCAGTGTCTAGAAGGTACCTCTTCATTTGATTTCTATTTTGTTAATTTAATGGATTAATCAATTAATGAAATATGTAATACATAGAAAGCAATTTCTAAATATCGTACATGGAAAATTAAACATATTTTTATTAATATTAAGAAATATTTGGGATTGTACTGTGTTGTGGAATTTAAGATGTGATGTAGGGTAATCATTGTTTTCTTCCATCACTCAGTTTTATGAAAACTGTTTAAAACCAATGAGATAATATTCAACCAGTACATGACATGGTAATGAGAGTGTAGACATATTTCATAAACCCATGGTGGAACTTGTCGAATAATTATGAAATGAAAATGCATAAAGTCTCTTTTTATTATCTCTTATTCTATCTTCTCATTAACAACAAAGTGGTAGCTAATATTTTTTGTTCAGCACATAAATGATACATGTATGAATACATGGACACACACACACACACACACATTATTTTTATTTATTGACACCTATCATATATATATTTATTGGGCTCCAACTTGGAGGTAGGTAATTTCTTGAGAAATTGCAATCAACAACTTGGAATTCAAAATTGTTTTGATCATTCTTGGAATTCCAAATTGTTGTGATCTTTCTTGGAAATTGTTGTGATCTTTCTTGTGAAATTGCATGATTTTAGGCCTTATCTTGAGAAATTGTGCACAACAAATTGGAATTCCAAATTCTTACCAATTTTAAAACCACTTTGGTGACCTAAGTGGTTTGAGGGTCTGCCACATATGCTTGAGGTCACAGATGCTTGAGGTCACTGGTTCATACTGTGACAGTGCTATGCCAAAATGACTTAAAAAATGGTACTAGCAGCCACCTCACTTGGCACACAGCATTAAGTGGTTAGTGTTTGGAATGGTTGCCCTTGTGTCAAAATAAAAGTGACTGGTGGGACATGATGCAAGATGTCTGTGGCATGATACCCCAGTGTTAAACATCACTATAAACTGCCACAATGCAACATCATAACGATATGGTTCAAATTGTTAAAGCTGAATTAAAAATACAAATCACACATGCACACTGACACAAATTTCAAATATATATATGACTTCATAGAGTTTATAGCATTGAAGGCATTTGATATACATGTACCAGTCACACAGTGCAGTGTGCTATAAATAGAACACCTATTACATATGTGACTCTTAAACAGGCCTGCCTGTTAATGGTAATAGCAGTGTATTATATATTATGTTCAACATCAATTTTAACCATTTTACATGTTTTGAAAGATTTAAGATTAAAATCTATTGTTATAGCTTTATAATTATTTTCATGGAATAATATTTTATGTGCTTTTCAAACCTGGAGAGAACTCATTCACTGTCAAACCAGTGAAGTCATGTGACCAACCATAGCTGACATTTCTCATTTTCAAAAAGTACCAGTTCTTTGTCTAAGTCTACATCACTAAATCATCTGAATTATATATAGTATAACAACTCAGTGTTGCTTACATCAACAACAGAACCTTTACTATGCTTTGGTTGTTGTTGTTGTGGGGTTTAACGCCATTTTTCAGCACACAATAGGCTATGCATGGCAGCCAGTATTAATGGTGGAGTAAGAACTCAGAAAAACCCCGG
The DNA here is from genome assembly GCA_028554795.2 of Sinohyriopsis cumingii. Classification (NCBI taxonomy): domain Eukaryota; kingdom Metazoa; phylum Mollusca; class Bivalvia; order Unionida; family Unionidae; genus Sinohyriopsis; species Sinohyriopsis cumingii. The sequence goes on along the minus strand of CM068837.1, from coordinate 124,328,283 downwards.
AAAGAACCACCAACCCACGAGAAGCTAGTGGCAGGCTTTCCCACGTACCCACGCTAGCTGAGCCTTGCCTACTTCAGCAACAGAACCGTTACCTAAATTATTGAAGCTTTCATACTACTGATTCTAATTATCCGAACTCCAGAAAGTACTGAACAAATTCCACAGCCTACATTTTGGACTGGAGAAATGAGATCCAGTTACTTTAAATGGCAGATTTTGATGTTATGTATATATAATTTGCATTGTTTGTTATATATATATATATATATATATATATATATATATATATATATATATATATAATTATTTCATTATATGCTATTGTAATGTAAGATTGTATTTTGGATTTAACCTTGTCCAAAATCAAGCTTATTTTCTATTTGACCTGAATTGTTGGTGTTTCTATTATTCCATAAACAATTAATACATATCTAAAATATTCTGTGTGTATGAGTTTAATATCAGGATCATTAGTAATAGAAGTAAACATGTTTATTTGGATCTGGGTCTTGGTTATTGGAATTCCTCTAGAATTTACCTTGTGTACCTGACATAGTCCAGGTTATATATTATAATATTAGTAACGGATCTTCTAATCATAATTAAACATTTGATTTGATTTTGGATTTCTACTAAAGTATATTTAGAATTTGTATTAACTTTAAATTAATAAATTATTCATTGAATTTTGCAAAGCTTGTTGGTCTTCACTCTTTTCCTTTACCTTGTATAAGAGCATAGGCTTGTAACAACGACCAGAACTTAAACAGTGAATATGTAATCTGATGTAATGGTCATTTACATCATTGAATATATATCTAATAGAGACTTTGTCCTGAAGGTGATGCTACAGAAAACAGCCCAAAATAGCTGCTGCTTACAGCAGGCATCCAAACATGCTTCATGAGAATGATGTAGAGGCATGCAAACTCGCTTCCATGCAGATCAGGTACAGACGTTCAAAGGTGCTTCCATGAGAATGAAGTTGAGTTTAGCAATGTTCTTACAGGAGGTAATGGGTTAAATATGAAAATGTATAAATCTTTGAAAAATAAAGCGAATTATTACTACTAGTGTTAGGTATGTAATTGTTTCATACTCGTTTTCGAAGATTTATGTTTATTTAGTATCTATATATTTTATTTTTTAATTTTTATTGCATAATGTTTTAAATATTTGTACTTGAAATATATTTGAAAAAAAATAAATTATTTAACAATAATATTTACATTTTGATTTATTTTATTTTATTTTTTATTTTGAAAATATGAAGTATTTAATTATATATATATATATATATATATATATATATATATATATATATATATATATATATATATATTGTGACTTATTTATTTATTTATTTTATTGTCATGGTTATATTTGTAATAAGTGTGATTCCATGAAGATGCTCAAGACAATCAAATCATTTTCTCAAAGAATTTTACACAGAACTATTTGTAAAACAGATAGCCACTGAGGAAAATTGTTTTGATTGATGTAGCATATTTTACAGTAATAAAAGTTACACCTAGCTGTTTCATGATGTCTTCAAGGAATTTTGAGATTTTAGTCTTAAGAGAATAGTTTGAAGGTATGATAGATCTAATGGGACCATTGCTATAGACCCATGTGCTGAAGTTTCCTGGATATGAAACCTACTACAAATTGTTGCATGATGGAAAAGAGCTATTTCATGAAAAGTATATCTGGGATGTATTCAAGGTCGGTATTGCTATTATCCACCACAGAGTGATATTTAACAGTCATGAGCATTATTCCAAGCTGTTGTATGATGCCTGCAACCCATATTTGGATATTTCATCGTTTAATAAAGACCATTTTAAAAGTAACAAAGGTATTCGAGAGAGTTATTGCAGAGAAAGAACATACTGAAGATATTAAAGGGCTAGAGGATTGTTACTTTTGCCCCATAGAGCTATGTTTTATGTTGTTGCATGATACTTGCATGCGGCCATTTTTGCGAATTTAGTCCTAGAAAGACTGATGTAAAGGTGTTTAGGGGAGATGTTACATAAAATGAATATTTGGAAGATATTACAATTGCAAAGAGACTGTTACTATCTTTCAGTAGAGTTTTATTTCAGTTATAGGAGTTATTTCAAGTTGTTGCATGATGCTTGCATGCAGCCATTTTATCAGAAGATCTAAGAAAATAAAGATAAAGTAATACCAAGAGATTGAAATAAACATTTTTATTTTCAGATATCTTCCTTACATGATTTTACAATAAATGGGATAATATCTTCATGCCAGTGAAAAATATGGCTCTAATTCCCTCAAAGAGTTACGACTAAGAAATGTCTAAAGGAAATCTTGTACTGTATTAAAAGTATTTTGACATTCAATATGGTATGAAAAAATGATAAGTAAGTTTCTGTTGACAACTGTTCTGGATAAAGACCTCAGCTTCGAGATGGGAGATACCTTCCACATTTGCTACCATGAACATTATGAAGAAATACTGCTGTAAAATATTTTATCAAACTGGTGATGGTTATCTAAGGAAATTACGTACTTTATTCAGTATATGTCCATATACATGTCAAGTACAGTGAGTGGTCTCTCTCTTCCTCCCCCCTGACCATTCCGGTGGTGTTGTGGTAAGAGCCTCCGTCTCGGATTCTAGAGGCCATGGGCTCAAACCCCAATCCGCTTATACCAAAGGCTGATACTAACAGCTGCGTCGCTAGGTGCTTAGCATTAAGAGTTTAGTGTTAGGACTGGTCGGCCTGATGTCATGATAATGTGACTGGGTGGGATAGCATGCTACATGATACCCCAGTGCTAGACATTACTATAAACTGCCATACTGCAGACATCGTAGCTATATGACTAAACAATTGTTAAAGCTACGTTAAAAATCCAAATCACTCACTCAATCACTCTTTCTCCCCCTCCTCTCCACATACAATACAATGATTGTATAGGTCATGGAAAGATAATCACGATCCAAATGAAAGAGCAAAGAGCAAAAGCAGTGAAAACCAAGTATATCTAACGCTGATTTATAATATAATTGAGTAATTGGGTTCACCATGTAGGTAACAACTTACATCAACAAATCGGTTCCACTTAATGCTTTTAATTCTTTGTGGTGAAAGAAAATAGAAATGATTGCTTGCGTTCGGTCCGATTTACCTCAAGAAACAGAACATATCAATTATTTGTATATTAGGTGCATTTTGAATCATCTCTGAATATTATTATAGCTGTAACCAAAAATCAACACAAATTGTTTTCATTCACTCGAGTTTAAAACTGTTGAAAAAGGTGCGTGAAAGTCATGAAACACATTTTGCCCATTCTAAACAATGAACAGTCAATACAATTGTTGACTTAGAAATAGGTAATGGTTATTACCTGGTACCTAATTCCTATGCCTGGATGAGCTTTGTCATTGTTCTTCTAACAACATTATAATTCATTCAGTATGTTCATTACAAACACAGTAAAATTTATTTTTAGGTAAATTCATTGGTGGAATCTAAACTTTTTTTTATAATTTGTTTCGAAAATCAAAATGAATTCGATTTTAAAAGATGTTTCAAGATTGAACTTATATAATACATTTTTTTTCTTCAAAGTTGTACTCACTGCTGCAGCAATTAGGAAATATAGAAAATTCCTATTAATGGTCACTAGTACAATTTGCACAATATACTACATACTACAACAGGATTCAGGATTTAACATTACAACCTATCATAAAATTCACTTGAAACTGATTCAAGTGAGAAAAACTCCCTACTTTGTGCTTTAATTATGCTACCTTTGCCAATGAAATGTTGCAGAAATACGAAGCATCTTTAGGTCTCTGATCCAACATGTAATATTAATTACTGATGAAAACATTTGTCCCAGATTTATTTGTTGTCTTCTTCGTCTATGTTTCCCTGAAAAAATAATAACAGATTAATTTATCAACATCTTCAATTGTGAATACACTTATGCCTTATGGAACTGATACAAAGCCTTCTGCTCGGTCTATTTATATTGCTTTGAACAATCACGCAGTTTCTCGAGAAAGACCACAACAAACTGTCATACCGAATTGTTGCATTATTCAAAGTTGGGGCCCAACATATCTATATTCTGTACTAGGATTTTGTCTTTAATTGAGAGCTGTGGCTGGAGATTTTATATACCTGACTTTTGTCGTGATTACAAGAAGTAAAAAAAAATGTTTGCTAAAATTTGCGTCCAGGGACAGACTTTGTTTACGAGCTTGAGATGTTCTGGAAGCAAACTTGTTAAAAACTGGATAAACATTTCTAGTCGAAATGAATCACATCTAGATTAAGTGAAATTTGTACATACAGGGATTTGATATACCAATAATTCATTCATATCTTAGGGTCTGCCTGTTGATTCTATTGTTATCATAGCTTATAGTTGTGTTCATATATAATTGTAGAAGTATTCATATTAATAATTCATTGGAATCACTAATCTCGTTGACTAGATTAACAGTATTTGGGGATTTTTGTGAATTCATTCAAAGACATTACGTATTGCATCATTTTTATATCACGACATTAAAGACTTGGTAATAAGACTCAAAACTAATGAAGTTCATTCAAAACATTTTATTCGTTTGGACACGTGACAAAGCAATTATGATTCTTTTGGATTTAATTCACAATATTGTGTTTTAATTTTCACTTTGGAACAGAGAAAAAATTATTAGTTGAAATTTTTGCTTGTTTCACATCCGTTGTGCTACATATTTTAAGATCTAGAGTCACAACTATGTGTGTGTGTGTGTGTGTGTGTGTGTGTATATATATATATATATATATATATATATATATATATATATATATATATATATATATATAATCATAAGGACTATATACAAACTTGACAATCAACGTAACTGTGACTTTACTGAGCTTGTGTTACCATTTTAGGATAGGTGGGAACATAGTTAAATCAAAACTATAGAGAGCTACCTCTGAATTCCCTATGCCTATTAGTAAGAAGAAAATGATACGATTTTTGGGTATGGATGAATATTATCAGACATTTTGCTGTATTTCTTATATAATTCTGGAACCCCTGACCAATTTGTTAAGTAAGAAGACCACGTTTTATTGGTTTGACAAATGACAGGTTGCTAATGATAAGTTAATGGATATCCTCAAGAGTATGCCAATTCCTTCGACTCCAGATTTCAATAAACCTTTTAAAATGTATGTAGGTGCAGGTTATGCAGGGGTTCGTGGAGTTTTGATACAAGAATACAACAATAATTTGCTTCATTCAGTGTGCTATTTTGAAACAAAACTGAACAAACACCAGAGAAATGACTTCGCAACTTTTATGCTAGTGTAGCACCTACAACGAGTGTTTGTTTCAGCAATGATATGGACCTTTATTTTGTATTGCTTGTTAGTTTTTCTTTCTCCATGAGCATGAGTTATGTAATTATGTATTTTGGACATGACATTGTCTAAAATCAAGTTCATTCTGTACCTGAGCAATACCTTTTGATTTTGTAAACAAATAACACAAATAATATCCTTTTTAAGTATGGGTTTAATATTATGGTTATTATCAATGAAAACGAACATGTTTTTCTGGGTCTCAGTCAAGGACATTCGTATTCCCCGTGGATAAGCCAGGTGGATCTGATGTTTCCAGTTTTTATATAGTATTGTTTATTTGAGAAATTATTTATTCTTTCATTTAAGATCTTTAGCAGAATCATTTATAAAGTTTTGTTTACCTTTTGATGTTGGGGGAATTATTTATTTAAATCATTATTCTCTGAAAATATAAAGTGCACAATAGTATTCTTGGACAGAAACTTTAATTAGGAATAAAAATAAGTTCAGACAAGGACATTTTGGATTATACTATTGTGATTCATCAAAGGCCTGTTGACATATGTCAATGTAACAGGTTACAAAAGACACCTTTTATTCCTCAGAGATAAATGATTTGTTGGATTCTACAAAACGTGCTGGTTTCGCTCTATCTTTATTGCATAATTTAAGACCAGACAGTCGTAATAGCAACCACAACTCTCTTCCTATCTTTAATTAAATGAAAAAGCTAGAATCAAAGATTGTGTTATAGCATTTTACGTATAAAGAAGTATTTGTATTATTTCGCATATATGTAGTTTCATTCTGAGGTATTTTGTCATGCAAAAATAATTATATGAATGTATTAATAAAATGTTAAAGAAATTTTGTTGCATAAATATTTCGTTTTCTTTATGAGGAGAGTTGTTATAAAGAAAGATATTAAAGAACAACAAGTGGATACACGATTATTAATATAGATATGAGGAACGTTTATTATTGTGACAATTCTACTCGAAGTGCTCTATTTTAGAACAAAGTTTAGTACACTGTAAAAGACCATATAGATCGATCATTTTCTACTGGAAGTTTGGTGATAACAGTTAAGGTGCAGAACATTCAGTACAAATAATCAGGACTGAATAGACTTCGGTTAAAGAAAATTAGTGTCAAATTTTAAAAGTACAATTTTTATTTAATTTTAAACGAGTAAATGCGCATACATGACCCATCTGACTTTTACTATCATCATCATCATCAATTATTAAATAAAAAATGACCTTTCATGACCTAAAAAATGAACATGATCCGTTCTTTCACTCGACACTAATAAAATTATATAATAATCGATGATACGCAAGTGTAATGTTACAAAATTGAATAGTCTAGATTAAACATCATTATCATAAATTCTTTAAAAGTAATGGCTGTAACTAGTTCCATAATTCAATGATATGACCCGTTCTGTCACTCGACCCGAATATTATTAACTATGCGGAAGGTATTCTGAAAAACGCGTTTTCAGGCTGTAACAAAAGCTTCTTTGGATTTATCATGGTCTCATTATTACATATTTATATTTTTATCCCTCACAAACCCTAAGATATTAAGCCTGGAGCAGTTCAAATATTTAAATCTAAACATAAGTAGGTGTAAAAAAAGAACTGAGTTTTGAAGATCAACAGTTCTTTTTTAAAAACAATCGGGAATTTGCAAAAAATGTAAAAACTGGAAAAAATATTTGTGTAATACCCTAAACTAAATAAATTTAAGGTATTTACGAATTTGTACTTGTCAATAAAAATAGACATTTAAAACATGTATTCAAATTTTTTCTACGCACAGTAACTGGAGGAAATGGCCGCTGATTCTACTTTTAGGATTCACATTGATTTGATTTAATCCAAACTATTAGCGCAACTCGTGTGAATCAAAAATGAAAATGCTCTGTCCTATGCATGTGGTAATATACGGTATTAACATTATGGTGCTACAAATGGTCTGACACTCACAGGTCACCTAAGGTCAACTCCAGGCTCTCACTCACTTGTAACCATATATGCCTCATGATAACATTAGTGTGAGAAACTAGTGTGCATGTGTTTTCACCGTTTGAGTCAGTTGTAATCTAGCCATTAAAGTAGTTAGACCAAGCCATGTTTTCTGTTATTTAGCAAAGCATAATATGGTGTCAGAAGTGACAAATTTGGAATAAGCTGGATTTATACCTTTAACAAGTTTATCTCCATAATAATAATGAAATGTGGATACACAAGTTCATGTGTCAATTGTGACATCATGGAAAAACTCAATCAGCCACCTGAAATGGATTTTAATTCCAACTATCTAGCAGAAACTTAGACGAGGTGGAATCAGACTATGCAGTTTTACTGAGATGTTGCTTTTGAAGATAAAGAGGACGAAGTAAAATCCAGTGCTTTCCTATATATCATTGGTCAGATTGGTAGAAACATTTACAACATATTTACATTTGAGGCCAATTAAGCTGAACAAATTAGTAAACTGATAAAAGCGTTTAAAGACTATTGCAGTCCGACGAAGAACTTTACGGCAGAGATGCACATATTCAATACTAGAATCCAATAAAAAAAGGAAACCATTGATTAATATGTATTTGAACTTAAATTGATTGAAAAAATAACTGCAGATTTGAAAATCTACAGGGCGAAATGATTAGAGATATAATTGTCTGTGGGTCTAATTCTGAAAAAGTAAAAGAATGACTTTAACGAGAAGATTAACTGACATTACATTGATTATTATATGACAAACCAACCATCTATTCTTGGGTTCAAAGCGTTTCAAGATTTGCACTTAATAAAAGTGGTTGCACTGTTCACAGGAACAAGGACAATCATATCGTGAAAGAATTTCCTCAGTGTGTTCAAAGGTCTAGGATGCCTGAAACAAAAGTATCATATATCAATTGACAAAAATGTAAAGTCTGTTATTAATTCACCAAGGACGTTTCCTACAACTTTACGAAAACCAATTAAATTAACTTTGGAAGAGGTGGAACGGAAAAATGTAATAAGGAATCTAAGATGAACCAATATAATGGGCCAGTTCATCAGTAGTTTTTGAAAACTTTAAATGTGTCTAGACTTTAGAAATGTGAATAAAGTTGTCAGACAAGAGCATTATCAACATCAACATCGACTAACATAAGCGTGCTACGTAGGACAGAACAAGTAATAACAATCACATAAATGCCCGCTTCGAAGGATAAGAAAGGAATTGGAAGTGTACTGGGTATAATGAACCACCTAGACTACTTTATCCAACATATGTCTACAGTGACAGAGCCAATCAGAGCACTTTTGAAAAATGACACTGAATTGTTTTGGGAAACTGCACATAAACATGCATTTGAAGAGATCAAACAGATTCTAAGCAAAGATCGTGTGTTGAAATACTTCGATATTAGGAAGCCCGTCGTTGGTAGTCGTGATGCATCAAACTCGGTACTTGGGGCAGTGTTAATGCAATCAGCAAACCCATAGCATTGGATCAAAGTCTTTGACAGGCGCAAAAACAAGGTACCGCCTAGACTTCAAATAATGCTTTTAAGACTTCAGGCGTACAGTTTTGACTTAACGTATTGTCCAGGAAATGGGTTAATTGTAGCAGATACGTTGTCGAGATCATACAGACGGACTAACACATCTGAGATGTATATAGATAGTGAAATTGGGTGCTATATTCACATGATCATGTCATATATACAGATTGCAGATACACAGAAGCAATACAGAATGAAACTAAACGTGATAATAAAATGACGACATTACGAGAAATGATTCAAATAGGCTGGCCAAATGATACAAATCTCGTACCTTTTGAAATCAAAAATATTTTGAACTGCAGAGATGAAGTTTCAGAGATAGATGGATTAGTTCTAAACGGAGAGAAGATTGTAATAACAGATGATCTTCAGAAAGAAATGATACAAGAGTTACGCAAACGTCATATGTGCATTGAGAAGACAAAGCAAAGAGCAAGAGACATAACATATTGTCTTGCATTTTCTGTATCTGTCAAGGTTTGCACCCATATTTTTATGAATATTATTCACATTTCAATGCAGACACACATAAACAATTGCATAGCATGTCAACATGTATTCTTAAAAAAGTAATTTAACTCCACAAGAGCAGATAGAATTCAGAGGAATCATATATAAACATATTGTTGTGAATATTGAATGTCACCAGTGGAACGGTCTTAGAAATAATGATGCATATGGCATGTTGCTTGCTATATTTTGGTAAGAAGAATGAAAGTTTTAGCACACCAGCATAATTTCTACCTTCATGACCCCACTCTGTAGTTGACATAAGAGGTTCATATCTCACACTTGGGTGATAATAGGAAATATTTCAGTGTTATGTATATATCTTGAAATTTCTAGGTTCAGTTAACAAAGGAAGAAAAGCTTAAAATTAAGTGGCAGTTTCATGCATTTGACAATACACATACAGTTTCTCCTCTGAAATTCTAATGTTTTCACTGAATGTTAAAAGTACATCAATACCACTTGTTTCTTTTCTTTTTTTCAGGCCTCATTTGCATGGTATTTAATTAGGATTAATCGGTTAGTCATGCTGACAGAAACAATAGCGTCAATCTCATCCAGATACTAATTCTAATCTAATCTAAGTGCACAAGAGAGTGACTTTGACGGACAGATTTAGCTTCTGCAGGAGTTGTTTTACGGTACGTGCTTATTTAAAAGCCAAGCCGGTGAAATGCGTTTTACCTTGAACTAAATTTTCCACATGGAATATTTGTTCTACACCTTATCTTATTATTTACATTGATTTTCTAAACTCCAAAAAGCATTAAAGTCAGTTGTAAGTAAATTGGTGTCTGAGAAGAAATTTTTTTTATGAAATTGTATTGAGTAATTTGTATATGTCGTTACCCCTTAACTCTCGCAGAGGTGGAATTGCTGTCATCACAAAGAACTCCATGATGAAACGTCTTAACCACACCACAACTTTCAATTTCGACCACACATCATTTGAACTAGTCCAAACCACACTCACACTGGAGCAAAGGACAGTCCATTTTTTTCTGCCTATACCGCCCTCCTCCTAGTAGAAAAAGCAAGCTGACTGAATCTCTCTTTTTGGAGCAGTTTCCTAATCTCCTGGTGTATGGAAATTCGATAGGTGGCAACCTGATTATTCTTGGAGATTTCAACTTTCATTTTATCTGTTTTCAACCTCAAACAGTCACTTAACCAACCCATTCATAAACATGGTCACATTTTAGACTGGATTCTTCATATACCTGATGATAGCATTCTACGGTCCTCCCTGTTATCCCATGAACTTGCATCAGATCACCTCTGCATTATATTCCATCTTGACCTATCAGTCCCTAACCGTCCACCTTTATCTGCCACTAAGAGAAACCTCCGTATGATAAATAGAACCAAACTAATACATGACATCCAAGCAAACCTAACATATTGCTTACCTCCTACAGCAGAACAACTCGATAACTGCCTGCGTTCATTGCTTGACAAACAACCCCCAGCTACCAAGTGCAGAGTATCAAATCAAAAGTGTTCACCGTGGTATAACAGTGTTAGGGACCAGCTTCGCACTGCTAAATAAGACCGCTGTAAAGCTGAGAGGCTTTGACTTTCCAACAGACTCACTATTCATAAGCAAATATATGAAGCCGCTAAGAAGAAGGTCACAAATATGGTACATGCAGCGAAATCAGCCCACTACACTACTAAGATCATGGAAAGTTCCAGCTGCAAAGAGCTCTTCGAGATTACTAACAAGCTAATGTCGAGTAACAAATATACACCACTTCTAACTACCTTCTCTCCAGTCGACCTTCCGGACATGTTTGCAAATTTCTTCCGTGACAAAGATCAAACCATTAGAGATAAGCTTGACACCACAATTTCAATTGACTCGTCGTCACCATACAGTTGGGATACAGAATTTGAGCGGCAACCATTAGCAACATTTGAACCTGTCTCTATGGATTTCGTACGTACAATCATGATGAAAAGTGCACCAACATCATGTGAAATTGATCCAATTCCAACATTACTGCTGCTTGAGTGCTTAGATCCAGTATTGCCTTCACTAACTGATGTTATTAATACCTCTCCCTCATCCGGGGAATTCCCATCATTTTTCAAAACTGCCATTGTAAAGCCTCTGCTGAAGAAACCAACACTAGACCATGACGATGTAAAGTACTACCGCCCAGTTTCTAATCTTCCATTCATATAAAATATCTTAGAAAAGGTTGTTCTATCCCAGCTTGTATCTCATCTGGATTCAAACAGTCTTGTTAGCAATGTACAATCTGCATATCGCCCTTGCCACAGTACTCAAACTACACTTCTAAAAGTAGTTAATGACATTCTATCTGCTTTGGATAGCGGAAAGATTACAGTCCTCACCTTCTTTGATTTGTCTGCAGCATTTGACACAATAGACCATGATATATTACTTCACCGTCTCCAGCATGAATTTGGCATTCATGATACAGCCTTACTGTGGTTCAAGTCCTACTTGGTCAACAGGACACAAATTGTGTCCGCAAATGGAATACACTCCAGCCCAGTTGATCTATGTTGTGGTGTTCCACATGGGTCTGTTGTTGGATCTGTTCTCTTCATTCTATACATTCAGCTGCTCTCAATTGTCATAGGTCATCATCATGTGTCTCACCAATTGTACGCTGATGACACCCAAATATACAAATCTAGCCACCCAACTGAAGTTGATGCTACCATCCAAGGTATAAAGAGGTTTATTTCTGATGTGAAATCATGGATGACATCTAACAAGCTGCAGAGGAATGATGAAACCGAGGCCATTCTGATCACAACACAAAGACCTTCTCATTCACATCCTTTACCTCAAACAATAAATATCAGCAACGCCAACATTAAATTCACACAATCAGTACGAAACCTAGGCGTTACTCTGGACAGTACTCTCATATTGCACCAACATGTCATAAACATATGCAAGGCTGCATATCTTGAGCTGAGACGCATCAGCTGCAATCGCAAATATCTTTCAGGTGATGCCACTAAAACACTTGTGTGCTCATTAGTACTTTCAAGACTGGACTATTGTAATTCAGTACTGTCTGGTTCATCTCAATATCTACTCCAGAAACTTCAAAAAGTTCAAAACACAGCTGCTCGGATGATACTTAGAGTACCACGATCAGAGCACACCTCCCCGCTGCTCTGTACCCTACACTAGCTATCCATTCGATCCAGAATCAAACAAAAAATTTGTTCTCTGTGCTACGTTTCACCGATGGACTCCAGTCCATCATACCTATCCGACCTCACGAACGTGTACACACCAGCAAGATACTTACGTTCCTCTTTTGACAATTATATACTCATTATTCCCACTATGAAAACAAAGTCTTATGGACAGCGTTTTTTTGCATACCAGGGCCCAGCAACGTGGAACGAATTGCCTACTGAACTTAGAAACAAAGACACAGTGATCCCATTCAATGATGCTCTGAAAACTCACTTATTTCGACTGCAAGAAGAAACTTAAAGCCTAATAATGTTTCCTACCTTAAATATTTTCAGCATGTTTTTATGTTTTCTAATTTCATGGTTTGTTTTTGTAATCATATCATTATATGTATTTTTATGTTATAGGTGTTGTCTAATTTTGTAAAGCGCTTAGAGCTTCTAAAGATTAGGCGCTATACAAAGTCCTCGTTATTATTATTATTATCTGTATGGTCAATTTCACTGGCTATGTATCAATGAATTTATTTGATACATCACTTTGTAAGTTTTAGGGTCCCACACATCAGTATATCAATATTCCAGCATTGTCTAATGTTAATTGATTTAACTTTGAGTTCTCCAGACTAGCTAGACTTGTGTTGCGATTACACACACACACACACACACACACACACACACACACACACACTCACACACCGACACAACACTGATGCTGCTATTAGCATCTCCAGAATGATTATGAAAAGTCAGGAACCGCTTCTTTTATATCAGTCTAAAAGTACTTCTAAAGCACACGATTTACTTAAATGTGTGATTTCTTTAAGTTTGCTAGAAGAGTTTATAGAAACTTTTCACTTCAGTCAGTGACAACTAACATAGCATTTCTGTCATTCCCTCCTAAAATATATATCTTCCATATCTCTTCTTGACATTCATGAAACATCGTAAAGGAATTTGAATCTGTACTGATGCTATGGTGGTAAACAAAGACCAAAAGCATTGTAGGTTGCAAACAATTTGAAATCTTTCAAGAAATACAGTCAGTCATAATTCACAATGTAAATAATGCAGTGCTTTTTCCCGCAAAGTAGTAACTTTTTTAAAAGCATAATACCATTTTTACTTTTGTGCACAAAAGTTTTCCTTTATACCATTGTACTAGATAATGTCTAAATATGTGATATGTACACAACTTTTGACGTAAACCATTTTCAGCCAAATTCTTAAGGTGGCACAGTTCAGTTTCGTAAATTGGCCCCTGGCAAATTTCTTGAATTAAAGCTATGGTGTGCCTTTTTAGATATTATTGTTTACTATTTATAGATATGGATATATTTGTGAACTAGGTATTTCGGGCTTGTGTTGTTTTTGAAATTGATGTCATGCATGTACACCTTCCATAGTTGCTCTGCAGTATGTTGATAGTGAAATATCAATAGTCGGCTAATGATAGTGAGATATCAATAGTCGGCTACGAAGAAGAGCTAGCCTCCCATAGCAGTAGACACGTGGGTTCAAGGCTAGTAGAATATCTCAAAAACGGCTTGGATGACAACTATTCTGAATTGCATCAAACTATTTAGTAGACAATGTTTTTAAAAACTTCCATCCAGGGAAAGGGCTTGCATTTGCACTGTGAGCACCACATGCTGTCAAAAATGGCCTTTGGATGTGAAAAATGCATGTTTAAAATAGGGGTTTGGGTGCATAAACGTCTTCTGCTATGAACTGCCATTGACTTCTCTGGTCAAGTGAATAATATTCTTATGCTTTGTTTTAACATAGACATCTAAAACTTTGGACCTTTTTGGCCTCGCTTGCGTATTTGATTTTTTTATGATTTTTACACTAGGTAGCTGATTGCGGCATTAAATGTGTACATAAAAACTGGCTAGCGAAGATATGGCTATGTATTCTTGCGCTGTGAAGAGGCGAAAATAGAAAACTATAAGTTAGTAAAACATAAATGCTTAATCGATACAATCCGTTGATATCATGACAGAAAGAAAGAAAACTGGAATTTTTAGAATTAAGCGAATATTTGTCGATATTTAAATTTGTTACCTAATCACTGGGGGGCCCCAGAGTGGCCGAGTGGTCTAAAGCTCTCTCCGTTACGGATCACTGCCATCTCACCTCTGTCTGCGTGGGTTCGAGTCTAGCATTCGGCCAATGTGGGTATGTGAGAAAGCTTGCCAGTAGCTTCTCATGGGTCGGTGGATCTTTCCGGGGTTTTCCCGGGTTCTTCCTCCACCATTAATACTAACCGCCATGTATAGCCCATCGTGTGCTGAAAAATGGCGTTAAATCCCACAACAACAAGAACAACAACCTAATCACTGACAACGCACATAAAGTTCAAAGGACATTACATAACCAGCCATATACGTCGAATCCTATAATGTATCGGAGACAACCATTCAAAGCGAAGTTTTTGATAACCTATTTATAGAGAGTGGTGCTTCAGACATGTACAAGAGATGGCATCTCCTGGATATAAACCATTTAAATGTCGAGTTTGTGATAAAATCTTTGGGCTGGATGTTACTTTGAAAAGGCACATGAAGATACATACTGGAGATAAACCATTCAAATGTAAAGTCTGTGATCAACGGTATAGATGGAACAGTCATTTGAAGAGTTACATGAGGAGACACACTGGAGATCGCCCATTTAAATGCGAAGTGTGTGATAAACCGTTTACAACGAATAGTAATTTGAAAAGGCACATGATAGTACATACAAATGATAAGCCATTCCAATGTGAACTTTGTAATCACCTGTTTGTGCGAAAGGATGATTTGAAGACGCACATGAGGATACATACTGGAGATAAACCATTCAAATGTGACTTTTGTGATAAAATGTTTAACCACCAAGGCAACTTGAAGACACACATGAGGATACACACTGGAGACAAACCATTCAAATGTAAAGTTTGTTACAAAAAGTTTACACACTATAAGCAGAAGCACCTAATGGTACAGACATAAAAGAAACCTTTCCAATGTGAAGTGTGTAATAAAATGTTTAAACAAGTGGGTACTTTGATGAGACACATGATGATACATACTGGAGATAAACCATTTAAATGTGAAGTTTGCGCTAAAATGTTTCCACGCAATTGTAGTTTGAAGAGACATAGTAGAATGCATTCAACAGATGAACCATTCAAATGTGAAGTTTTGTGATGAAATATTTAGGGATACTGTACATTTGAAGTGGCACAGGAGTGTACATTAAACCTCTCAATAACAATTTGTGATTTATGATAAGAATCAGCGAAAGTACTTTCTATAAATAAAACAATATTTATTTTGTTTTCACTTCTGTGCTTGCATTATTGTATGCATTAAATCATTTTAAAACCATAAGATAATCTGCCAAGGGTTAACAATGGCAGACATTGCAGTGTCTAGAAGGTACCTCTTGATTTGATTTCTATTTTCTTAATTTAATGGATTCATCAATTAATGAAATATTGAATACATAAAAAGCAATTTCTAACTATCATGTATGGGAAAATTAAGCATAATTTGTTTCCATTAAGACATATATGGGATTGTACTGTGTTGTGAAATTTAAGAAGTGCTGGAGGGTAATAACTATTCTCAGCCATGACTCATTTTGTTGATATATAGACACATATCATGTATCTATATTTAATGGACTCCAACTTGGAAATAGTTAAGTTCTTGAGGCATTTCAAGCAGTAACTTGGAATTCCAAATTGGTTTGTTCTTTCTTGCAAAACTGTGCACAACATATTGGAATTTCAAATTCTTACTGATTTTAATACCACTTCGGTGACCTAAGTGGTAATTGCATGTGACACAGGTGCTTGAGGTCAATGGTTCATACCGTGAGAGAGCCATGTCAATGACTAAACCAAATGGTACTAGCAGCCTCCTGTACTTGGCACACATCATTAAGTGGCCAGTGTTTTTTGACTGATTGCCTTGGTGTCAAGATAAATGCGGTTGGTGGAACAAGATGCAAGATGTCTGTGGCATGATGTCCCAGCGTTAAACATCACAATAAACTGCCACAATGCAGCATCATAGTGATATGGTTCAAGTTTTTAAAGCTGAATTAAAAATCCTAATCACACATGCACGCAGTCACAAATATATATATACAAAGATCTTGGAAACACTGAATATGCATATTTGGATGCAAATGCTTTATCTGGGATGCAGAAAATCACTCAAGCAAGAGTCTTCCAACTTTTTTGTTGCAAACAGGAAACTTTCAAGGCACGATAAATATGTTCTAATCACTATGAAAAATGAAACAATGTTTTTATTTAAGTATGTTGCTGACTGCCTTTGATCAAAGATCATTGACTTGCTTTGATGAAGGTGTATGTATTTTTAAAGGCACTGCTCTCTTTGAAGGTGCAAAGAAATACCTGTTTGTTATTGCTGCAGCAACATAAAATAATTATAGAACATTGAGACAAATATTTGTGCAATTTACTTAGTATATATCGTTGCTTCAAAGGTAATCAATTTTCATTGAAGTTGCATCAAAACTACTTGTTCTGGCTTTTTTTAAATATAAAAATGGCCATCAACTGAAGTCATTTCCCATTTCCACCTTGAGAGGTGGTTGATTGTAGCAAGTCAATTGCATGGTTATTTTGGTTATCTTACAGCATACAATACCAGGGACAGCCATCAGCATAAGCGGATTATGATATATTACCTCATAGCGTGGGGCTCCGAGTGGCAAAGTGGTCTAAAGCGCTCACCGTTCTGGATCACAGCCATCTCACCTCTGTCTGCGTGGGTTCGACACCAAGGCTCGGCTAGCATGGGTACGTGGGAAAGACTGCCAGTAGCTTCTCATGGGTCGGTGGTTCTTCCCTGGGTTTTCCAGGGTTCTTCCTCCACCAGTTATACTGGCCGCCATCTTGTGCTGAGAAATGGCGTTAAACCCTAGAACAACAACAACCTCATAGAGTGTGTGGCATTGAATGCAGATGATATACATGTACCAAAGTCACAGTGTGCAGTGTGCTATAAATAGAACACATGTTACCTATTTGACACTTAAGCATAGACCTGCATGTTAACAGTTACAGCAGTGTAATATATATTATGTTCATCTTCAAATTTTAACCATTTTACATTTTTCGTACACATCTGTTATGTATAGAAGATTTGAGATTGTTATAGCTTTATGATTATTTTCATGGAATAATATTTTGTGTGCTTTTAAAATCTCGAGAGAACTCATTCGCTGTCGAGCCAGTGAAGTCATGTGACCAACCATAGCTGCCATTTCTCATTTTCAGAAAGTACCAGTTCTTGGTCAAGTCTACATCACTAAATCATTTTGATAAAGTATAAAAACTCAGCGTTGCTTACATCAGCAACAGAGCCTTTACCTAAGTTATTGAAGCTTTCATAGTCTGATTCTAATCATCCAAACTCCAGAAAGTACATTTAGGACAGCAGAGAATCAGATCCAGTTACTTTATATAGCAGATTACGATCTTGTGTATATATAATTTGCATTGTTTGTTTTTTTGTATATAAAAACAATTCTTTTATTATATGCTATTGTAATGCAAGATTGTATGTTGGACTTAACCTTGTCCAAAACCAGTTTAGTTTCTACTTGACCTGTACTGCTCTGGTGGCCTAGTGGTTACAGCGTCCGCCTCTGATTTGGGAGGTCGTGGGTTCGATCCCAGGCAGATTCATACCTTATAAAGACTTATTAAAAATAGTACTAACAGCTGCCTCGCTTGGCGTCCATCAAAAAAAGGTTAGTGTAAGGACTGGTCGGCCTGGTGTCAGGATAATGTGACTGGGTGGGACATCATGCTAAATGTCTGCGGCATTATGTCCCAGTGCTAGACATCACTATAAACTGCCACACTGCAGATATCTTAGCGATATGACTGAATTTTGTTTAAAGCTACGATAGAAATCCAAATCGCACACTACTTGACCTGAATATTTTATTTGTTTTTATTATTACATAAGAATTAATATGTGTTTAAAATAATCTCTGTGTATATGAGTTTAATGTCAGGATCATTAGTAATAGAAGTAAACATGTTTATTTGGAATTCCTTTAAAATTTACCCAGCGTACCTGAAATTATCCAGGTTATATATGATCTTTTTATTGTTTACTTGACAAATTGTTCATTCTCGTATATAAGATCTTTAGCAGAAACGTTTATATTGTTGTTTTCACTTTTTGATTTTGGGTGAATCATTTAATTTAAATCATTATTCTCTGGAAATGCAAAGTGCACAATACTATTCTTGGATAGAAACATTAATTTGGAATAATAATGAATTCAGAAAAGGACATTTTGGATTATATTCTTTTGATTCGTCAAAAGATTGTCGACATATCCCAATGTAACAGGTTACTAAAGGTACTTTTGGTTCATCGGAAATAAATTATTTTGTAGTGTCGTAATAGCAATCACAACCATCCTCTATTCTTTAGTCAAAAGAATAGCAAGAATCAAAGTTTAAAGTGTAGTGTTTTATGTGTAAAGAAGTATTTGTATTATTTCGTATATGTGTTGTTTCATTCATGATACATTTTCCCCATGCAAATATTAATTATATGTATGTTTAATGAACATGTTAAAGAAAGTTAAAATATTTCGTTTTCTGTATGAGGAGAGTTGTTATAAAGAAAGGTATTAGAGAACAACATGTGTATAAATGATTAGTAATAGAGATAAGAGGAATGTTTATTAATGTGGAGACCAACAGATATTTTTCTTCAGAACAAAGTTTAGATTGCTTATAAAACGTAAAGCGTAGCTTAGGCTGCCATTATGTAACCAGTTTGAATAAATCCGTACAACTGATGCATAATCGTGCAACCTAAAATTCCATGTCCCACGGTCTCGAATTGAAACCGGTGTCCACGAGGCTGACCAGAAATCACGCATATATTAGGAGAAACTTAGTATCAAGTTCATTGGTGCAATTGGCCAAAGCTATTCGCAAGGCCGTCATGTTCTTCATATGGAAAGACTATTTGCACGGCCACGGTATATATATATATATATATATATATATATATATATATATATATATATATATATATGCTGGAATAAAACAATTTGATATGCCTATACTATTGGTATATCAAATTGTGATCAGCCCATGGCGCAATAATACGCATATATAAACATTCTCGCAACCGTCTGCTGTTGACTCTAGATCAATGATCAATTTACACACAGTGATCATTAGTGACGTATGAAAATAACGATAAAAAGTATTGATAATCCCCGTTTTCTAAATTAATTTAATATGGTACACATTTTCATGACAATCCTTTCTGTTTTCTGTCCCCGCGCCAACCTCTCATGCATAACGGACAAACTACGCAGAAATGTGGTGTGAGAGAGAAAGGAACTTGGGCTCGATTAAAACCTTGAAACAGAAATAGCACCAAGTACCCTACAAGACTATGGTTCGTCGTAACGATATGTGTGCACTTTCCTTGGAATTTATCAACAGTGTTTATCAATGATACAAAGTTGCAAACTATGTAAACATTATACGTTACATTTCTCGGTTACGTGGTACACATATTGTACTGTTTTGTTGTTGTTTCTTAAACATACTATATAATGTTAAAAAATCGCCGAATGCTAATTAAATGTGAAAATGTCCAAATATCTCTCTCTCTCTCTCTCTCTCTCTCTGGACCATCGAAGCAATATAAGGGCTAAAATCTATGAAAAGACGAGCTTAGATAATTTTCCTTTGTGTCATCCTTCGATGTATCTTGACTTATGAATGTTGGTTAAAGTTAAGTCAAAGCGACCAATGGTTGAGAGAGAGAGAGAGAGAGAGAGAGAGAGAGAGAGAGAGAGAGAGAGAGAGAGAGTTGGTTGGTTGGTTGTTGTGGGGTTTAACGCCATTTTTCAGCACACGATAGGCCATATATGGCGGCCAGTATTAATGGTGGAGGAAGAACCCGGGAAAACCCCGGAAAGAACCACCGACCCACGAGAAGCTACTGGCATGCTTTCTCACATATCTACATTGGCTGAATCTGAGACTCGAACCGGCGCAGACAGAGAGAGAGAGAGAGAGAGAGAGAGTTTATGGTCGGTGGTACTGTTGTTATAGCAGAATAATGACAAATCAACAGTAAATATATTAATATATTTTAATTACCTCTTGTTGGTTCGTCATTTCGCTTAGTTTATATTCCACGTTTATTTCCATGAGCATGTATGTGAATGGAAAAACGTTCATGTGAATGGAGTAGCTAACCAAGTGTTTGTAGTGCTCTATTTTTATCTTTAAAACCATCTTCCATGTTTATATCATAAGTATGTATTATACTGATTTAATCAAGGTGAAGTAAAATGGAAACTAAAGAAACAAAGAACAAAACAATCAACTTATCAATATCCAAAGTTGATTGTGAATAGCCACAAAAGGCATAGAACTACATTTTGTTGCGGACACACACGGGGATGTGAGGTGTTCATTCACTCAGTCAATACACAGCTGCCTGTAGTAAATCTTAACTCCGTTCAAAGGGCAAATATATGTGTTTGTACGTGATAAAAATAAGATATATGTACAGTAAATACGCTTTGTTGTATAAGTGATATACCGCTCGTTGTATAAATGTTTCATTAAAAGGAAACGCGGCAAGCCTCGTTTCCTCTTGATAAATAATGTATACATCTCGTGAGATATGATTGCTACAGAGAGTACATACTATATATATATATATATATATATATATATATATATATATATATATATATATATATATATATATATATATATATATATATATATAATTTGTGAATAATTTACATAGATGTAGGCTACTTGTTCAGTTACAGAGTGCCTGATCTGCTAGATATACTCATTTTTACACCTAATTACCTTTAATTCTATATTTGTAGGGCACTGTTGTTAAAACTTGTACAGCGTTATACTCCACCTCCGGCTTAAATGGGAATTTTCTAATGCATATTGGGTTAATCTTTCAGGTGAGAAATTCCCGTATTGTCATCCAAACGATGAATATTTTCATTGGTTCTCTCAGAAGAAGTAAAAAAAAAAAAAATCTGCGCAAACGAGTTGAGTATCTTTAGCATATATTATGAGTTTGAAAGTAGCAGTTTTCAAAGGTTTTGTCAGCTGTTACCGTTTACGAACTGCTTTGTTTCGTGTACAATCGCACAGTAGATTCGTATAACATATTTTGTTCATTCTGTAAAACAAGAAAGCATACGCTACAACTAAAATACAAAAACATAGATTGTGAGCCGATCCTGTATCTTTAGCGTGACATGTCGACATATTTCCACTCAATTGATTGAAATACTAGAAAATTATTTGTCTTTGCTATTGTTATGGCTGTCTTTTGATTGCAAAATATGGGCTGTCCAGGTAAAATATTAATTATCAATAGAATAATACTTCTTTTTATAAAAAAAACACACACTAATTCGCGATTTATTTTCTAACGTATGCATACCATATAGGAATTATTATAATCCAAGTGAATAATCATTGTGAAATTAGTACAAGGCAGCCATACGAAAAAGATAATATGGAACAATAAGTCATACTATAGCTTTTCATGCATTAAGGTGACTTAGTATGTGCAGTAAGTTATGAAGGTTTTCCAGTCATAGTAGTAAATGTACCTTAATAGGTGGTTATGAGTAATAGAGAGGGGAGATAATTATGGTTTGAGACCAGCTCCCAGGTCAAAATGGAAGGCGATTTCCAAATAAAACTAATTCATCATCTTAACGGCTTTATCATTCAGCAGTTATTTCTCAGTTGCTGAATAGATCCTGCAACAATCAAAATCTGCCAGATTACAGACAGTTGCATGATTATTCGTTAACGGTTCTTAAAAGTTTGTCAAACCGTACCAGATTCTAAGCAGATTTAGGCGGCTATTTATCCTGACAAAAGTTCAATTTAACTTCTAGCAAGATTGATATTATTTGAAACGCAGTCATTAAACGAATCTCCCCCCCCCCCCCCCCCGCTCAAGTAACTGTTAATGGACTGTCCTCTACATTGTTACAAACTGCTAGGAAAACTGCAAACGTCATTTTCTCAGGGGGTAGGTGGGTGTTCATCTTATTGAATACAACACAAAAATAAGTCATGCTCTAAAAGTGTTGTTAATCAGTGATCTTAAACGAAGTAATCGAAAAGGGAGAAAGCCAACAAGTTTTATAAAATTTAAGAAACAATTTATTTCCCACGAATGTAAAGTCAAACTTTAAAACGAACTTACAGCATTGAGAAGTAAATTCCAAAGTACTAAACGTTCTGTGACAAGTTCAACAATATCGAGTATTCCGAATGAATTCCAGTGGCGCTCCAAATGAATCCCAGCTTGACTTTGCTGATGTGTCAATAACCAGGAATGTTCTAATGGGCCAACATTCCTGATGTAATACAGTCATATAATCGCTAATGTCATTGAATTATTCACAATAAACCGAACACATACAAACTGAACTCTCATCATTTGTCAGCACTATCAGCAATGGTATGAAATACAAGTGTCAAACAATTCAAACACACAAGAAGAAATCATATTTTTACATGACTTCTTATGATAAGGCAATTCTGTTTTATTTCTGTTTTTGAAAACAATGTGTATGCATCGATTGCCTTCATAGTTATAATTTATTATGTGTTGTATCCTTTCTACGCATTGATATCCTACATAGTTATGATTTATAATGAGTTGTACATTTCTATGCATTGATCTCCATAGATAGAATTCTTCTTGACGTACATCAATATTTGCATCGAACTCCTGTATTGTTGCAACTTGTGTTGGGTTGTATTTATGTTTTCATGTTTGTAAGTATATCGTGACAACGTCAGTCTATAATGCTGCAAGAAATATAGAGCAACAAAACCAAACGTTTTGAGTTGGCGGATTTGGATATTGCTGTTTACTTCTCATAATTTTGACCTGATGCACTTGATAACCTTCATTTGGCCAATTCATTGTTGGACACAGCAAGTCTGTAACCGGGTTCTGCCACGTGCGGCACACCCTATGGGCAACTCCTAAGCCCACTGCATGTGCCAAGTGTCCATGGTTGTTGATTAAGCATACAAAATGTCCTTTGAAAAGTAGTAAAAGCTGCGGTTTATAAATACAGTTCATATTTTTTTGTTTCTACCACTTTGACGATCAGAACTAGGAACGACGTATGTTTTGTGCCACTTTGCATGATTGTGAACTTATTCCATGAAGTCTGATAGATTTTCACCTGCAACAAAGACTAAACAACGTATCATAACCAAAGCTGATCACAATATCCCCAAATTAACAATACTCTTTTACAAGTGAGGGGACAATGAAAAAAGATATTCAGCCGAAAATGTTCAACGAAACAACACCTTAACCGAAAAGATTCTCATCCTACTGCAAAACATCCTTTATAATTCTGGCTTCGTATTTCGAAATTTTCCGTACTATAAAAGAAAAACTGAAAATCAGATTGTAGTGTGATGTGATCATAGATTACAACACTTGTGACTTAATTCAGGTCTGCGATCTGTAACCATAGAATATAGATCAAACGAGTCAATGATGCAACAAAGGTTTGCAACATTTCCATTTGGCCAGCTCATTCTATTCACAGATGCACGCTATGATTGGAAGAGTTTCGATGAAACTAATTGAAGTAGAAACTCTTCCTGCATCATCATTATAGGAAAGAAGCTCGTCCTTTTCTTATCCTGGTTGTGATACTGATGGACTCATACAAAATTAAGTTTACTATACATTCTCTACATGTATTTTTCTGTACTGACCTTTCCACTGTGTGACAATCAATACCAGTCATATGTTAATCTAAAATCTACTCAAGGATAACTTCACGGTGAAGTTCATGTCATAGGTTCACCGGCATTTCTTTGAGAGAGTAGACTGTAAAATGACAAATCAAAGCAGCGTGCAATGGAAAACATATTTTACTTCCGGGTCATCACTAAGGCCTTATTGCTCATTGTGCAGTGTCGCCGAAATGTACACAGACAACCACACCATAAGCTCATGTTTGAAAAATAAAAAATACCTTTAAATCCCTACCAAGAATGCCTCAATCTAACTCTTGTATCACTACCAAGAGGAGACAGGACAAAACACGCTACAAATAAACTGGGACTACATTCGTGGGTACTTAACCTGACCTAATAATTGTGATCTGATTCCTGATACAAACACCAGCCAGGAAATATCCTGCTGTAGCCTCGGTCTACTACGTGTAGCCTGGGGGCGGATATTTTTCTAATTCTCCCACACCAACTGCCTGCTGCCTCCTACATTTAACAAATCACCCGATATTGTGACAAGTATTGGCACTGTTCGAATTAATGTGGCAGTCAACAAGTCTGAGGCTGGTAAACATCCTTTTGAACTAGTAGTTTTCATTATTTCAATTGTCCAATATATGTTCAAGTTTCAGCTGACACCAGTCAGATCGCGTGGAATGACGTGAAGATTCAGCATTACTGGCGAATTCCTCAGTTTAATAGTCCCCCGTATATTATTCGAACCTTCTCACGTTTAATAACCTGCGTTATTTTTTTCTTGCTTCATTTTATGTAGAAAAATAGCGTGTAGCAATTAATTGCGTGGTCACTCACCTACGGATGTAACCTTTTGCCAAACGATACGTTTCTCCATGGCATTCATTGACATTTCGTAATAAAATGTAAGGATTTGAAATGTATGTGTTATCTATTTATATTAGTATACACGATGATAGTAATGTATACATAAATGGCCCTTTCTTTTTAAACCGGGCTTTTTT
The DNA here is from genome assembly GCA_028554795.2 of Sinohyriopsis cumingii. Classification (NCBI taxonomy): domain Eukaryota; kingdom Metazoa; phylum Mollusca; class Bivalvia; order Unionida; family Unionidae; genus Sinohyriopsis; species Sinohyriopsis cumingii. The sequence goes on along the minus strand of CM068837.1, from coordinate 124,302,837 downwards.
GGACCGGGCCTTTAAAGCACTACTATATTTCGGCCTAGGGCTGCTCCCGAAGTGAAAGCTGTGATCCAAGTGAATGTCGGATAACCTATGACAAGAACTACACCGTGGATTCACCTTTTAGGCTATTTAAGATTTACATATGATTTATTATGATTTTAGACACAGTAGAAAGTTCAGTATTGAGAAACAAATATAGACAGTGCCGGATTAAACCCTGTGGAGGCCCTTAGGCAGTCGAAATCTCTGTGCCGCTCTCGCCCTTACATTAATACAGTATTTTCTCTAAGGAGTCTTTGACGTAAAGTTTTCGTTTCTTTGATTCATTTGTTCTTCTGTCTTTTTGGAAACAATTTAAGAAAGCTTGATTGCAATTTTCTTTCAAGATTAAAATCAATATTGCTTTGAATCGTTGTCGCGGGGTCCCAAAAGGCGTGGGGCCCATAGGTTGGTGCTTACTCTACCTATTTGGTAATCCGCCACTGAATATATAGGAAAAATGATTGTGACCAGAGTCCAGAGTCCAGTGGCGTTGCTAGGGGGGTGCGGGGGGTGCGGACCGCACCAGGTGACACCATCTCAGAGGGGTGACACCAAAATGAAAAATTGCAAATTTTACAGAGCACGCACTACTCGGTCTAGTCGGATTTCATAAGCGGATAACCGATCATAGTTAAATGCATGACTAGCAGGCACAGGGTGCCACCATGCAGTCTGCAGAGCGTCTGGTGCTTATTTTTGTCATTTTTATACTGTGGACTTATTTTAAGAAGAAGAAATCCATGGTGGAAGTCTGGAGGGGTGACACCATGAGTTTACTGCACTGGGTGACACCAACCCAAGCGACGCCGCTGCCTAAGTCAATTTAGTGTCTGTAGTTAGGAAATAATGTCACTGCCAAAGACGTATCACAGATGTAAAAATTATAAGCGCTTACAGGAGTGGTGATTTGAAGACGCACAGCAACATACGTATCGGAGACAACCATTCAAACGCGAAAAGTTTTAGATAACTTACTTATCTGAGTGGTGCTTCAAGCACGCACACGATGGTATATCCTAGAGATAAACCATTTACATGTGGAGTTTGTAATAAAATCTTTGGACAGGATGTTAGCTTGAAGAAACACATGAGGATACACATTGGAGATCAACCATTCAAATGTGAAGTGTGTGATCAAAGGTATAGATGGAGTAGTCATTTGAAGAGTCACATGAGGATACACACTGGAGAGCAACCATTCAAATGTGAAATTTGTGATAAAATGTTTACAACGAATAGTAGTTTGAAGAGGCACCTGATGATACATACTAAAAATAGGCCATTCCAGTGTGAACTTTGTGACCACCAGTTTGGGCAAAGGTGCGATTTGAAGAAGCATATGATGATACATACCGGAGATAAACCATTCAAATGTGAAGTCTGTGATAAACTGTTTACACTAAGTTCGAATTTAAATAGGCACATGATGATACATACTGGAGATAAACCATTCAAATGTGAACTTTGTGATAAAAAGTTCGTCCACAGTGGTCATTTGAAAAAGCACACGAGGATACATACTAGAGTTAAACCATATAAATGTTAGGTTTGTGATAAACTCTTGGGGCAAAATGTTGATCTGATGACATGTGAGGATACATATTACAAATAAATCATTCAATTATGAAGCCTGTAATTAAATGTTGAGATGCAATAGTCGTGTGAAGAAACACATGAAGATAAACACAGGAGATAAACCAAATGTGCAGTTTGTAATGAAATTTTTACAATGAGTTGTAATTTTAACAAGCACATGATGATTATACATAATGGAGTTAAACCATTCAGTTGTGACGTTTGTGATAAAATGTTCATCCACAACAATCATTTTTAAGGCACATGATAATACATACTGTTGATAACTACATAAATTTAATTTGTGATAAAATATTCAGCGGGAATAGTATTTCGAAAAAGTTAATGATGGTACATCTGACATTTGTGATAAAATGTAATTTGCAAAGGAGTGATTTGATGAGACACATGAGGAAAATCATTCTAATGTGAAGTTTTTGATCAACTCTTTGGGCTAAGGGATGATCTAGAACTGCATGATTCACTCAAACCCACAAAAACCTGCCCCAAACCACCCAAAATTGCCCCAAACCTGCCCAAATCCACCACAATTATGTAAATCACATGAAACATACACAAAACCACAAGAAAAGTGTTAGCTTCTCTTGCAATATTTAGATTTGTTTGCCAATATGGCTCATTACGCTTACTGTCTGTGTGTGGATCATTATGCTTAGTGTCTCTGTGTGGCTTATTACGCTTACTGTCTCTGTGTGGCTCATTACACTTACTGTCTCTGTGTGCTTGATTACCTTTATATAACTTTCCCTACATTATACTACCTGAGCAAATTTCTGGATAAAATGCATTCGACATGTTTTAAGCTTTTCATCTCCTTTAAGTTTTCTTGTAAAATCTGTGGAATGAGGCCTTTCAGGTTGTTTTTCAGTTAGAATGTGTATAATATTCTTATTTTCTCCTATGTTCAGAAAACTGTTTTATCATTATATAAGTAAACAGTGTTGACATGATCTTATTACATTTCAAAGCACAAGAACAATTATTAATAAATATAACAAAACCATTATATACATATATACATGTGAAGATCAATGTATGGCATATGAAAAGCAAGAATGGATAAGAACTTTCCTTTATAACCAAGAATACAAAAAAAATACTTAGTCTTTATGTAAATGACACTACATCAATATCTGCCTATGCTGAAGTAGCATGTTGCCATTGTTAAAATTAGTGGCCTCAAGATAATGTCTCATTTTAATTTGTTGGTTGTTTTTCAGACACTTAGCAATCTGAAGAATGTGTTGGTGCCTGTGTTATTGCATAATGTTTGCTGAAAATTACGTTTGTTGATGTAAATTATGTTTGTTGCCAACTTTATTTATTTCTTACATATCCAAGTATTAAAAGAACACTATTTACTGACAAGTTTAGTTAGTTGCTATAAGCAGTCTTCAGAACAGTATCAGACAAATATAACCCTTCTTCCACAAACCGTATAAACTGCATTACTGCATTACTGTTGCATCTTTAATACTTTTCAATCGAGTGAATTTATGCAAACTGAGGAACCCATTTTGTGAAGAATGACATTTTAGTAAATAAACTTCACATTTTACAATAATTGGGTCAGGGTCTCTATTTATTTTAGGAAAGAAGATCTTCATTTTAGATTCAAACTTTGTGTTCTAAATGAGAACCTACTGAAAACAGTAGGAATGATTTTTTAAATCGATGTTACTAATGATAAACACCTAGAGTTCTTGCCTCCCAGAGAAGCCATCCAATTTGTTCTCTAGAATCAAGTGTATCACTAGATGCATGAGCTGTCAGGATGCAGTGATGCAGGTAACAAAAATAGTCTTTGTGGTGCATTTATACGTATTGCTTTTGTAATTCATTCTTACTGCATCTGGAAGACTTATGAAGTTGTGTAGAGTAAAATTGTGTGAACAGAGAAACACAAAATAATTTGCAAATATTTCATTTCTTGAAGTAGACCATATAGCTTTGCATACAAAAAAACACAAACTGCTTATCCTGATGCATTGATGACAGTTAAGGTGCAGATCATTAAAAATCAGTATTGAACAGAATTTGGTTAAAGATAAGTAGTGTTAGAGTTTTAAAAAATTATATTTAATTTAAAATGTGGAAATGCGCATACATGACCCATGTGACTTGTACTATAGCATATCCTTAAGAACAAAGATGCATTTGCTAGAATGGAAGTTAATGATAAGAATGAAGATACCTGTTGATGTTTAAAAAAATAAAATATACATTTACCATAAATTCCAGCTTGCTCAGGCATAGAACGAGTTTTCTTTGCTTCGATATTGAACGAAAGATGTGATATCACACCTGGCAAATGTTCAGTTGAATTATCAATTAGGATTTTAAATTATATTTTGACATGACTTTCTCCTTTCTTTGACTTAACACCTGCCTTTGTTCACACATATATGTGTTCCAATATTGTTTAACTGATAAAATAAAACTGCACAAAAAAGAGAATATATTCAGTTTGCATACCTTTGATTTTATTTACATATTGCTTCAGCTTTAAGATAGACCTTAAATATTTGTGTCTGTTGGTGGATGCAGATGTTGTGGTAGCTGACGTTACAGTTGAAGGTAATGATGGGGCACCACCTATACTAACAATGATGATGTTTCATATGAAAACGGTCTCAGGTAGATAATGATGAAATGATCATTAATGCATATAAGAAGATTATAATGCATATTGTGGACTGCTAAATAATGTCACAATTTAGGTATTAGTATGACAATTTTGTTTGAATTTCATTTGGACCAGTCTTGATTCCAGATGAAAATGGCACAGGTAGAAGAAAATCGCAATGATCTGATCAATAAGTACTGTTTTCAATTGAAATTATTTACTGAAAGTCTTTTTAGTAAATTAGGAAATATCACCAATCACATAAGTTTTCTAATACCAATTTCACTAGCTCTTTTTCTGTTACTAGTCACTGTTGTCAGTACCTATTAATGCGTTGTTAACAGTAAGTACCTATTAATGGGTTGTTAACAGTCAATGTCATTTCCCTGTACTTAACACCATCTAGTTTTGCTCACATTGTACCTGTAAGATTTCACTATACAATTTTCAGATGGCTACTGGTCAAGCGAAATGTTTATTGCTATCTGCATGTGCCATTATTATCATTATCATAGGTACACATTTCCTGACGACGATAGCAGTAAAAAGAGACGGTAATTTGTGAATGAACAATCAAAGGTAAAGGAAGTTAGGATGCCGCCTACAAAGAAAGTTACAAGTTACACGAAGTTCAGGAATATATATATATATATATATATATATATATATATATATATATATATATATATATATATATATATACATATATAGCCCACATATCCAAGAATATTGGAATTATCTTTGGAATTAGATTCTACTTTTATTTACTACAGAACATCTTGTAGATGATTTTGAATTCATTGAAGACAAAACAACAGTACAGGAATGAAAGCTGATCACAAGATAAATAAAGATGTTGCTAGAGTTTTTAGTGATCATTTAAAATACACTAGCATACAACTGATAAAAAAAGAGATATAAACCATAGGCATATAATAATTACGCAAGAAAGTTACAGTTAATTACACCCATTGCAAATGTTCGGATTAATGTTCCAAATAAAAGCATATAAGTTTGTAGGCATGATATACATTCATGATCTTGATTTGTTTATATACGACTCTTGATACGAAGTGTACGTGTACCTTTCGATAGGGCTACCTATCCACTGGATCAAAAGAATCTAAATATTACTGTCACAGTTTAAAATGACCTAGGCAAAAACTATATGATACTTAGATCCGTAAACATTTTACGTAGGGAAAAATAAAGAATACTCTCTCCGTGTTTATCTTTGTTGTAATAATCTAATATTTTATTTGAAATTATGAAAATGAATATAAGATTATTCTATTAGAAAAACAAAAGGGAAGAACACGCAATGAAAATTGAACAGAAAATATTAGAAATTCATAGGGAAATGTGAATACATTGATGGGAAACTCCGGGAAATTCAGAGAAAAAAATTTAGAAGAATCTAGGAAAAAATAGAGTACACAGAAGGTGTTATATTAAGATCCAAAATTAAATGGAGAAAAAAGCAGAAAAAAACAATACTTTTTAAGTCTTGAAAAAGAAATTATGCCAATACGACAATAAAGGAAATTTATTTTAATTTATTTTAGACAAATATATCTGACCAAAAAGATATCTTACATGTTCAAAAACAGTAGTATATCTAATTGTCCAAATCTTGAATTGCTTAGCTTGATGCTAAGGATATTCAAGAAACTCAGATTTTTAATCACAGTACTCAAACTTGGTCAAAAGAAAAAGATTCAGGCGAGGGTCAACTTACCGTTATAGAATACTGTACGTGTCTAAAACGGACGAAAATTAGAAAAGCCCTGGCTTAGCTGGACTTACTGCAGAGTTATATAAATTCTTTTGGAAGACTATTGGGATATTTCCATGCAGATGAATATATTAAGGATATACTTGAGAAAGAGTCATTTCGTGTCTACCAAAGGAGGGCCAAGACAGATAATATTTTAAAAATTGGAGGCCGACACCACTCCTAAATATTGACTATAACATTGCTGCAGGAGCAATTACAGCTAGGATTAGAGGCGTTCTTCTATCAATAATCTGTGATACTCCGAAAAGAGTTATGAAGGGAACGTTCATGGGAGAAAATACTAGCTTATTATATTTTACCATGGATCAAGTAGAAAATGAAAATATGGTTTATTAATGCAATATACTTTGAAAAGAACTTCGACTAAATTAAATGGAGCTGTGTGAGAAAAGATTTACATCTTTTAACTTTGATGATTTTGATTGTTAGAGGATTAGGTTGTTTTGTAACAACTCTAAATGTTTTGTTATTAACAATGGAAATATATTATCATTTTGTTGACTTGAAGGAGTATGTCATTAATGAAATCCCCTTTCACCTTATTTGTGTATCATCTGCGTTGAGATTTTAGCTATACATTTAAAGCAGCATGTAGATGTACGGCGACCCTTCTTTGATGTCAGTCTGTATAAATTGAGTCAGTATGACGATGATGCTTTTATTCTTCTCGACAGATTTCAATATTCTTTTAAAAAAAACTATGATTTTTTGCAAGCCCTTTTTCTATTGTCTTGACTTAAATATAACATAACAAAAATAAAGGCTATTTGGATTGGGAACAAAACATTTCCTAGCGAAAGACTGTGCCCCGAGATGAACTTAAACTGATCTTCTAACTTGACACTCCATGGCAGCAATCTTTCACCAGAATTACAGCAAACTATGGAAATTAATTATAGGAAGAAACTAACGAAAGCAAAAAGAATACTGGCAAGCTGAAAAGAAATAGTACGTAAACTAATTGCTGTAGAAACTCTTGTTTTGCCCATATTCATACATCTCTTTTCGGCTCTTCCAAAGCCATCAGGAACAACTGAAGCAGAGCTAAATCGTACTTTATTTAAGTTTGTAAGGGTGGAAAATAAGTGGGAATTAAACGTGTTATGCTAGTATCCAGTGCGATTGGGGAGGATTAAATATGATATACATGTATTCATTCATTATATATTAAGATAAGATGGTTTGAAAAATTGTCGGAAAACGAGGATGGGGCAGAACAACAATACAAATATATTAAAAAATATTAGGGATATTTGTAATTTAGGGAGGAGAAAATTACAAGGAGAAAACAGTTTATTTAGAGACACAGCTGTGGCAGGATCGAATTGGACATAGGAACTGTAAAGTCCAAATGAGTATTTATCTCTTTGTTTTCAAATCTTGTTATACTTATAATGTTCTATTTTATCAATACAAATCCTGGAAAGAAGCCGGCATTGACGTTCTGAACAATGTAGTTGATGATCACAGCAATTTAATACCAATATAAAAGATAAAACGAAATCCTGGATGCGACTATTTTTAAAAATTACTATTCCTTAATATCCAAATTTCCAAAATCATGGAAAGATGCAATCAAAACCGTTTGGCTTATAACACGTTTGTTAGCAGGAGGAGAAAATACTGAACTTGAAAACGCAAAACTCACTGAAGTTTGTTTAGAAAGATTTTGTTTTAAAAAATGCAAAGAAGAAGCACACTGCTAAAGGAGAAACATGGATACAAGTATTAAGTACAAAATAAGTAGTGAGGAGAGGCCTCAGATTTAGAGACTGGCGAATGTTTGTACTTAGGATGCAAATTGTAACATTTTCAATTTTCAATTAATTCAGATACTAATTGTCATTAATACATTTTTAAATTAATTAACATATTAGACGACGCCAACTCAACTTTTTGTAAAACTGTTATATGATTATAATATCACCATAAAGATCTGGTTACTAAACATTTTGCACCTTGCTGTCTAAATATCGTACATTTTACAAAAAAGGAATGTTTTTTCTAGGAAATAAACAACTAGGCATTTTAGGCAATTTCGTGTTTGTTTTGGATACATTATATTTAAGCTTGCAGATTCAATATGCAAAATCCTCGATTTTACTTTGAAGCCAATAGTTGAAACGCATAAGAACGTTGTAATCATAATTCTAACTTAAACATAAAAGAGGAAAATTTCCTTCACAAATGGGCTCCGATCATAAATATGTAACATGCTCATTTTGGTAAACTGGATCAAATACTGCAATATTGCAAAATCTGTCACCTATTCGCTGAATACTTGTGTCAATCTATCTAATATGCGTGTCCAAAGAGATTAAATGCAACTTGCATTTGTGTATGATGTGTGCGAGTTTGCATGTTATCTTTTCTTTTTATGTGCATTATATTTATTGTCCCTAGATTATCTGACAACCAGAAATATTTAAATGTAAGCTGAACAAAGTGGTCATCCTATTACGTGGATAATAAAATAAGGTTAGTAACCACATACATCAAACAATATATGTGTCAAAATGAAACAGTTGTTGAAGATATAGGTCAATTCTCCTGGCATGTATTTCATACAGTACTTATGTTAATACTTACGCATCCGGAATTCCAGTCGTGGCTATCACAACGTTACTAAAAAAAATGCTATTTTTCTACACATTATAGATAAAAATGGCAAAACTAAAGTTCCAAACAGTGCATTGCATAAATAGGTATCTACTTTTTAATGAGCGTGCTGAATGAAGTACGCTGCTGTTTATAGAACATCGTTAAGTAATAAATAACGTGCAGAGAAATATTAGGCAAGATGTTGGTATGTTTGTAACAAAGTTAAAGATAATTCAAAGAACCTAAAGAAAGTATGGCAACTATTTTAATATTGACTATTGATGGTAGCCACAGCAGCTGCCATAGTTCATATTGTATTGCAAGTCATATTGATGCCTTCACTAATAGACCATCTTCTCTCTATGAGAAATTACCACAACTTTCATTTGCAACAGATTAAACGAGTTTTAAAGAGTTTTCCAGAATAATAAATAGTATCCATGACACATGATAACTTCTAACTGCCATTAAGACAGAGTAAAATAGTTACGAATAACTCATGCTCGTAAAAGCTGTTATGAGAAATGTCCATTATTAAACTCATAGCAGAAGCTTCTCAGCGAGTAACACAAGTGGCCAGTGTTATAAATGATAACTGTTGGATGTTATAACACTTTGTATGGGATCCATAGAAGTGCACGTGTTATAAATGATGGGGTTTCATACAGACGTATTTTATTGTTACACTGCTCTTGATCTCTTATAAAAGAGGGAAGATCATATTGAAGGATGTTCTGATAAGGATGTGTATTTAATGATGTGAAAGTACTTTTTAGTTAATTTGCAAAGGTTAAGTAAACATTTCTTATTATGCTGTCTGAGGCCTGGCTGGCAAAACTGTATCGCTTACTTTCAGACTGGTGGATGCAAATGCTTACTGATCGTTATTTTTTTTTTTTTTTTTTGGATAGATTGTTGTGGTCAAACGTTCACACTAAAATCTATGTCAAAGACAATTCGAGGCATGAACAGTAGTTTCTCACGTCTAGCAAGAGACTGGCCCTGTTTTCTGCCACGAATATTCCAAATGAAAATGTTTTACAAATACACAACAATAATATCTAATGATTAAATTGTGTCTGTAAGGCACTTTAATTTTATTCAAGTTTGTGTTTAAGCAAGTCGTGCTTAAAATCACAAGACATACAAGTACAATATGACCGCGGTTATATATATATATATATATATATATATATATATATATATATATATATATATACAATTCTTGTTTAATTTCATTTATATTGAAGCATATCATTTCCCCGTATAATTCATCTTTCTCGTCAAATGCACTAAAATGTCAGTTTCTTAAGCAATTCTTTAGACTGTAGATACTGTAATCAATAATTAACACTAAGTTTAGATGTCACCATTTATTGCAAACAAAACCACAATTCACTCACAAATGCATACAATTTAACGCTTAATTCTTCGTGTTATTTTTAGTATTAACTTTTTTTTCCGGTAATTATATTTTTTAAAATTGATATTCCGGTATTTATTCTGATATATACCTTTATTCCGGTACCATTTTATCTTCAGAAAATATTTAAATCCGGTTAATCTAGTGTCCCCACTAGGTAACCGTTCAAAAGTGGTGAGAATACTTGAAAACCAAGCAATTTTGATAATGAACAAGATGGATACTGACGAAGAATTGTTCAAATGTGGAGTTTGCCATAAAATATTTGCCAACAGTAGAAAATTAAAGAAGCACATGATTATACATGGAGATAAAACATTTAAATGCGAAGTCTGTGAGAAAATGTTTCTGGGACGTAGTGATTTGAATAAGCATATGAGAATACATAGTGAAAACAAACCATTCAAATGTGAAGTTTGTGACAGAATGTTTCGGCATATAGGTAACTTGACGATACACATGACGATACATACTGGAGACAAACTATTCAAGTGTGGAGTTTGCGATTACAAATTTAGACTTGGTAGCCATTTGAAGAGGCACATGATGATACATACCGGAGATTTGCCGTTTACTTGCGAAGTTTGCAATAAAATGTGCAGGGATAGGAGTCAGTTCAAAAGTCACAAGCTTATACATACAGTAGATAAACCATTCATATGTACAGTTTGTGATAGAACGTTTAAATACAGTTATGTCTTGAAGAAACACTTCTTGAAACACACCGAAAGTAAACCACTCAAATGTGAAGTTTGCGAGAAAATGTTTGTGCAAAGCAGTAATTTGAAGATGCACATGAGGATACATACTGGAGATAAACTAATAAAGTGTGGAGTTTGCAATAACTTTTTTACATGCAGTAAATATTTGAAGCTACACATGAGAATACATACTGGAGATAAGCCATTCAAATGTGAAGTTTGTGAGAAAATGTTTGTGAAAAATTTTGGTTTGAAAAGGCACATGCGGATACATACTTGAGATGAATCATTCAAATGTGAAGTTTGGATTAAAATGTTTAGGCAAAGGAGTTATTTGAAGGTGCAGATGAGAATACATACTAGAGACAGACCATTCAAATGTGAAGTTTGGATTAAAATGTTTGGGCAAAGGAGTGATTTGAAGGTGCACATGAGGACACATACTTGAGAGAGACCATTCAGATGTCAAATCTGTGAGAATTTTTTTAGGCAGAGTAATCATTTGAAGAGACACATGATGATACATACTGGACATAAACACTTTAAATAGTCTGAAACACTTTAAATAGTCTGAAACAACAACAGAGATTTTAGACCCACATGCACATGCATGAAACAACCATGTGTCTTCAGATCATACAGTTCATCCTCGATTCTTTGTTGCTGATTAAACATTACCAAAACTCTTCGTAATTAACACTGAAGTGATAAAGTCAATAAACCCTTCATTCCAACTGAATCAACACAGCCAACATGTGAGTGCAACTGTTATTAGAAAGAGGGATTTACTGAATATAACTGCTCAATTTCTAACTTTATTACAATAATTCATTGATAGGATTGAAAATTTATGGTTTTATTATTTGTCTACATACTTGTAACAATTATGCTTTGGTAAATCATATTTGCTTTGCTGCATTTTTCTGTCTTTTCAAAGTCAGGCAGCAAATTTGATCTTACAGGAATATTCCACAACACAGCATTGTCCATATCTTTCTGACCCTGGTAATTGCATTTTTAGGCTAATCTTTTTAATAACATATCATTTAGACTTTGTATTTTATGAAGTGTTTAGTTAGTATACTTGAGTACTGGTTTACAAATCTAATAAAGTGGTACTTCCCAGACAGAGATGTTCACCATTATTTCCCCATGACTTGTTCATTTATATTTACAAACTGATTTTATGAAGAAAATAATGACCAATGGTCAATGGATTAGTTAAATATTCAGATGATCACTGATTAAAACACAAATTACTGTTAACATACTATTAAATTTAGAGAGACAATTTTGTATATTACTATCATCAAATGAAAACTTCTGGAAATTGGGCAGACTAGTGACAGTTGCTAACATACCCAGTAAAGTTTAGTCAGCTAATAACACATGCACCTGTAAATGTGTAAGAGTCTATTTTTCAGTGCAACAATTTGATGACTATATGCCTATATCACCTTAAGCTAGTGCAATATTGGAACTACCTGGCTAGGGTGAGAAAGCAGCGATAGTGCAGGGCTTTACAATTGTCACAAATTGTGAATTCTTTTAACTCATTTTATCCTGAATACGAAACACATGTTATACATCACAAAGATATGTGTACTTCTTCATCTACACAGGAAATGGTTAAAGCACATTTGCGCAGTGAAATTTTAAAAAAAAAGTGCGGTTGGAAAAGAAATTGTTGATTTGAAAATCGATCGATAAAATGATGGATGACAACTCTGATCTAGACATTGATGTTGATAGCGAGGGTAGCGACACTGAAGTTGACGATTTGGATGATTCCAATAATATTGACTTAAATGATGGGTTAGAATGTAATAAAGTTGATGAAAGAGATGATGCATGGCTTCATGCACTTTTCGACAGTGATTCTGAGAATGAAGCTGACTTTGAAAGCTTTCAAGAAAAATGGGTCTGGGATGATTTTTCACTTCGGTTGCAGCCAAGATTTAAATTGATAGAAGGAGCAACAGCCAGGAGAAGCCGATGCAAGACATTATATTAAGTTACTTTGGGATGATTTAATCTGGAAAAAACTTGTTGATGAAACAAATCGTTACATTGAAAGATTTCTAGGATTAATTTGTGACAAGTTTTCATGAGAAACTGCATGCTGAAGTACATGTTCCAGAATGTGAAGTAAACAAATTGTTCCTTGTGTCATGTTGTCCAATTTTAGTAAAATTATTATAACTTTTGAACTAACAGTGCTAGAAACTTCAAATTTGGACCAAAATACTAGAAATTGAATTATCTTTATTTTTTTCACATAATATCAGAGCATTTTTTTAGTTTTCATTGACAAAAGATTCACTGAACATCCTGGTAAGTTTTTTAATTTGTTTTTTTTTTCTTTCAAGTCATATTTCAAAATACAGTTGTGAGCATGTACATTGATAAATGATAACAAAACATATACAACTGTGTGGCAAATTTTATTACCTTTTTAGAGATATATAGTTTTATATACTTTATAAAAGAAATAACATTGTTACAACATTTTTAGTAAACATGGTGAAGGTAGTCACAATTTCAGCAACTGCTGCTGTATGATGCTCTGTTTTACCACAATGTATTTAGAATTGCTTCACAGGAATCAGGCACTGCAGTTGAAATTGGTAAACAGGATAAAATGGGTTAATTATTGGCGACAAAATATACCATCCGGCAATTTTTATGAGGCAACATTTTCTGGCTGTTTAAACATGCATATACAGTTTTGGATTTTGAGTGGACAAAATTCAAAGGCACCATGAAAGAAAGCTGCAAACATGCATATAAAATGCACTGTCATCTATCTATTGTTTCATAAACAAATCCTTTCTTCATATTCACAAATGCATCTTAACAGCACATTTTTACATTATAATCCACTTATGCAGATGCCTGGCCTGGGTACTGTATGCTATGATGCAATCAGATAGTAATAAATATCAGATTACCTATAGTAGATCAGCCTCTGAAGGCAGGAACGGGAGCAGCTAAAATGGACAAAATTATGGGTTTTGAGTTTTATTTAAATATTTAATGTACCCCAAAAGTAGTTATGCTGAAACATCGAAGTAAATTTATTTCCTCTGTGTCACAGATTGTTCTGTATAAATACTAAGCAAATGAAGAAAATTTCTTTGCAAGAAAAATGTTTACTCTTATGAAAATCTTAGAAAAGGTTGTTCTATCCCAGCTTGTATCTCATCTGAATTCAAAGTCTTTTTAGCAATGTATAATCTGCATATATACCTTGCTACAGTACTGAAACTACTCTTCTAAAAGTAGTTAATGACATTCTCTCTGCTTTGGATAGCAGAAAGATTACAGTCCTCACCCTCTTTGATTTGTCTGCAGCATTTGACACAAGAGACCATGATATATTACTTCACCGTCTCCAGCATGTATTTGCAGAGATCTCGCTAGGATTTTAAAACAAGGAGTACAGGACTCCCAGTTTAGTAAAAATAGGAGTCCCACCATCAAAAGTTGCAGTCCCTTCTTTCCTATAGAATCAACACAGACGTTAGTGCTTCTATTTTTGGATGGAGAGGTTTCCGTAATGTAATCACTCACTTTAATATAGCTTCATTACAACAGTCCATTGACAGGATTGCACATTTATGGTTTATTTATTTGTCTACGTCCTTGTAGTAATTTTAGGCTTTTAGGCAGTGGTTAAATATATTATCTGATTTGCTGTTTTTTCCCCGTATTTTCGCAAATACGTGTCAAGTCGGAAAACAGCTTAGACCTTAAAGCGCAAATCGCGAATTCCACAACATAGCATTGTCCTCTACGTTTCTGACCTACATAATTTGCAGTTTAAAGTTAAATCTTTAATAAAATAATACTTTGGCTTTGCTTTCAATGATTTGTTTATTTTTCTGAAAATATTTGCCCGATGATGTACGAAAACAGACATTCTAATAAACTGGTACATCCCAGCCTTAGCAAAGTCCGCCATTATTTCCCGTTAGGCCTACTGGTTCACTTACAGTCTCAAACCAATTTTATGACGAAATAGTGTACAAAAGGCAGTTAATATATATCCAGATCACCGATCATTCTGATCTTAAAAAACATGTTTGTATGTTTTAACATCAAAGGATATCATGCAGGAAATTGATAGTTGCTACCTTGCTCGAAAAAGGGTTACTAGTCAGTCAGCTATCAAATCATATGCTTGTGATGGGCAGGAGTTTGTTTGTCAACGTAATTGATATCAAAACTTGGCCTAGCTACTGATCTATTGATAAATACTTTTCGCTACAAACACTAGATCTAACCGGGCTAAGGCGAGGCCATTTTTAAAAAAGTATGGTCAGTCAATGTACCTCTTAAATAGCTCTTGTTCGTCCATCAGAGTGATACTGAATTTTGTCAATCAAAGTAAGGATTTATTCCAAACACTAAGCTAGGCATCACACACTTTCTTACACTTAGCTACTGTCCTATCCGAACTATCAATTCTAGCAGCTTTAGCACTCTTCTGAATCTCGTTACAATCTTTGTAAGTCTGCCGTTTAACCCCAAAATACTTATCCAAATTTACGAATGGCATTTTGTCTAAGTCTCAACATGTCTTGATTCTCGTGCACTACTTATTCCGATACATTCGGAAATGAACACAATAACGAAAGCTAAAGTTGTTTATTTGATGTACTTTTATAGATGACCACATGTACATCTCTGGGTCTTTCTGACTCTGAATTCAATCACTGAGTCTGTAAATATCAGTACATTTTCCCACCCGTCCGCCAGTCAAAGCCTTGAACTGGCCGCCCAGCTTTTGCATCATGTTCTTTTTGATGTATTCTTATAATGGCAACATGTACATCAAGGGGTCTTTCAGTCACTGAATTCTGTCATTGTAAATGTCAGCACAGCTAATTGATCAACACATTTTCCCACAAAGCAGGTGGCTGAAGCAGGACTGGCAAGTCTTTGAATTTTGCCGCACACCTATTACATGCGTACGGAGGACTACCGCCTCGGTGATTTTCTGCGTCCCAGATCAAAAATTGGCGTCCAAATACGCGTAATTAAGCGTTTCCGAGATGTCTGATTTGGCATTCATGATACAGCCTTACTGTGGTTCAAGTCCTACTTGGTCAACAGGACACAAATTGTGTCTGCAAATGGAATACACTCCAGCCCAGTTAATCTATGTTGTGTTTCACAGGGGTATGTTCTTGGACGTGTTCTCATCATTCTATACACTCAACCGCTCTCAAGTGTGATAGATCATCATCCAGTGTCTCACCAATTGTACCCTGATACCCAAATATACAAATCTAGCCACCCAACTGAAGTTGATGCTACCATCCAACGTGTAGAGAGGGGCATTTCTGATGTGAAATCATGGATGACATCTAACAAGCTGCAGAGGAATGATGAAACCGAGGCCATTCTGATCACAACACAAAGACCTTCTCATTCACATCCTTTACCTCAAACAATAAATATCAGCAACGCCAACATTAAATTCACACAATCAGTACGAAACCTAGGTGTTACTCTCGACAGTACTCTCACATTGCACAAACATGTCATGAACATATGCAAGGCTGCATATCTTGAGCTGAGATGCATCAGCTCCCTTCGCAAATATCTTTCAGTTGATGCCACTAAAACACTTGTGTGTTCATTAGTACTTTCAAGACTGGAATATTGCAACTCAATTCTGTCTGGTTCATCTCAATATCTACTCCAGAAACTTCAAAACACAGCTGCTCGGATGATACTTAGAGTACCACGATCAGAGCACACCTCCCCGGTGCTCTGTACCCTACACTGGCTATCCATTCGATCCAGAATCAAACACAAAATTTGTTCTGTGCTACGTTTCACTGATGGACTCTAGTCCAACATACCTATCCGCCCTCACCCACGTGTACACACCAGCAGGCTACTTACGCTCCTCTTATAACAATCGTATACTCATTATTCCCACTATGAAAACGAGGTCATATGGACAGCGTTCTTTTGCATACCAGGGCACAGCAACGTGGAATGAATTACCCACTGAGCTTAGACACAAAGACAGTGATCCCATTCAAGAGATCTCTTAAAACTCGCTTAAATCTACTGCAAGAACAAACTTAAAGACCTAATGTTTCCTACCTTTAATATTTTCAGCACGTTTTTTATGTTTTCTAATTTCATGGTGTTTGTTTTTTGTAATCATATATATATTTTTTATGTTATAGGTGTTGTCTAATGATGTAAAGCGCTTAGAACTTCTAAAGATTAGGCGCTATAGAAAGTCCTCTTTATTATTATTATTATTATTATTATTGTCACTACCAAATACAGCACACAACGCAAATTAAATTCAAAATTTTTGATATCATAGAAAACTGGATGCAAAGATGTTTGTTCAACTCGTTAATTTGCTCATGTGTTTTCATTTCCTTATTTACAATCCTATCCCCTTGGTTGCCTCGGCAAGTTGATAGCCGTCTCCAGCTGACACAAATCTAGGCCATGTACATGTAGCATGTAAACAGCTATAAATTCATGTGCTATTGGCAAAAAATAATATCTAAGTGAATTGTTTAGTGACACGAGTATGATGATAATGGAATGTAGATCAAATGACTAACATTTCTGTACATAAGAATTATTTGTTTCTAACGGGCTATAAATAATATATAATTTTCTAACATGTGATCTATACTCAAATTCATAAATTTGCCATATGCTTGTAAAGTGCTTTACGCATTATAAATTATTCTATACTATTGTAAGTTTTGTCAATAAATGTGTTTCACACTAGTATTGTCTTCACTGAATCAATATTTTCATTGTTATTTTCTCTTACCATTAATCATACTCACTGAACACAAGTCACCTCATACAAATTTCACTCGTATGCGAAATCTGATGTTTGTTTTAGTCCCCAACCACCTCCCCCACTTGAACACTTGCTTAGCATTATCTTGGTTACAGGGAAATCGAGATAAACGGGTTTATACTGTATTATGAACATGGCGAAATATTTTTGAAAATGTCTACAAAATATTGAGGTTGGCCAATTTTTTGTTGTTGGTGACATCTTGAATAATGCAAGCACCACCCCATGGCAGTATCTCAAAAGCCGTAAAAAAATATGGTCGCTCAATAGAACTTTAAAAAGTCACAGGGCGAAGTCGTTTTAGCTTCCTAACGGAAGGGATAGTTTACAATGTTTAGACAATTTAGTCGTCCACTTCACCAGGTAGCGTGACCCCTGTAAATAAAACATGTCTGGGCTCAAAATAAAACCCCAGTCTCCCTCCACTTGGGGCCGAAAATGCAACGAGTACATGAGTAGTGAAAGGGGTCACCCTACGGACAATGGGAATTAGCATTACAGGGACCCCTGGGTCACTCTACGGACAATGGAAATTTAACATGGCGAAAAATCGTGGGTCACTCTACGGACAAGGGGAATTAACATGGAGAAAATCGTGGGTCACTCTACGGACAAGGGGAATTGAACATGGCAATAAATCGTGGGTCACTCTACGGACAAGGGGAATTTAACATGGGATTTTTTTTTTAAAAATTTTTTTAAAAAAGGGGTAGGCAATTCAAAAGACTATCTCTTTTCGAGAAACATGGCTGGCCCTGAAAAGGGCCTTTGGGTTTTCTTCTTCTTCTAATTTCTTCTTTTCCTCCACCAACTTCTTATTTTATCTCCAACACTCTTTCTCTTCTTTTTTTTCTCCTTCTCTTCTTTCTTCTCTTCTTTCTTCTCTTCCTCTTCTTCTTCTTTCTTCCTCTTCTCATTTTCCTCTTCTTTTTCAATTTTTTCGTTCCATGTTCTTATTCTTATCTTTTCCTCTTCATCCTCCTTCTCCTCCTTGATCTCTTTCATGACACCACTAATCTTGTCCTTTGCTTTCCTTAAATTGTTAATTTCCATCTTTACACGATGGGGACTATAGGAATAATGGTCTTCAACCAGTCTTAATAGCATCTGTTCCATTATTCCTAAATTGTCTAAAACGTCTTGCAAGGTTTGTAATTTGTCTATTTGGTTTGACGCCATCTTCTTTGTATTCTTTGCAGAATGGTTTGAACGAC
Source organism: Sinohyriopsis cumingii (assembly GCA_028554795.2). NCBI lineage: Eukaryota > Metazoa > Mollusca > Bivalvia > Unionida > Unionidae > Sinohyriopsis > Sinohyriopsis cumingii. Next base: position 124,283,983 of record CM068837.1, on the reverse strand, counting down.
GAATACTGTGGGTTCTTATACGAAAAGCGCGTACGTGAAGGAAAACATCCCCTAAAACATAAAATGGATCTTACCTAGATGATGACCGAACATCGCGCGGACGTGAAGGAAAACATCCCCCTACTTTCTCATTTCATATAATATAACCCTAACTATACTCTCCACATTTGCTAAGAAACCCATAATCTACTATTCACACCAACCTACTTCATCATTTACAAACACAAACTCACAAACACATACACTTCCACTATTAATAAAGAGTTAGTGTTTATTTTCACACTACTCTACCTACATACATTGGCAAATTAATAGTTATTTCTTTTCTAGAGTATTGGGTAGCCCTGAAAAGGGCTGTTTTGTTTGGAACTTCATGGGCACCTGGTTAATGGTGGCACCTTCCAGGCCTGGCGCCACATACACATCTTATCCCCCAGTTACTTTTTACCTTTTGGGGGGAGAGAGCAGAGGCAGGATATGTTGCTTCAGAATCCCAATTTTCACTCTCTGGGATTTTGAAATTTCTTCTCTCCTTTTCCTCCTCCTCTTCTTTGTTTCTTCTTTCCTCTTTATATCTTCTTTCTTCTTCTTCTTTGTTTCTTCTTTCCTCCTCTCTTATCCTTCCCTCCTCGACAATGGCTTCCGCGGCCAGTTCATTTAATATGCGCCTGGCATATTCCAGATGCACATGAAGCTCCAACAGTTTCTCAAGTCTCGTGTTCATTTTTGGTGTTGATCAATCAACAAGGGTAGCTGGACTGCCGAACGAGTTTCAATTTATAGTGAAAGCGCGGACGTGATGGAAAACATCCCCCTAATAACATAAAATTCATCTTACCTAGATCATGACCAAAAAAACAACAACAACGCGCGGACCTAAAAGAAACACTCACTCACTTTTTTATGCTACCCATCACTATTGTGAAATTTTTTATAAATCACTTTAATAGACTATCCACATAAGCAAAGCAATCCAATCTAACCCCTAATATACACCTCAAACACCAAAAAAGACATAATTTTAATCTACTATCCTCACCAACTTACGTTAGCTCTTACAAACACACAAACTCATGCCCTCACATTTTTTATAAAAGAGTTAGTGTTTATTTTCACACTACTCTACCTACACACACATTGGCAAATCGATCGTTACTTCTTTTCTAGAGTATTGGGTAGCCCTGAAAAGGGCTGTTTTTTTGTTTTTTGCTATGGCATTCTTTTTTAGTTTCTAAGAATGCGATGTCCTCTGAGGATAGACTTTCTGGCGATAGGTCTGCTTCTTCTGAAAGAGAAGAAGAACTCTTTGGTGTCGATACGACAATCGACAAAGCCTCTGTCAGCTTCAGGTTGCTGCTGTTGTTGCTGTTGCTGCTGTCTCTGAAGTCTGTACTTCTCTGTCCATTCTTCTTTCTCCCTGTTCATTTCTTCTCTGAAGAGCTCTTCTATCAGGTCTTCAGTGATTTTTAACATTCTCACATTCTCTATTTCTTCTGGCTTCGGTATCAGACTGTGTCTGACCCTATGCAAATTCACGTAGGCTTCGTTGAGCTTAGCTAGTTTGGAGCACATCTTCTTAGGAGGATGAGTCGACAATGGATGGCTAGACTGGAACAACCCGGTTCTTAAAGTGAAAGCGCGGACGTGAAGGAAAACATCCCCCACGGTTTTCGAGCCGCAACGTTCATGAGAGGGATAGTAAGAAATGAAAGAGCATCAATCCAACATTCTTATAGCTAAACAAACCACAAAGGCATTTTTTTCTAAACACAACATTTTTTATTCAATAAATCACTTAACACTAAACAACAACATTTTTAACAATAATTCAACATAATAACATCAAACATTTTTTTTCAAATCACTAACATTCTTTTCTTCAAATACAATCTACTTTAAACAAGGCTGACAACGTTGTGAATGAAATTGTGATTTCCACTGTTGGAAATCATTAGGCCATTGATGGACACTACGTTTCCTAGCTTGAGACAAAAGATAAGCATACTGGTCACAAAACCATCGATCTACTTTCACATCATTTCTAGCAGAAGAACGAGGATCGAAATGAGTCACTAAATGTTCTAAGGAATAGCCTAGGCTGCGATGATGCAGAAAATACACACAGTACTGTCCACACACCAAGGAATCTGTGCCTTGTAATTTCACGTTATTGAATCGGGTGGTTTGAGCATTTCTTCTCATAAAGTCAATGATATCGTCTTCCAAAGGGGGCAATCCGTACGAATCGAAATATTCCACACATCCTTCTTGAGGAAAGTAGACGGCTACCCAGTGGGTTCCTGGGAGATGACTGTCGTCCGTGTTGATCACGTAAGCTTGATGGTCTTTAGGTTTGCGATGAGGGAGTTCATCTTTAGCACAGACGACAGGATTCCAAGAAGCCGTATACGAACTGTGGTTCAAAAGGTAATAAAGTTCCCAGGTATCCATTGATTTGTGTGTGCTTTTTCTTCTTCACAGGTAATAATAAGTCGTCAATTCGATCCTGACTTTTTGCTTGAAAATGTCTGACGAATAAACGGTGATTCGTTCTGTTTCCTCACTCTGATTTAGGAGAGCTTCGATACGATGGATCTCTTGAGTGGTTAATGGTGGACAAGAATGTTCACGCAAGTCTTTATACCACTGGTGCAACACGTCTTTGTCCGAGATGAGACTCCAAGCTTCGTCCAGATACTCGTCCAATTTTTCTTCTTGACTTAACATTAGGCATTTATCGTGTTGAATTTGACTGGGATGATCGTTTTGGCATCCATAGCAATTTTTCTTGATCAATTCCGTCATTTTGTCGACCAAGTGTTTGGCAAAACAGGAGACTAAATGGGCTTCTTGTTCTGGCCATCTCGACTTCATCATGACAACTTCTTCGTCTTTGTCTTGGGATTCTTCTCCTTCCGCGGTCTCCTCACATTTCATCTCCAAAGTTTCTCCACTAGGTAAAGAGGGATAACAGTCTTCCATGGCTTCTAATAATCTAGAATGACTTCTCTCAAACTGTTGATTTCTATGGTATTATCGAATTCTGCATACAGGATGACGTTCACTGTCTTGTCCAGTGACTTTGCAAACTGAAGTTCCACACGAATCTGGCCAGATTTTATAGGGTGGAAATGTCCCTCGTCGCTGCCTTGGTCTGGAGTGAAATCGAAAGCCCACAAAGCATAGCCTCCTGCATAATCGTCGTACGTAATGCCGTGACTGGTGTTGGTTCCTAACTGTCCGGTGGCTTCGTACAGGGACAAGTACGATCTCAAGTAATTCATTTTTTTGGGATCAAAGTCGGGTTCAAAAGGTCGGGTACACAAGGTCTTGCCATCCCTACTGACTTCGATTTTCTTCACGTTGAAGTGCTGAAAGTTGAAAGGATTTTCTTCGAAGGCTCCGTTGAAGGCTGAATTCGAGACCATACCAAGGATTAAACGTTTGGGTAGCTGTCCTTGAAACAGATGATCTTCGATCATGGAATGATGTCCAACGGGAATGGTGAACGTTTTCACTTCCACACGTCGGATGGGATACTTGGCGTTCGTTCTGCTCAACGTTTGACTGATTTCGTTACCTACTTTGGGTAACACTTCTACGCGTCGTACGTAGAGTTTGGCCTCTTCGATTTTGCTTTTAGGAGCCTTAGCATTCTCAGCCAACAAATGGAAAGCGGCACTGCTACGATTCAGTCTCAAGCGGACATTGACTCCGTTCAGCAAATATTTCTCTTGCAACCACATGTCCAAATGCAAACGATCCATCAGTTCTAAACTCTTCTTCTCTAAGATTTTGAGTTCTCTTTGCTCAAAGCCGCTATTGCCTCCATCTACAAGGTCGAACTTGTTCGCTTCGTCAGGTTCCCACAGCACACAAGCATTGAGATGGGTATCCTTGGCATCTATTCCGTACGTCAAGAGATTTTCCAGGTAGGCACGGTAAGGGTAAGTATCCATGCTGCTGCTGACCAGTTTGTTATTCAAGTACAAGTCCACTCCACTAAACAAGGAATGCATGAAATTGTTGACGGGAGCTATATTCTTAGCGTCATCTACTGCAGCATCATCCTTATCTAGAACTTTGACTTTCAAGTACAAGTAAGTGCTATTCAGATCGATGTAATCTTCGGGCTGTCCTTTGATTTCAAACTCGATGGGAGCTGAGGCTGTCAATGAGGAGACGGGATGAAATTCCACCCATTGAGATTCTTGCATCGTCATCATGGTGGGGGGCATGGCAAACAGATCCAGTTCCGTCTTGGAACAAGCGCAAGACTCTCGGTGCATCATTTTTTTCTCTGTGTCTCAATAATCGAAAACGTCTAAGTCTCGAACGGTTCTTCTTTTCTTAGCCTTTCTCGCTTGAAGTCTGGTGAAAGGGTGTTTTCTTCTTCGTCTCTTTCTGCCTTGTCCTTGCTGAATGCCAGACTCGGTAGCGTGCAGGGCATTTATAGGTGTGTCTCGTCGGCCCAAAATGTCTTTGCCCGTTTGCAGCAAGACATTTTTACCTGCCCTCATGAAGGCTTCTTTAGGGTTTTGTTTGTCGATGATGACATTTTGGAGAAATTCTTTGCCTTGTGTCAGTGCCGCATCTTTCAAGGCGTGCAATCCGCGTGTCACCATCGGTTTCAACACCGGGGCCACCGAACGAAAGGCCGATTTTAACATATCTCCTAAACCGTGTCCTCGCTGTCGAGCCACCCCTCGGTACACTGGATACATGACTTACTTACGAGTCGTGAGAGAACCGTTTTCGAAAATGGAGTTTCACCGTGACTTTTCCTTTGGTGAATGGAATATCTTGTCCCAAATCTCCTTTTATAGTAATGTTGACCGTGTCCAAATACGACTTGCTGACCGGCAAATAGTGAGGATGGACAAATTCGCGGTGGACGTGGTAAGTGTTTCCACCTTCCTCGTCAGCGTTTGTGGCAGAATCCACTTTGAAAGGAATGACACGCAGTAACGGCACGGAGGTGTGTCCCACCACGTTATATTCCACCACATCGGAATACACGAACATCAAATTCAGTCCTTGGTTCAGTTCTACCGGGGTATGAAAATACTGGCCAAAAGACTCGTTGTCGTAAATGATGGATAATTCGGGGCGGTTTTTTTGTTGTTCTGCTCTCTTCCTCAGCTCCATGTTACCGCCCAACATGTCAAACAATTCATCGCAAAAATAGAAACCTATGATTTTATCCTCAGGAAATTTTATCAGGAAGCGACGAGCTGTTTTGTGGTATTCCAGGGTGACAGTTTTGTTCTTGACATTCTTAAAAGCTTCCCCGAACACGCCATTAAACCTGGTGGCTATGGTGTTGACCAAATGTTGACCACTAAAATAATAACCTGGGGGAATGAACAAGTGATAGGTGGTGTAATGTCGATTTTTTGTGCCAGGGGTTTTATGCCTATATCTGCTATGGATATCCATCCACTGTTGCAATGACTCGTCATAAACTTCCACATCAAATTTATTTTGATTGGCAACGACATTGAGGACTTGGGTCGGGTGAATCATTTCTACTAAAGCCACTTCCCAATGGGCTTCGTGATCTAAGGGGATGGCTTGAGGTAATTTGGCCGTGTAACAGCACAACGTGTTGTGGGGAAACACCTCCATGGAACTGTCACTGGGTAAGGTTAAGTAAAATTGGTTTTGGTGACTCATAATTCCAGAGTTCTGTGGCTGTCCGAGGGGATATTACTGGATGTCAGAGGTGTGTCTCCGCCCAAAATGGGGTTCTGGTTGTGGTTATTGTTGGAGTGGTGACTGGCACTGGCACTGGACACAACGTTCCCGTTCGAGGAGAATTTCAGGGAGGGATTGGGAAGCAGGTAACCGATGCAACTGCTCAATAAAATGGTCCACAATTGTTTGTCTCCTTGTTGCAAACTCAAATTGGCGATGGCTGCCCCGATGACACAATACACCACGAAGATTTGGCAGAAAAAGACGATTTGCGTTTTAGGCACACGTTCTCCACACCACACCCACAAGGGTTGTTTTTGTAAATCTTGCACAGAAGAACTAGGGGAAGAAGGACTGGTCGACGTAGCTGCGTCTGTTGCTGTGTGAAAGGGCATGATGGTCACTTCTTCTTTTTATAGTCGATGACTTGCGAAGCGTCGATCCAAGAATCGAAACTGGGTGGATATCCTTTCCAACGTACTTTGACTTCTTTGACACGTCGTTTGCCCACTTTACGGGTTCTGCGTTCGAGAATGCTTTCGATGTCGTACACGTCGTCTTCTTTTTTGGTGACACGTTGTAACTCGGGCAAATAAAACGTTCCTTTGAGTACTTCTCCGTTCATGTCTTCCAATTTATAGACGGCAGGATGACGGCCATGCACTCGTCCAGTGACGCGAAACAATTCGGTCGTCCAGTTAGGTAAGTAACCTTTGTCGAAAGTGCGTTTGGTTTTGCCAATGCGCACCCAATCTCCTACGGTCAACTCTCCACTTTTCTTGGGGACAGCCCTCGTCGGGGACGTACCGAACAGGCGCTCGAACACCAGCACTTCGTTGTCGGGAGTCACGTCTTGCGGGGCACGTCCGATGCTTCGATGGTAAGATTGGTTGTACGCTTGTACCAGGTGCGGTAAGATGTCGATGTACTTCAGAGTGTGGTGATGCGTAAAATATTTCCACATGCGTTCTTTCAAAGTGCGTTGAAAACGTTCCACGATGCTGGCTTTGGTTTCGGGATTCTCGGTGGTAAAAAAATGAATGTCACGTTTCTTTAATTCTTTTTGGAAAGCTTGGTTCAGAAATTCGGTGCCTTTGTCCGTTTGCCATCGAAGAGGGCGACGACCACTTTGTTTCAACACCCGTTGCAGGGCTCGCACTAACTCGCTGCTGGATTTGGAAGTCAAGGGCACGACCCAGGCAAATTTGGAAAAGACGTCGATGACACAAAACAAATATTTGTAACCACGATTGTAGCTGGCCAAATGAGAGACATCGGCTAAATCGGCTTGCCATTGATGATCGATGCCTTCCACTCGGGTGCGACTTCTGGCAAACTTGCGTCGAATGGGTTTGTGTAAAGTGTAGGTAGCTTGTTCTTGTAACCATCGTTGCACTTGAGGTAAACGGAGACTTTTCAGTCGCGTTTTGGCAGCACGATACAATTTTTGAACTCCTGCGTAACCTGCAGGATGCGAGGGATCGTAGTAAATGCTGGCTAAGACTTTTTCCATTTTTGTGTTAATAAGTCACCCACTCTTCGGTGATGCTACTTTGGGTGGGTCGAAAGGGTGGTTTGGAAACGGATTTACGTGTCCGATGGGCTACGGGAGTAGAAGTCGAAGGTAGTGGTGGTGGTGGAGGTGGCAATGGAATGGCTTTGGTTTTCTTTTCTTTTTTCGCTTCTGGTTTCTCTTCTTTCTTTTTCACTTCTGTCGAAGAAGGCGTGGACATCATCTTTTTAACCCAAGCTTTCATTTCTTCTCGTTGGGGTGTGGGGGACGGGGTCAACAAGGATCCTGCAATCTTACTCGAAATGGGAGCTGCTGACGGTGTTTGAAACACTTCGCGCATCTCTTCTTCCTCAGGTCTTTGTGGGGTAGCATCTCTGGTGACCCTTGGGGATGGTAGTGGTGGTAATGATGATGATGGTGCTGGACTTTTCATCAAGGTCTTAAAATCTTTTAGAGTGGGTAAAGCTGTTTCGTCTAAAGCTTTCTGGTGAAAGAGTTGCAGTCGTTGCAAGAGTTGACCGTACTTTTGCGATTTTTCTGTTTCGGACAAATCTTGGCGATCCATCAAGGACTGCAATTCGTGTTGTAACTGGGACATCTCGCTCAAATTGGGATTGGGAGGTAAATGCGGGGTGCGTTGTTCTTGCCACCGATGGTATTCCATCCATCGTTTGTAAGGCACTAAAGCTAGTTTTCGTCCTTCCATGGGGTTGTCAGGGGTCGATTCTGAGATCTTGGGACTTCCGAAGGCCTTTTTATCTTGCTCCCATCAGTCCTCCCAACATGGTTCCCAAGACTCCTTTTAGTATGGGGCCTAACAAGAGAGGTAAAATGCCTCCACGTTGGACCAACATCTTCTTTTTTTGACGAATGGGAATTTTCTTTTGAACCATTTTCCGAAGAACGTGACGATGTTTGCCTAAGCATTGTTTCTGGTGTTTGGACAAAGGGATCGTGCCTTTCAAAACGTTCAAACAACATTCGCACACGGTATCGATGACCTCTTTGGAGGCTGTTTGAATGAGTTTTTTTCGTAGGGGTGGAGAAGCTTTGGACAGGACAGATAACATGTCCCCATGTTTGGCTAAACGTGGTGGCAGTCCTTTCCTTTTTTTTCCTTGGGGTTTTCTGGAGGGTGACATTTTTTTGCTTGTGGGTTCCGGGACATTCACCGAACAGACACTAACGTCGATGACTTAACGCACACCCTTTTATCTTTTTTTGGGACTATCGCTTTGTCATAAAGGTAACAATGTTTTTCCGAAAATCGCCAAGGAATCCTCCCCTTTGTTGGCGCCTCTTTTTCTTGGAACGACTGTGTCTTTTTTTAGGGTAACGTCGATGCTTGGCTAAGCGCTTTGTCGGATGACGCGTCTGCCTTTGTCTCTTTCTTTTGTGGCTTTTTGGAGGTGACATCTTTTACAAGTTCACTGATACCCCGACTTGGTCACAGGTCTTTTTATACTGGAACGCGTCGCCACTGATTGTCTTTACGTTTTATCAGTTTGAGGACAGGCATGACACGTCGTGCAGGGGTACGTAACGGACTAAATCGAGCCAGTTCTTGTTTGGACAAATCCAGTAAACTTTGTAACATGCCCGATCTTTCTTGGACTTTGATTTTGGGAGAAGGTACTTTGTGAGCAGCAGCCACTGCCGCTAAATTGGAAGGTCCTGCCACTGGGGAAGTTCTTTTGGGAGTCATCAACGGAGAAGTTCTTGGTGTAATCAACGTCTCCAAGTACTCTTCAGTTCCTGGTGACATCAACGGAGAAGTGGACAAACGTGAGGCTGCCGGAGACGCTGTGGCAGGTCGTGGCTTGCGAGTGTAAGGTTGCGTCCTGGCCGAAGTGCCTCTCTTGCGACTAGTTTTCTTCTTCTTCTGTGGACTTTTCTTTTTCTGGGGACTTTTTCTCTGTTTCTTTTTCTGGGGGCTTCTTTTCTTTTTCCGGGGTGATGGTGGTGGTGTCTGGTAAGAGGAGGGTCCTGCCACTGGAGAAGTTCTTCTTGGGGACTTGGTCTTTTTCTTTTTCTTCTTGGGGCTTCGTTGAACTTTTGTCTTAGGGATAACTTTGGGGGCATTAGGATCCCATCTTAAGAGTGAGCGAATGATGACCCCTCCTAGAGTACCGCTCCCTCCAGGTTTCAAAATGATTTGTTTTTTGGTTTGAGTGTCGATGCGGGGATCGGCCAGTTGGACCAAAGCGACTTTGTTTCGATCGAAAAAGCGTTGGGTTTGATGAGGAATCTGAATGATTCCTTGGAGTAATTGACGTGCCGTCACCGTGAACCATCGTAAGACTTCTTTGAGACTAGCTTCTAAGACACGGGCTCGTGTTTGTGGATCTTTTTCTCGACTGATGCCATACAAGGCACGAATCAATTTGACGGGAAGATGCGACTGAAGGGACGTCATGTTCACACTGTGTGAGACAGACGAAAAAGGGTCTGAGGTTTTTATAGATTTTTTTCATGGGAGGAGTGAAATGAAGTCGAGGACGGAGACGTGTACAGGACAGGCCCTCCGTCTTGGCACCAGTGGTGAAACAAGTGGGTACGAAATCGCAAATCCTCGGGGGTCGTAGGTTTCAAATCGACGAGTAAATAGGCGTGTGGCGTTTGAGTGGCATCGTCGTACGCCTGAGTCAGCCAAGGCGTTCCTAACTGTTTGGCTAAGACTTGCACTTGCGATTTATCTCGAGGGCTTTTAAACAAGACCACGTAATGCGCATTGAGACTGATGGTGCGATGGGCTTTACTTTGTTGAAACAAATTTTGGGTGATGTAAACGACACTGGCATTACGGTGATGCCCTTTGCGCGTGAACCACAGTTTAATTTCTTCTTCGTCTTCTCCTAACATGTCGTCGAAAATGACCAAATGGGTTAGACGGGAGTCAGAGACGATGCCATCGTCTTCTTTAGGAATGCCTTCCACAAACACGATGGAATCGCCTTGACTTTCTCGCAAGAGGCTGTACGCCGATTGCCACTCTTTGTAACACCACACGATCCGTTGAGGGGGTCGATCGATCAAATGATGTTTATGTTCGATCAAACGTTTGACGAATTCGGTTTTGCCTGAACCGCTAGGTCCAGCAATGAGCATGTTAAAGGGATGGCGAAGATACAAAGCCTCCCAACTGGCACGATCTAAGTGTTCGTCGATGACTTTGACAGTGGAGGAAGAGGGAGCAGAGACAGCAGAGGTAGCCATGGTATGAGAAATGTCACTTGTGACACGAAAAACAAACAAGACAAGAGTTTATATACTTTTTCAGAACACGTTTATTGAATGTTTTTTTTTTTCAAACATGAATACGAAAGACAAAAATAAATACAACCCAAATAGTGATGTACAGGAATATAAAACACAGCAAAGCGATCAAAGTGAAATATAAACAAGTGTCTGTACAACATGTTTTGGTTAACCAAGATGTCCTAGGGACAGTGTGTAATGTTCTTACAGTTTCTACATGAGGTATTGTCACACAAGTGTCCTCCCGGAATGACCTTTCAGGCATGTCCATGACAGTCCTGTCCTGAAGCGAGTGGTTGTTCTCGGTGACGGGTTCTTCTGGCACCGTCACTAACACGGGTTGAAAAGTAACTTTTTTCCTTGAACAACTCTTGTGCATACTGAGCCACTTCTTGGGTCCAAACCTCAAAACCCCCCTTTTTCCAATCACGAACATCTGTCCAATGAGGGTGTAAGTCACAAGCTACACACACATCGTCATACACGTCTTGGGTCGCTAAAAGTTGACGAATCTTTTTTTCCTGTTGAGGTCGAGAAGTATCCAGATGAAAACGCAAGGCTTTGAACAAAAGGAGTTTTTCGTGACCATTTAAGGCCATGGAGGTGGTAAGTACTGATCGTAAAGAGTCCACAAAGAATCGGCTGGTAAACGAAATCCCAGAAAACAAGTCACTAAGACACACACCACTTGTCGTCCAAAATTGAATGGATACAGTTCTTGTAATAATTGATGGTAATGATCCACGGTTTGAATATGGTCATTGAGTTCCTTCCACGGAATCTGTTGGATGACATGTGACATAAACCGTGGCATGGCAGCCTCTTTTTATATTCTCTTTTTTTCGGATGCAATAGACGTACTTTCTAGCCAGAGATCTTCGTTCTCCAGTAGGGAATCTAAATCTTGCATACTGTAACCGAAACGTCAGAGTTCGTTTAGGTGTTTCCTCTTCCTCTAAGTAGATTCCACGTAAAATATGTTGGTAATCCTTTAACTTGTCTTCCTCAATGTATTGCTGTAGGTGAATCTCGAAGTAACCATAATCATGAACATGTCGATCATTAGCGACCTCAAAGTTTTGAACAATGTCTGACCATTGAAAGAATTTCTGACGAATCAGTTCTTTTATACCATTCAAGTACCAGTGGTTAAAGATCTGGTGACGTATCGGATGCAATTGTTCTTTACGTTTCACTTGTATTTTCACCAGCTCTCGGTAAATGCGTTCTCTCAACTCCACAGGCAAAGCACGAATGTTCTCTTGTAAAGTATCCATGAATAGGTCATACTAAATCCTCTTTGGTCTGACACAAGAAATGTACTCTTTGCACAAACATGGTTTCACTTCAGTGTCGAATTTAAATCGTTGAGTCACTAATCTACACATTACAATTCGTTCAGAAGTTTCCTCTTTCACCAAGTTGACATTGTGTGAAAGATGTTGGTAATTCGTTAACTCTTCCTCTGGAATTCGATGCAATACGTTTACAATGTAGTAGATAGAATCGTCAATACCAAACCATTCCTTTTTATAACCAGGAGGTCGTTGATCAATGTCTGTCCAATGGAACACTTTCAATTGAATCAGACCTTGTATAGCCTTCAGGTACCAGTGGTTCAAACACCGGTGACGTATCGGATGCAATTGTTCTTTACGTTTCACTTGTATTTTGACCAGCTCTCGGTAAATGCGTTCTCTCAACTCCACAGGCAAAGCACAAATGTTCTCTTGTAAAGTATCCATGAACAGATGATTATGGTAAGAAGTTACTTCAATGTCTCGGTCCCACTAAGGGTAAGTAATGACAATTCGGTGACCATCGAGCATGTTCAACGAAGGCCGAATCTTGCGGTTCCCAGTGGTGAAGTGACACACCGCAACTGAAGCACTTGACTTTATCTCCTTCGCCCAAGTAGAAAAATCCGGCTCTGGCTAATTCTTCGGGGGTCGGTCCTCCCAGATACTTTGGCCATTTTCCTTTGAACGATTGAAGACGATTTTCAAAGTCGCAGTATTCCGACAAACGCACAGGGAACGAATATTCGTTTTTCACAGGTTCGTTTCGATGAGGGTTGGGTGACAGAAACAGGAGTTTGCTCAGGGCTGGATGACATCCGTAGGGGGGTAGACGTGAAGGTGAACATTCCCCTTTAAACCCGGTAAAATGTCTAAGAGGACGAGCGGCATCGCTTTCGCATCCCTCAGGTTTGACACGCAAAGCATCACTTTCCATGACAGGGGCAGTGAGAACAAAGTTCCCATGATGCTTTACGGCATCGCTCAGGTCACAACGTACAGCATCGGTCCCATCGCAAGGCTCACAATCGCACTCGTCTGCAAACTCCGTTACACAATTACAATGGTAACCACATGGACAATCGCAGTTTCCTTCCGGACATTTTCCGTCGCAATGCATGGGTCTTATCCATCCAGTATTAGTCACACTAGAGGAAGATACAACTTTTTTACAATCCCCAAACTGAAACGATGTCTTTTTCAAAGTATTCATCTTGTTCGCTCGGTCTTGGTAGTCACAATGAACTATCGATCTTGACCATAGCCCCTTTTTTATACTAGTCTCAATGCAGTCTCCAACTTGTACATCTTTCCTTTTTTACGTTTTTTATGTCCTGTTCTGGAAGGTACCGTCTCTAAGGTACCGTCAACATTGTACCGTAGTGTGATGGATGGAAAGGCCATAGAAAGGTAAGGGCAATTCGGAGACCATCGAGTATGCTCCAGAATAGCTGAATCTTTATAGATACATAGATCCATTCGTAACTTCAGTCCGCAAGCGAAACACTGTACCTCGTATCCCAATCCTGACTCAGGTCCCAAGTAGACAAATCCTGTTCTAGCTAAAACATGCGAAGAAGGTAATCCTTCCCTATCCGTAGGCCATTTCTGAAACGTGTCCAATCGACGGGCACAATCACAATAGTCAGGTAAGAAGACTGGAAAATGGTAGGGTTTGAACTTGGAGTTCTCATCGGGTTTCTCACTCGATTCTTGCTGTGGCGAAGTCATCTTTCTGGTGGGTGGCTATCCTCTTACAACCAATGTTTTATACCAACGTGTCCATACGGTAAGGTGAAATGATTGGGAAGTCGAACTCGCTTCTGGTATACAATTTGATAGACTTTTTCCAAGGGTCGACTGACGATGTGGTGAGTGGGTAAACGTACAATCTTGTTAGGTTGATAGGTGGTCACTTTAAAGTTTCCATCCTCTCCCGATTGCAAGGCTTCTTTCATTACCCCAAAGTTGACCACTCGACTGGTACGATAATTCAGAGTCAGTCCTTTCACTTTGCACGTCGTGTGCACTTCTCCTTGTTTGTCCCGGTATTGGTAGCCGTAATTTTTGGGACCGCCACTGACAAAACTTAGAATCTTGTCGTCGGGATGCTCGTCTGTCCAGGCTCCTAAACGGTCTCCTTCGATGCTAGGGTGATGTTGAATCGGGTGATGGATGTAGATGCAACTGTCCGTGTCAAAGTACAGGACGCGTTCTTCTAACAGTTCTAAAGCTTCGTACAATTTTAAGCGAGCATGGGCTGTCACGTAAGCCGCAATGATGACATTTCCAAAAGGGTCGTCTTGTACAAAGTCCAGATCTTCTTCGTAATTGACCAAGATCAAATTCTCTCGAACGACGTCCACGTGTTTCATGTATTTGGTTTTGTCGTGAATCATCTGGAAGTAGCGGGAAGGTTCTGTCAAATATTCCGTCTTGGGTAAACACGGTCGTTGTGCCATTTTACCCCACAAGCAATTTAACATCACTTTGGCAAACGATCGCCTGCCTTCGTTTTTCTCGATGTGGTCTAAAGTGATGCCTTCTTGTTCCCGGTATTTCTCTTTGAATTGTATTTGGTCTTCGGGAGTGTGACACCAGGAAGGATAGCCGCTAGCTTCTTGCTTCAGTTTCAAAAAGGCATCCACGTAGTCAGCGAAAATGCCTTTCTGCGTGGGGTCACCCTTGCGATACTGTTGTGTCTTGGGAAAGTGGCAAATTTCGTACACTTCTAACAGTTGGTATCCCATGTCCAGAGCTTTGAACAATTCCACGCTGACCCAGGTTCCCGTCAAGGCCCGTTCTTCCTGGCTGTGCTGACAAGGCTGGTCTTGGTTGCACGTTTCGGCACAAGTACGGCACAAGGGAAACATCAGTTTGCCTTGACAATGGTGAGGTAAGACGGGATGGTATAGGTTCGTGGGAGGCAAAACTTTGCACTTGATCAAGCCTTCGTATTGTCGAATGTTGACCAGGTCGATGTGTTCCGTCAACAATTGCGGGTGCCCTACAGGAAAGCGACAATATTTGCACACGTAGGGATACAGCGAACACACGTCCAAGTATTTGATTTCTTCTCCTTTCTCTTCGTCGGCTTGGTACAGCAAACAGGTGGCATTGGTCCTTCCTCCGTACAAACTATCCCTCGGGTTCAGCGGGTCCATCAGCTTGTAACTTTCCACGAGACGTTTAAACTCGGGATCGGTTTTCATACGGTGATCGTACTCGTGTTCCCACATTTCCACCACTTGGTATCCTTCCTGTTCTAACTTTAGGCGTCGCTGACAAGTGTCCTGGTACAAGTCTTCCATGGTTCGTTGCAAAAACTGATTTTTAGTACCACGGTCAGGGTAACAGACGGGACATCCGTGAAATAAGCAACCGTTAAACTCGTACACGATCTTGGGGTTTTCTAAGTCCCAGCCATCGACCGAATACGTTCCGATGGTCTTTTCGCCCCCTCCGTTGCGGGCATGCTGAATCCACTTGTCTTCCTTGTCGCACAAGTAATGTAACCAACGTAGGGCTTTGACCGAGTATTGACGTTTGACAAAGTGGGTCGTTTGAGGACTGATGACAGCCACGGTGTTTTCAGGCATGAATCGTTGTCGATACACTAAGGAACACGCTTTGGCAATGGTGCAAGCTTCTTTCAAAGGATCGACCCCTCCGTGTTCCATGAACAGTTCTCGAAATTTTCCACAGCAACGCCGTAAAATGTCCACGTCGGAACGACAATACTTTAGCATTTCTTCCTGAAAGTCGAAAGGGTCCGAGGCGTGAGCCTGGTACCAAGCGTAGAAAGCTTCTCGTTGTTCGGTACGCATGTTGTCGGGGTCGTAATAGTGAGCCTCAGGTAAATGGGGTAGAACGGCATGTTGATTGGCTTCCGTATTGAAAAAGTGTGGAAAGTACCCTTTAGCCATTTCTGTCATTCCAAACGTTTTAGGCATTCGACTCAAAGGCATGGCCAAATAGCTCATCGAATCTTTAAACTGTACTTGTCCCACTTGCATGAAAATGATTTTGGCCCCGTTCAAAGTCACTTTAGGACGTTCGGTGCCTTGTTCCGTATAGTACCTCAAAAGAAACTGTCCATCGTATCCGGAAAAATTGTGAGCCATCACCGTGGCATGACGATGACAATCTCCGTAACGTTCGATGTCCTCTTGGCTCCACGTCTTGTCGACGGGGTCTAAGACCCATTGGGCAAAATCGGCTAACGTATTTGGTCCCCGAAAGATTTTTTCACGCCCTCCAGGAATCTTGCTGCAGTGAGGGCAATGACTGAAGATAGGTTCTTGAATGCACTTCTCGCACGCTCGATGAGCCACGCAGAAATTAGGGATGTGAATGCCAGTCTCTTGCATGCATTCGAAATCGAAAAAGATGAAATTGCCTTTCTTCTTGTGACCGTCCTCTTTCTCTGGTGGGGGTTGGTATTTTTGCACGTAACATTGGTGTTCCAAGTCCACGATGTGGTGACAAATGTGACATTTTTTCTTTCCTGAACATACGTGTGCCTTGGTATTATTGGTACGTATGACTTGTTCACACGTAGAGCACAATCTCAGCAGTTGACAAGCACATTTCTTCTGTGAACCTTGCGTCTTCAAATGTTGTTGGTAACATTTAGGGCTGACAAACGTGCGCAGACAAGTGGAACAAGGCACTGGTTCTTCGCTCAGACAGGGTGGAGAGGCCAAACATCCTGAGCATTTCCATCCACAATGTTTGTGTTGCTCTCGATTATTATAACCATAGTCACATTTCTCACAATAATAAACATATCTCAGGAATCCAGTGATACTGGTAATGGTATCGAAATGGTCATCGTGATGATAAAGGTGAATGTATTTTCCGTCCTTAAAGTCTTGGCCTCGAAACAACAGAGGTCCGCGCACTTCTTGAGGGTGCACTTTCAAGGTGTATCGTGGAGCTAGGGCATCTTGCAATTTTTGCATCTCTGGAATGCCACAGGGTGTGTCTTTGGGCAATCCGGCTTGTTGTAACAGGAGTTCTGCTTCATTTCGTTGTTTGGCTCGGTCGGAACGTTGAATAGTGTCCCAGGTTCTTTTCCATTCTACCGTGTCGTTCTTGTTGGCATAGGTTCGTCCCACCACGATGGCACGGGCTAAACACATCTGGTCATGAGGGTTGTTAATTCGGACGAGACTCGTTTTGGTGTTGCGAAGGTCGTCCACCAATAACATCTTTTTGCGTCCTGTCCCTTGAGGAGGAGAGACGTGGGTCATGTCCAGTGTGGCTTTACCATCGGTGATGTCAAACTGATCATTAGATTGTTGTACGTGTTGAATCTTGTCCATGACTTTGGAAGCAGTCAATTCTGCAGGGGTGCTAAACTCGATCCAAACAAGGGATTTCAAACCGTCGTGTTGTATGGAAAGTCTCAAGCGGTCGTCTTCTTTGGGTTGACATTGTCGCTTGAGTGTGGTGAGTAAAGAATCCCACACCCCAGTGATGAACACTTCTGCTTTCTCTAACGGCACTTCAGCCTTGAAATCTTTAAACTTCACCGTGTATTTGTAAGCCGTGGTTCTAAATTTTCTAGAGGAGCGCTTTTCCGTCTCTCGAATGGAATAGTACTGTTCAGGGTTGACAAAGGGTGGTGAACTTGGTTTAGAGGGTTCGGATTCTGGTTCACTCATGTCCTCTTCAAAATCACTGGCATGAATTTGTGCCAAGATTTCAGCCCTAGTACGAGGCGATAGATCACGTTTCTGCCTCTTACTTTCTTCTTTCTTCTCGAATGAATGGGATCGTTTCATCTTGAAAGCAAAAAGTCAAATGACTCAAGTTCAAACACCATAAACTACTTTATAGTCATAGCAGACCAGCGTGTATAAAAGGGTGTGTGTCTTGTCCTTTCACTATTCATTTCACTCTCAAGCCGAGCACAACGATGGAAGAGACTGACCAGATGGAACGTTTCGTCAGAGCTTTGCGAGGGGTCATTAGAAAATTCTCTTCAGACCAGCCTACGGACTACTCTCCTTCCTTTAGAGATAAAAGTCAAGATACTTGCTATATCTGTCAGAAGAAAGGGCATTGGTCTTCAGAGTGTCCAGACCGTCAAAAAAGAAAAAAAACAGGGGATAAAAAAGACAAAAGTCAAGATACCTGTTATTATTGTAAAGAAAAAGGACATTGGTCTCCAGATTGCCCAAAAAAGAAACAAGAGGAGTCAGAAGAAAAGAGGAATTCTTCAGAAGAAGAGAGGGGTTCTTCAGAGGAAGAGAGGGATTCTTCTGACGAAGAAAGAAGACAGGTGAAGAAAAAGAAACAGGAGAAAAAAAGAAGAAGGGAAGAAAGTGAGGAGGAAGAAGAGGAAAAGAGTGTGACGGTGAAGAAATTCAAAAAACAGAGAGACTAAACAAGGAGAAAAGAAGAAATAAATGAACTTTTCATTAAAGTGTTGTGTTGTGAATTGTGAATTGGATTGTAAAAAATGGAGAAAAGAATAAATGAATGATATAAGGTAAGTGTCTTTGAGTTGTGATTTTAAAATAAGAAGCTACACTCACGCACTCATACACAGACACGTACCATAAGGGTAAAATGGGTGGGGTTTATTTTTTTTTTTTTTTTTTGAGTTATTGGCAAATTGAAATTGTATTTCTTTTCGAGAAATGTGGGTGGCCCTGAAAAGGGCCTTTTTTCTTCATGGTGAAAGGGTGAGTTTAAGCAATCAACTTTAACTGCCTTATGCCTTTGCCACGGCCAAGGCCTACTTCTGGACTGCGTAATGTTGATGATGATGATAATGATTGGGTTGAAATCACTAAGGGTGGTACGGTAGGCTTAGTCACAGGGTTGACGTGTTTAGCTCGGGAAGGTCGTATTCTCTTCGGTCGTGATAAAGAAGTCTGATACATTTGTTTCAGACTTCTTAACTCCGCTAAAATGTCCAACAGTACGGTGACCGTTTGATTTTCACCCTCTTGTTTCTTTGCTACTACTTCTTCTTGCTGTTGTTTTTTTCTTACCTCTTCTTCTTGTTGCTGTTGCTGTAGGAGAAAAGCCTGTTCCGCTTCCTTTTGTCGTTGTATAAATTTCTCCAATTCTTCTTTCTGTCTCTGTCTAAAATTCTCCACTTGCGGTAATGAAGAAGGTAACGAAGGTTCCGGAACAAATTCTTGCGAGGAGAGAAAATCCACAAAATCCCAATTCACCTCTTCTGAAAGTAAGTCCGAGTTCCCTTGGGCAGTCTCCCCTGCTGGTGCACCCCAATGGATCGTTTTCTGAGTTTCCGTCATGTTGAATCACTGTCGCATAGATTGACTGCACACAAGCGCTAGCGAATCTAAATAGACTACGTGACGTCACAGACTGCTCTCTTCGGATTGGATGCGAGCTGACTGAATTCTGTAACGCGTGTTCGGATTGGTAAATGAACTCAATCCGTTTCAATCCTTCCTCCGCCTATAAATAAGCGCCGTTCAATGCATTGATTCACCTGTTCTCGTCGCTTCAAGATGTGGACTACAGTTGAGTCATCCACCCTTGTGTCTTCCATGATGTTTCGGACAGACTTGCTCATGTATGTCCGATCGAAGTGGACCGTTGTCCACAGGACCAACACCAGCCTGTGGATACGTAGGATCTACGTCGAAAGACAAGGATGCCTGAAAAGAGTGCTGATGTACGGACCAACAGTAAGACGCAGCCTAAGGACAAGAAGAAGACCAATGCGGTGCCATTTATGTTAATGAATACATTAACATAAAAATCAAAGGCCCTTTTCAGGGCCAGCCATATTTCTCGAAAAGAGATAGTCTTTGAATTGCCTACCCCTTTTTTAAAAAAATTTTTAAAAAAAAAAATCCCATGTTAAATTCCCCTTGTCCGTAGAGTGACCCACGATTTATTGCCATGTTCAATTCCCCTTGTCCGTAGAGTGACCCACGATTTTCTCCATGTTAATTCCCCTTGTCCGTAGAGTGACCCACGATTTTTCGCCATGTTAAATTTCCATTGTCCGTAGAGTGACCCAGGGGTCCCTGTAATGCTAATTCCCATTGTCCGTAGGGTGACCCCTTTCACTACTTACATGGTATGCCCTTATATGTTCAGTCTTGTCAAATATATGCTTCTAGTGCATACTCAGTGCTAAACAGATCCGATAGCCAGACGCCCGGGAGCCGTCTAATTTCAGATCGGGCTCATCTGGTATACTAAGTGAGGTCCCCAATGGCGTGTTTGAAAATTTAATTTGCCTACGAAAGGTTCGAAGGCACTGATGAAATGCGGAACTATATTTTCAAGGTGTTGAAAGACCAGTAAATAATGTCCCATTACTTTATGAAGATCACCTTTTTCCATTACTACTTTTAGCTTGCCAGACCTATCCCATAACCGCGTCCGGTACAGTCACGCGCATTTGACGCAGGGCAACTCCAGTGACCTACACGTCTTTTATGAATAGAGAATTTGTCATTATATAGATCACCGCAGGTAGTAGTAAACAGTAATATGCCAGCTCATTGTTGTTGTGTTGGCTGTAACAGCCGAAAACAAAAAGGATGCGAGATAAAGGAGGAATTTTTAAAGAAAAAGTGGATTGCTGCCATCCGCAGCGAAATCTGGCTGCCCACCGATCACACTAATTAAACATTTAATTAAGGGTAAGATATATGAAAGATTTGCGTAGAAATTAAGATATATATGTGAAAACATCGCATGTTTCTGCCAATGATTTTTTTTTCTTTTTTCTTTATATTTTAACGATCGTTTACACCTTTGTGCTGAAGGCGCGAGAATGGGTGGGTGTTTTAGGGACTATGGGTTCCTTGTGTTTATTCACTTCAAAATAAATGGACAATCCATTAATGGTTACAAGAAGAAAAAAATTTGCTTAAAAAATGTAAAAAAAGCAATTAGATTTCATACAAATTATTTTTAAGGCCCCGAGTGGCCGAGTGGTCTAATGCGCTCTCCGTTATGGATCACTGCCATCTCTCCTCTGTCTGCGTAGGTTCGAGTCTCGGATTCGGCCAGTGTGGGCATGTGAGAAAGCTTGCCAGTAGCTTCTCGAGGGTTGGTGGTTCTTTCCGGGGATTTCCAGGGTTCTTCCTCCACCATTTATACTGGCCGCCATGTATAGCCTATCGTGTGCTGAAAAATGGCGTTAAACCCTACAACAACAACAAATTACTTTTCCATTTTGTAGCAACGAGATAATTTTTTTCTTACTTATATATATTTTGTCCGTCTAGAGACGCAGACTTTGTGCCAACATTATTCAGCAACACCCCTATTGGCAATAAGAATGACGATGTACTTAAGGCCAAAGTCGAGCGTCAACAGCGTTTGGTTGAAAAGGAGCATGCAAAAAAGAAAACATCTGCAGCTGAAGCTATGCTATGTCTGAATATTGATGCGATTGATGAGAACTGTGTGCCTGCTACATCGACACAGAAGTATGTGTGATTCTTCACCACAGACAGACATTGATGTTTCACTTCTGCAAGGGATACTAGCAACGAACAGAAATTTTAAAGCCAGGCTCGATACACTTAAGAGAAAGATGTGCTTTTGAATGATTTAAAGGCAAAGTTACATGAACTTAATGAAGTATAATGTACAAATGTTGAACTTATGAAGAAACTAAAGGATGCTGATGGAAAATATGCCTTTTAATGGAATTGCCGAAGCAAAAGTCTATAGAATTTAAATATATGCAACATAAGAAAATGAAATTATAATCATGTTTTGTAAACTGACACTGTAACAAGATAACCGGGTGGGATTTTGGATTTACAACAACAATTTTTGATGGTGATACAAATACAATGTTTAACAACGAACGACTTGAATGAGCAATTAATTATGATTAATATGTGCGTAACAAAACGCACGGACTTAAATATTGAAAATACAAATAAATGAGGGGCCCCGAGTGGCCGAGTGGTCTAAAGCGCTCACCGTTCCGGATCACTGCCATTTCACCTCTCTGCGTGGGTTCGAGTCCAAGGCTCTGCTAGCGTGGGTACGTGGGAAAGCCTGCCAGTAGCTTCTCGTGGGTCGGTGGTTCTTCCCTGGGTTTTCTAGGGTTCTTCCTCCACCAGTTATACTGGACGCCATGTATATCCTATCTTGTGCTAAAATATGGCGTTAAACCCTAGAACAACAACAACAACGACAAATAAATGATCTTACACAGCACAAGGACAAGGGGTGAATTATTCACAGCGATTTCATAATGAAACGATTGATTTGTTTTATGTAAACAAAGGGGACAGATATATATATATAAGTTATCAAAAACACACTGGGTTTTTCAAACCCCCAAAATTAGCCCACGGTTAAAAGATTACATGTATGGAGTTACAAACTCCATCACCATTACACTCGGCTACCAGTCACACTGGCCAATCGACCCGTCAGTATTCCAGGTTGGTCAATCAAGTAGTCGGCGCCCATCAATGTCGGTCAGCAACACCCGATGACCTGCTACTCGACCAGCAACACCGTTTATACAGCTCAACGGCTCATATGGTTCAGCTTCACACCTGCTATGGTCGACTTCTTTGGTTAGCTCTGCAGCTGGCACCACGTCGACTCAGATCATTCCTATAACTCTGATTGCTCAGGTCACTTGGGTCAGTCCGACCACTCTGGTCAGCTGAAAATACATCTAACACCATGTACTATGCATGACACGGGCATATACGATGAAATGTAATGACGTTATATATGGTGAGTTATGGAGATTACATTATCGGCACAATAATTACAACAACAACAAAAAAACAGGTTCAGAAGTAAACCTAACCGTGCCCGACAAGAATCTAACCGTTTTTTAAATATGCAGCTTTATATTGCTAATATAACTCCCTTGCTAAGTCACAAACCAGAATAGAAAATATTTGAATTGCACTACATAAACCGAAGCTACATAGCAAACATAAAAAAATAAACGGGGTAATACAATAGTTATAACTTATACACAAGAAATTAATAATTCACATACCTCTACAGCTGAAGATGTCCAAGTCTATAGCAGACCTCTCACTGACACGACGTTCTGTAATGTGAAGATTCAATCTTACGGTGAGGAATTTATACACAGACGAAGTAGTCATACATTGTGCGCTGGAAGCTTTCTGTTGTTTTTCCCACTGAAAGCACTTCGCACGCGCGGCATAATATGAACCGAACTCAGTATTTCGAAATATTGTACAATATACATAAATCACCCTCGGGTATCGTTGTACACACAAAAGAAAACCCGAGTACATGTATTTAATAAAAAGAGATGATTTATACAATTATGTGACAGACACCTTTGTGTGTTTATTAGAAGAAACGTGTACTCATGCCAAGAAACAAAAAAAAAAAAAAAAAAATAAAGCACAAGGATGAACCTTTAATGATATTAATAAAGTTGGGGAGAAACCTGGCAGTGGAAGATTTAGCCTATTGGTTTGATACCAGTCTATCACAACTAACCTAGATGTTTCACCGTTGGCTTCATGCATTGTACATTACTGTTGGTGGACTCGTCACGTGGCCAGAAAGGGATGAAATGGAACTCCCTGAAGTATTTCTGAATGATAAACTTAGAAAAGTTAGATGCATTATAGATTGTACTGAAATGTTCATTGAAAGACCGTCAGTGTTAAAGGTCAGGGCACAAACCTACTCCAATTATAAGTTACATAACATAGTGAATGAGATTGTTGCTATTAGTCCATCTGGGTTGATGAGATTCATTTTATTTTCCATGGAAATGAGATATATATGTTACCAATATTATTTTTTATATACATGTAACCTGGAAATACCGTTTTTGCTCTGAACTGTATTTTGCTTGCCTAAGAAGTTACAAGATCTAACATTATTTTCAAAGAAAACTAACATAGTTGTAACATATTGTATGTAAAAAAAATAAATGATTGAACATGCATTTCTGTGATTTTGATGAGGCCGGTGTGTGTTGATACTAGTCATGTGCAGCTATGTTTAACCCTCCATCAGACGTTAGTGCAATACATTAGCATTTGTTTCAGCTTCATGTGTATAAATAGTAACTATTTTCTTTAAATTTGATCCTGTGAAATGATGCATAAGTATAATATCCAGTATGAACAACATTGCTGTAATATTACAAATTATTAGTCTTGAAACTCACTACAATTCAGTCACAATGAACATTAAAAAAAACATTCGATAGAATACATCCTTGTGCAATCAGTTATTTCGTTTTCTTTTGGATGTCATGAAAACTTTACATTTGAAGCACACCCATTTTCCCTTAGGTGCCAATTTTAGTCCTTCACGTTGAACATGGTACAGCTCTGTAGGACAGCCCTTGTTATAGCATGCTATCATATCATCACGTTCCTCACCAAAACCACAACAACAGTATGCTTTGTTTAATATCATGTGATTCCATTTCTGACTTGAGTTTGTGTGTCAAAAGTTGAGGAAGAATGATGTTGAAGAAATATAGTCACAAGGTGTGCTCCGTTTTCATGAAAAACATCGGAATCAGCTCGAACACGCTCAATATGCAACCCACAGGTTGTCCAACACACAAAGTCACAGTAGTGTAATTTAGTAAGAGCCTTTTGCCCTTGGAACTATGTGTAATATTTGTGTGAGGGTTTTAGTGATTGGGAGCACATTTTGTCACTTTTGGAATGTTTTTTCCAAGAAAAATGAAGGATCCGCAACACTACAGGGATCATTCTGTGGAAGTGGGGGCATTTCACCTCGACAAATACTTTACAGCAACAGTCACGTGTAATAACATCATCAGGAGATACAGACAGGAACGGATAAACCTTATGTATATTTAGTCCTGTATAATTAGTCCACTGGATCGCAATTCAAAATGTACATGCTGTCCCATCATTTCACTTTTGTACTTCTTGAGTGCATCTTCTTCATGTTTAATTCCCCTGCCGAGTTGCAGTTGTATCTGTTGCTGGGTTATACTTCATTATTTTATTTAATAATGAGATGCTTGATAGCTGCTCACAGTTGTTATGGACGATTTCATGACTGTTTGATGCAGTTAACCTCCATTTCCGATTCTCAAACCGGAGGGAGCATTTGCTTTGTATCCGAGACATTTTTTCCAATTCGTCTGCCTGTGCTGAAGTAATATGCAGACTGGCAAGTACTTCTTTGCACTGTGTAACTAGTTCCTCTTCCGGGAATGCCAAATTCTCCTCACTGTACAGTTTATTAAGAACTGGTGGAAGGGAATGCCCACACAACTTGGGCTAAGGTTTTGGGTTAGTAATACTAAATATCACAGCATTTGGATTTGTTTTCCCCAGCTTTTGGAAAAAAAAACTTGACGTATCAGCAAACTTGGTTGGTTCCACATTCTGCACAGTTGTTGGCATTTTGTTGTGGAAGTTGTCACATCTGGGCTTCTGGAATGATATTTCGTTTGCGTTGGCCGCAGAAACATATAAACAAATATCAATAAAATGTGTTAGACTCTTAAACATAAAATGGATTTAATGTTACTTTATTTGAAAAGAAACTTTATGAAAATAGGCTAGGAAATATCTGTTTTACTGTTTAACTTAAATATGTGATAGTAAAAACACCAATTATGCCTACATATATCATACAAGACAGTTCCTGCCTAATATATGTACTTTGTTTGTAAAGTTTTGATTCCACTAACATGGAATGGAATAACAGGAAATTTTGTTGAACCCAAATCTGGTGAAGGCTTCCACATTAAACAGCAGGGCCGCAACATGTAAATATACCTCTCCTAAACTGACGAAAGGAAGAGAAACACGGCTCTTTTTAATAAAATTATATATGTATTTGAGTTCACCTTTTTATTATCACTGATCATCACCCTCCCCAAGAAAGGAAACTTGCAACAGTGTCAAAACCACTGTACAATCTGTCTCACAAGCCATACAAGCAAAGTCATATTGAGGATACTGCTGATCAGACTAAAGCTACAGGCTGAAAAGATCATTGCCGAGGAGTAGGAAGGTTTGAGAGCAGGGTGCAGAACAATAATAACAATAATAATAATAATAATAATAAAGAGGACTTTGTATAGCGCCTAATCTTTAGAAGTTCTAAGCGCCTTACAGCATTTAACAACACCTATAACATAAAAGCAACATATAATAATATGATTACAAGAAACAAACACCATGAAATTAGAAAACATAATAATATGCTGAAAATATTTAAGGTAGGAAACATTATTAGGTCTTTAAGTTTGTTCTTGCAGTCGAAATAGGTGAGTTTTAAGAGATCTCTTGAATGGGATCACTGTTTTTGTGTCTAAGTTCATTTAGCAATTCGTTCCACGTTGCTGGGCCCTGGTATGCAAAAGAACGTTGTCCATATGACTTCGTTTTCATAGTGGGAATAATGAGTATAGGATTGTCAGTAAAGGAGCGTAATTATCTTGCTGATGTGTACACATGGGTTAGGTCGGATTGGTATGTAGGGCTGGAGTCCGTTAGTGAAATGTAGCACAGAGAACAAATTTTGTGTTTGATTCTGGATCGAATGGATAGCTAGTATAGGGTACAGAGCAGCGGGAAGGTGTGCTGTGATCGTGGTACTGTAAGGATGATCCGAGCAGCTGTGTTTTGAACTTTATAAAGTTTCTGGAGTAGATATTGAGATGAACCAGACAGAATTGAATTACAATAGACCAGTCTTGAAATAGTAATGAATACACAAGTGTTTTAGTGGCATCAACTGAAAGATATTTGCGACAACAGAGCAGAGCTTCAACCTCAGGATATTGTGTGATATTTTGTGAGAAGTACCTCCAACACCAGCAAGATCTGTATCACGTCTTCATGGATTTCAAGAATGCATTTGTCAGGGTAGGACATGCAGCCTTGTGGGCGACCCATGAGACTGTACAACATCAATGCCAACCTCATCACAGTAATAGAGCACCTCTATGACTAGGCCACGAGTGCAGTATACTTCAACGGCAGCATAGGGGATTGGTTCGGAACGACAGTCGGAGTCAGACAAAGCTGTCCGCTCTCTCCCACACTATTTAACATCTTTCTGGAGAGAATCATTGCTGACGAGCTTGAAAAGCATGAAGGGACAGTCGGCATCGGACGTAGAACAGTCACCAACTTACATTTTACCGATGACATTGATGGACTAGCAGGAAATGAGCAAGAATTAGCCAGCTTAGTAGAGATCGTCGACAAAGCCTCTGCAGCCAACGGCATGGAAATCAGTATAAAGAAAACCAAAATGATGACCAACAACACCAAAAGCATCAATACTGACATCAGGGTCCAAGTAACGAAGCTAGAAACTGTCCACACTTTCAAGTATTTGGGGGCAACTGTAACAGATGAAGGATCGAAGCCTGAAGTACTCTCCAGGATTGCACAGACAATAGCAGCGCTGACAAAACTGAAGCCCATCTGGAACGACAAAAACATCGCACTCAGTTCAAAGGTCAGACTGATGTACCCACTGGTGATCTCCATATTTCTCTACGTTTGCGAATCATGGACCATAACAGCTGACTTAGAAAAAAGGATACAGGCCACATACGTGAGATGTTTCCGAAAGATCATCGGCGTCACATACAAAGACCGTGTCACCAATGAAGAAATACGGCAGAGGGTCAGACAAGCCATTGCGACTCGCGAAGACCTCCTGATCACAATGACAAAAGGTAAACTGCGGTGGTATGGTCACAAGCGGTTTCATAAAATTCACTTGCCTCACATTAATTTTCATTTATTCCAAAGTGGCAATTACTTGCAAAGATGTGATGAGAAGCATGCGATTTAATCCATCGAACTAACAAAGAAATAATGTACAACATAAGTTTTAATTAATAAAAGAATTTTAATTTTAATAAATATTGGATGATTAAATTTGGCAACTTCTTGCATATGTTTTGCTTGATATTATTTCAACTGCATGCTGATAAATGAAACTTTCTGTTTTCCATTGTCCAGGTATCCTGCATGCACTGTTTCTGGGATTTTCCCGGTTTCTTCTTCCATCTTTAATACTGGCCGCTATGTAAAGCCTATCATGCGCTGAAAAATGGCGTTATACCCCACAACAACAGCAACTAGTGGCATGCATATACTGTACAGACAGGCCTTTTGAGGTTCAGAAATGTCATGCCTATATTGTACTACATGCTGACAAGTATCATGCATATACTGTGCTGCACATGCCTTGTATATTATTATTATTGTGTGCACTGCGTGCTCAGCCATTTAACCGCATCATGTCCAGACGTATCCTGATACTTAATTGGTTTAGATATGAATTTTTCAGTTCCCTTGGCAAATACACTGGTCGAATTTCCACCCTGTGCCAATCTGGTATACTGTCTACAATAACTGAAAAACATCTTTCCTTCTACGTCAATACATTCTTGCAAGGGATAAGAATCTACCCTATGCTGATGAAACGTTTTTGTCTTTTTAGTTCTTGCTGCCACAGAACTTGGCATGTGTCTTTTTGGAGAAATAGTTATCTTGCACTAAGCTGTAGTCTTAAGTTTTATCCCTCCACGTTCACGTGACGTTTCCTTTTCCGAACCTTCCTTAGTGGCATCCCTAGAGTAAATATCAGCATGATTGACAACTAAGTCATAAGGTAAGTCATAAAGTGATCATAAGGTACATTTTGTCATTTAAATATTAACACAGGCAGCTCATTAATTAGTTTAATTTCTTCACTTCAAATGCAATACTGCAGATTGAAATTAATCATTTCTATACTCAATTAAAAAAAATAGAGAATCACTTCTCTCATTTAATTAGTTCGTAAAGGAAACCATTGCCAATGTCGGTTAAAATTTCCTACATTAAATTACACTGACGTAATGATTGGAGTTCACAGTCAACCGTTCGTGTGTAAACATAGTGCAACAATGTCGCTTAAACCACTACATGTTAATCATACAAGCTTTGTTTTGTTTGGCGTGTTCTGATTTGTCGATAATTTTGTCGCTTAGCCCAACAAACAGTCAAGCGGTAATAGAAATTGCGCATATGGAATCATTATCAGTGACCACAGGATCAAGGTGTGTGCATGGAAAGGGGTCGAATCGAGTGCTTGTTACTTCCCGAGGGCAAGAATGGCCAGATGAAGGTGTGCATGTGTGTGTGTGATTTGGTTTTTAACGTAACTTTTAATAATTTTCTATTCATATCACTATGATGTCTGCAGTGTGTGACAGTTTATAGCGATGTCTAGCACCACATCATCATGCCGCAGACATGTGGCATAATGTCCCATCAGTCGCACTATCATGAAAACAGGTCGACCAGTCCTAACACTGACCTCTTAATGATGAGCGCCAAGTGAGGCGGTCGCTAGTACAATGTTTGTAAGTCTTTGGTATGACTCGGCCGGGATTCGAGTCCACGACCTCTCGTATTCGAGGCGGACGCTCTAACCATACCACCACATAAGGGGGACATCATGTCCCACTCAGTCACATTATTCGGACACTAGAATGACCAGTCTTTACACTAAAAAAGTGATTAAACAAAGAATAAACAGACTTGCCTGACTTATAAAATAAAACAGCACTTGTACCAGTCAAACAACTTGACAAAATTACTTGCCTGAATTCAAAAATGACTTCAGACTTCGGGCCATCGCATTTGATAAGCCCTGTTGGCTGTGTCAATTCGGTTTGAAAGAACGGTTTAGTGCATTCGTAAACAGATTATAATGCTTCAGTTTGATGTCTGTGAATAGTTACGGAACATTTTGTTGACAAAAAAGAAATAAGGACGAACATCATGATCTGAAGACACGTGTGTATTTGCTGTCATGTACATGACACAGGTGTTATTTCAAGCAAGTTTGACATCTCTTCAACTGCCATTTTAAAGTGAACTTGAAGAAAATAAATAAGCAATCTTGTGTAAGTGTAGTTGATTAAAAAAGTTTGAACAAAATACAATACTGTTATCTAGTTAATTCCATCAGTTAAAATTCATTACAATGTATAGCGTCTTGTGCTCGTTTAAAGTTATATGGCCCAAATACACTGCATATGAATATGTTTATACACGCACAAAATATGTTTATAATATACAAGCAACTCAGAGAATTTTCAACTTGAAAATAAAGTATTGTTTAAAATCAATGTTACATGCTGATATGTATACTAGGAAACAGATGCCATAATCCAAATTTGTTCTTTTTTGCTTTGGACTTTTAATGTAGCTTTAACAATCGTAGTGATATCACTACTATGTCGCAGTTTATAGTGATGGCTGGCACTGGGGCATAGCACCACATAAGGGGGACATCATGTCCCACCCAGTCATATTATTCTGACACTAGAATGACCAGTCTTTACACTAACCTCGTAATGATGAAAGCCAAATGAGACAGCAACTAGTACCATTTTTATAGGTCTTCGATATGATTCTGCTGGGGTACGAAACCACGGCCTCCCGCATCTGAGGCGGATGCTCTAACCATTTAGGCCACTGGAACGGTCGCATAATCCAAATAACATAATGAGGACACACACCTCTCTCTCTCTGCCTGTAAACACACACACACACACACACTTATTGAATTGAGGGATACCAGCAACGTTCTTTATCTACTCATAAATTTGTTCTCAAGAGTACCTAGTAAAATCTGAACTTTCCAAATGTTGCTGGTGTTGTTTGGTGTACTGGTATTTCCCACATCTAGATTGTTTTGTGAGTTGGTGTTTCAGCTGCGTCGGTTATTAAATAGTCTACATGATTATATGTAATTTTTCCTGTCACATTTACTACGTATGTCCGCACTCCAGTGATTCTAGGTGATACCCTGCAAATACTTCCATTTTCCCAGACTGAATTTTATTTTCACTGAAACAATATCATCCTTCCAAAAACTTGATTCGCGAACAGCATATTTTCATTGTCTTTTTTACCATCTTCTGCTGCATTTTAACAAGTCTCTCTTCTAGGTCTGGTTTGACCGGAGATTACCTATTTTTCAATTGTCTTTAAGAATAATTCATTTGGTGTTATACCTGTGACAGCATGTGGTGTAATTCTGTATTTTAACAGAAATTTTACAAGCCAGTGTTGTAATTACCTCTTGTTCAGTGATTGGTTTTCTTCAGTTACTTGTGGTTGCAATCCTCATTTCAGAACTTGAACTCTACGTTCAGCTAGTCTGTATGATGTAGGGTGGTAAGGTGGTCTTAGTGTGCGTTTGACCCTATTCATTCTTATAAATATGTTAAATTAATTGGAAGTGAAATATGTCCCTTTATCACTATCTCTTCTGGGATCCCAGTTGATGTGAATAACAATCTCAATTTCTTAATGGTTACTGGGCTTGTAGAACTCTTCATCTGAATCACTTACATCCAGTTTTGAGTAACTATCAATGACCAACAAGAGCGATTGATTTTTAAAATCAGCAAAGTCCATATGAACCATTTCCATCGTCTAGTTGCCCACTTTCATGTATGTAACATGGCTTCAGATGGGGATTTTTTCATTGTTTGGCAAACTGAACATATTTTACCCTAACACTTCTTTTGATTTCGGTCCTTTGTACCTTTCCAGGATAATTACTCTCATCTCCCACAATACAACACCTTGCCCTACTGAAGGTTCTGTTATTCTAGCAATATAGGGCTTTATGTCATCATCACGAGTACAAGATGGCCACCCATTTGGTGTATTGTCATATACTTTGTTCAACACTGGACCATGGCGTATCTCCTCAGCCACATCCTGGTTTTCATTGGGTATTTCATCCAAATATGACACTATCCAAATAGACTGTATCATCCTCCACATCAGTTTACAATGGCAATTTTGACAGGCTCTCAGAATTACCATGACGCTATGTTTTCATGTACTTAATTTCATACTCATAGGCAGACAAGGTGATTTCCCATCTTTGGATTTTAACAGGTGTACCATTCTTTGGTCCTAATATCGTACTTACTGCCTGATGATGTGTGATGGGAGTAAAGTTCCCTCCATACAGATATTTATGAAACTTTGTACTCCAACAATGATGCCCAGAGATACTTTATGAAGCTATTAATAATGTCTGCTGATGACAACATTCTGGAAGCAAATGATTACAGGTCGCTCCTGTCCATTAGACATGACATGTGAAATTACTTTGCCCTAGTCCATACCAACTCGCGTCACATGCTAGTCGCAATTCCTGTTCAGCATCATAGTGTACCAGAGGACCACTCTCAACCATTATGCACTTACTTTTCTCAAATGCATGTTCTCATTCACTTGTACAGGACCCATTGGTATCCTTTCTCAACAGTTCATGCAAAGGATGCAATAGAGTTGATAAAATGGGCATAAAGGCTCCATGCCAGTTTTAAAAGTACTAAGTATGGCCTTAGTTCGGTTACATTGCTTGGAAAACCTCAGCCTTTTCTTCTACTGTATGTATTTCATCCCTGTCAACTACATGTCCCATACACACAACTATCTCTGCCACTAAAACACATTTGTCTTGTCTCAGTCTGATGTTGTGTTATCAAGGCGTGAGAAGCCTTCACTCAAAATTCCATGTGACCTAGATCATCCCTTGCTGTGATCAGTAAATGATCAATTCGACAGACTATCCCTAGAAGACTTGTAAGACTTTGATCCATGACGACTGTAAACATGTTTGTATAGAACTTATTTTATAATCTAATATTTTGAATCTTAAGTGGGTGTTAATATATACTGCTTGGAACTGTCATTTAATTCTAGCTGTGTTTGGGCTTGTTATAAGTCTAATTTGGTAATGTATCTCCAAACGTTGCAAACATTTGCCCTGTATTTTGCAACATAGATTGCACATAGTCAAATATTTGTCCGTACCATTTAGGTAAAACCAGTAATGGAGTTGCCCACTGCTATGTTCCATTTTATCAATCACCACATTTGACTCCCACCCTTTCAGCTCGTCTGTTACTTTATCCTTTAAATCATATGGAACTAGCCTAGCTTTCCAAAACATAGAGTTAGCATTTTCTTCCAGAACTATTTTTGCCTTGAAGCCTTTGATTGCATTTTCATTTCTTTCATTAGAGCTTTCAATGTTTCCCGTTCATTAATTTGAACTTACAACATATTTTTTCCAGTCGAGCTTGATGTTCTCAAACCAATCTTTTCCCAGAAAACGTAGTTTAGCTCATTCAGGTACAACGGGTTTTATTTCTCTGACACACGTCTGCCCATATTTCACTGGAACATAAATTGCTCCCAATAACTTAATACTGTCCCCTGCGTACGCTCTCAGTGGGATTGTTGGTTATTTCAAAGGGAATTTACTGAAATGAACGTTGTATATATCGTCACGGACAGTGGTAAAAGCACTATGAGTAGCAACTATCATAGAAACGCCCTTCCCCCCACCCAGTGGGTGCTCAATATTTTTTCAACCAATCTATCTGTAGTGTTCATGTATATTGAATAAATTTCTAGTTCTTAAGCTATCTCTCTCTCTCTCTCTCTCTCTCTCTCTCTCTCTCTGTGGATCTTGTTCCTCCTCTTCAACATCTTGTTTAATCTCCCTTGGGATATTTGAGAGCTACGGGACCTATACACAAACAGTTATAACAATTTTGCACTCTTAAACCTACACCTGTCATGATGGTGATTGTCTCCACAGCGATACAACGTTTGTTTGAAGTATTGGTCATATTAGACTTTGACTTAGATTTGTTTGTTATTTGTTCACTCCTCGACTTCTGGACCCTTTCTGTCACGAAGGATACATTTTTGACAGTACTACTAAATGATTGTGTATCAGCTTTTTCCATAATCACCTTGATCTATATAGCCTCAACAAACAATAAATCTTCTGTTGACAAAAGTTTCTTTTGAATAGTTTATAATGTCAAACCACACGCTAACCTGTCTCTAAGTGCCTCCATCAAAAAAGGTCCTAATCCACAGTGGGTAGAGAGCTTCTTCGGTTTTAGTACATATGCTGACACGGTTTCACACTCTTTTTGATTTCTTTTGTTAAAATTAAACCTTTCCGAATTCACTTATGGTTTTGAAATGTAGTAATTATTTAAACCTGTAACAAGATCCTCGCACATCTGATGATACCAGCTAATTGAAGAGCCCGTAGTCTGAGGGACCAGTGTCCGACAAAAGTACCGCCACCATGTTCTCGTCCTTTACCTCAATCGTCGCGAAAATTCACCTTTCCCTCACACAACTCTCCTATTCCTCACACTAGCGTGACCCTTGAATGTGCTTTCTAACTTTTTGTTCATTATGTAAGTGCGCCAACTCTTTTTACCTGTATATTTGCAGCTGACAGTTTTTTTTATTTAAAAAATCCACTTTTCATAATTATAATAAAAGATGATTACATTTATCGATAAGTAAACTCTATATTACACGTATTCTTCGAAATGGAGTTAAAAACCTCTTATTATACTCACTAAGAAGGTTCTTAATTTCGCGAATTTCAGAAGAATAATTAAGAGCTGAACTTTTTACAAAATCAGTTCAAAACTTTATACGTAAGATAACCAGATTCATTTTATGTTCTGGACAGTATTTCTTGTTGCTACTCGTTCTACTTTCTATTCAAACTACCTTTGTTGGTTCAATATTTACATTACGAATAGAAGCCTTGAAATCTCGATATTACAGAAGTAAGGAAAACATTATAGATTCCTCTGAACCATCTGTACTAAGTTATTTATCTTCAGCATACTGGGAAATAACATATGCTGTATTACGTATGTAAATTCCCCCAATAATAGTATTCTTCCAAATCATCTGAGGTTCACATCTCTGCGCATATGACTAAAATGTATGGGGAGTCTTGGTTCCACATTATGCATCCTTTTTTCCATACCGAACCAACTTTAAACTTAATTATTAATAATTATACAAGATTTGATGGTTCGATCAAAAAATGTTTTGTCCAAGTCATGGTCTGTCATCAAAAATTTAAGATACATAATTGTATCAGCTTTTTCGTAATCAGTCAAGAGACGTAGTCAATGAATGATGTCATTTTTAGTATAAAACATTAAAACATACATGTTTCAGATATTCTCTCCAATTAAACGTCTTTTTATAACCCTTTTGATCCTTATGCATACGTGTGGGAAGAACGGTTTTAATCCTACTTGCAATAGATGAACAAGCAACTTTGTTGGACACATTTGTAGGTGACATGGATTCCGTTTGAAATGTACAGTTTATGATTACGTTTTGGTGTATATTCTTTCTGAGTGATTCTTTCTGAGTGAAGACAATCAAACCTGTTCATACCCCAAATTAATGTCAACTACTAAAAACTGTCCGATATATTTTCAAACAAATGCATAAAATCATCTCCTGAATCCGTAAAAGCCTATACTTTTTCATTAGGCATTGGTATTAAACATTTGCAGCTTCTGTATAAATTATGAGACCATTTAAGAAATGTTTCTATATATCGTCAAGTCTATGAATGTCTAAGTAGTTATGTACCGTTTGAAGATCAAAAGGATTAACGTGACGCTTTTTATATAAATTCATGTAAAATTAGTTTGCTATAACCAAAATTTCTTGATCACTGGCAGATATGGAACGATTAATTGTAAGAGGTGGAATCGACGTACTTCTGTGATTTCTATTTTCTAAATTGTAGAAATATTTGGACAGTTACTTACTTTCTTTCTTGAATCCATATAGTTATTGACATCACCCTGACTCTCACGTTCACACGGTCCATCTGTTTCTCACTAATATCTTCTAAATCATTCTCATTGTTTCCTCCAGTCCTGGTACTTAACTGATACTGTTGTTTGTCTTCTAAATTCCTCATATATGCTTTAGTTGCTTTTCCTGTCGATCTTGATTTGCTTTTATTTTAAAGTTGCATATTAAGTTGATGTTTGTCTTATTTCTAACAGAAGCATTGCAAAGAAACGTTGATAGTTTGTTGCACATATAAAATCAGATAAATATATTGTCTCTAATTGTTCAGTAGATACATATCGATGTTTCACTTTTAAGATTTTTTAAGGTTACTTTACTTTTTGAATACATTCTGTCTTTAGTAATGAATTATTAAATTTACATAATCTGTTTTCCTTTTGATGTACTTTTTGTAAAGCTATTTTGATTTTTATTAGATACTAGTCAGTCCTATACCCTAGTTCAAAATATATACTTTCAGCAATTGCAGATAAATTGTCTGCAACCAGAAATATGTCCACTCTTGTTTGTTTTTCTTGATTAATTTTCTTCTAGGTAGACCCATGGATTCCTATATTATGTTCCTCAATACATCTACTAATTTGTCTTATGCATATATATCCAAGAAAACTTCTCTTGCTCTTAGATTATTTACTTAATTACTATTAAAAGTATTTGAAAAGAATACAATTAAATATATCTCTTCCTTTTCATTAACTCAGGCATACATGTCAAAGAAGTTATGTGCTAATCGCTAATTTCTTGTACGCAGAGACCATCAAGAAAACGTGTATGTAACTAAATTAGTAAGCGAACAATGCATCTGATCAGCTTGGAACAGGTGCAGTGTGTGGTGCAATATCAAGAATACTGTAATTGCATATAATGGTGACCAGGTCTACCGACACAAAAGATGCAGCAGAAAATAATACTTAAAACATGCGAATTACAGATTTTATAATGACTGGAAAACACAATAAAGAAAAATAAAGAAACAAACAATACAAACCAGTTTGAATAAAACAGAAACTTATTAACTCAAATGTTCTCATCATTATCGGCTTCACCGCCAAATGTCGTTATAATCTGTATAAAGTTAATACTTATTTATTCTTCCAGACTAATCCAAGATCAGTATAGTTAAAGTCAAACTTGTTATATTTATCACTCTTCAACTTTCTTAGTCACAATCGTCCAGCACCTCTTTCACGTATGAACATGTTTCAGTATTTGTCGAAATCCACCACCATCCGGCACCTCTTTCATATCTGTACATGTTTCGGTGCTTGTCGAAATCTAAGTTAATTGTTTTTTTTAATATTCATCATCAACTACATTTATATTTCATCCACGAACAATTATTCTCAAAATGACAATATTATTGGTATTTATATATTTTGACTTACTGATACGATGAATCTGCGATCTATAGGTACTGGAGCGAAAGTAATACTTTAATATTTGTATCACTAAGCATCCGCTGATTAGTTCTACAAAAATACATTATTGAATTTGAAGATTAGTTGCTTATTGTTTAATCAATGCTGTCATTCTTTAGACAACATCAAACAAACAACATTTGACTTTATTGAGTATGTAAACGTAGCGTAATTGTGTCCAATCCCTGTTAAGCAGTGTACCAGATCCTATTCTGTAGATAAAACCATACTGCATCACTTTATTTAGAACATTTTCTAAGAGTATCACTCGTTGTTAACATCTTAAGTGACATTAATATATAAGTTGTAAACCTTGCTTAAAAGAACAACCAAATCATCTTCTTAGCTTTATTATTTCGTTGTGTTCATTACCTCTTATCTCACTTTTTCAAAATGGTCATATTCTCTGAACCTGGAACATTTTGCCTTTGGTAAATGTTTAAAAAAAAATGCAAAGATACAGATTGAACCAACACGAAGTTGCAAGGATAGCTCATACACAAATGAATTTATTCCTGAGGTACTGACTTATTGGATGGCATTGGTGAACCTTGCAGTCTCTACCCTTGACTCCATCTTTGATACTCTCGCGATAAATTTGCAATTAATGGGTCTGTATGAATTTGCATCAAATCTAGAAACTCTTTGGGTAATGTCTATAGCTTAACTCGAGACCGTTACCTCCCCTCCATCTCATTTTCGAAAAAATTCTCTCTGAATTATTTAGTCTTATCATTGGTTTGATCGTATGCTTCATGAACCCAAAGACTGAACTCTTCTGTATTGCTCAAAATTGTCCACCTTATTTTGTCTGCACCTTATACCTCATACCACTATTATCTAATATGTCTTGATTTGTTTTCTTCAAGGCTTCCATTTTTTCTTCATCTTATAATTGTCAGCTTGTACAAAGAACAGATTGTTTCATCTTCTCTCTCATTAGCTTCATTTCTTGAACAAAACTTCACCTCTTTAAATGCCTCTTTTAATTTTTTTGCAGGTACATTTTTAAATGCTATTGTGATACTACTCGATCCATTTTTGTATTAAACTATTATTGAAACAATACTTTGCCCACGAATTTCATCATGGGATATAACTTTCCCACTAAAGAGGACGTTCTGTTTTTCCATGTGAGGGCGCTCACCAGTTATTATGTACTTTTGAGAGATTGACGTATGGAAGGTGAAATTGTTTGCATTTAAAACATGCACAATGAAGAGAATGATGGCATACTTATATGCTACTTTGATGTAATGTGGCTGACATTTCTTTGGATATTGTACTTTTGGAAATTGTACATGAATTAAAAACATTGCAAAGTAAAATGACTGCTCCCTTGTGTTTAAAAGATTTAGCCTGAATTAATATAAAGTACACTATCCTTAGCAGCTATTAAAATATAGAAAATGAATTTTGCCACACTAAACAATACCAGATTCTGAAAGTGCAATGAATAAATTACCAAATGTATAAAATGTAAAAAAAAAAGTTATCGACTATTCTTTTTACAATTTACCTCTGAAATTCAGGAAGTGAAAATGACCAAGTGGAGCCAGCACATTTTGAAAGGTGCACATCTTGACTAAGGCCAAGCTGTATACTCTTTAATCCATTAGGCACCCATCAATCATACACCAAAACAAAGGGAATTAAAGAGTCTCTGAACATTACCTAAGATATACAAGGTCTTATGTAAATAGCCAGTACAACTAGTGAGAATCCCGGGGAAATTCCTTTTCTTTAAAATTCTAACCTTATGCAACATACGAAACTGTAGAGCGCCACGTTTGTCTTGTTCATTCTGTCTATCTGATGTTTCAGGATGAATCTGAATTCTTGCTATTGTCGGCATGATATTAGCTTACTAACTTGGAATATATTTTAATTCCTGCAATCTTTTCCTCATTTTCGTTCGGGCTGTCTTCTTTCGGTTTTGCTATCTTCTTTTTTGGAGTAGTGATAAATATTCAGTAGGAAATGTGCATATACCACATTGTTACACTATTATCTGTTATACATATACATGCATGAACCGGATATCGCCCTGCACGTGCTTCTACAACGGCGAGCTATTAGCAACTAAATAATTAATTAAGAATATGGTTTGATCAAAGGATTTTTGTTTAAAGTATTTGAAAAATATGATCAAATAACCTATTGATGTCATTAATCGAGACTTGCTCTGATTTTAGTGTACTCAAGGGTGAACCAACCATTACAATTTTTTTTCTCCACTATTATGCATGTTTGCATACGTTTCCTAATTATTTTCATTTCATTTGTTCCTTCCACGTTTGCATTAATTTAATATGTATCGTCGACTTTCTGGAATATTTTCTGAAATCATCAATGGAAATCGTTAAACTTTGCTCGTTCTGTGCTGTTCATTATATTTGCAAACGAACACTCACTATGATGGCTGGCTGGCTGGCTGGCTGGATGGACGGACGGACAGACGGACGGAATGGTTGATCAATTCATTCATTCATTCATTCATTCATTCATTCATTCATTCATTCGTTCATTCATTTATTCATTTGATTCATTCATTCATTACCAATCACATACACACTTCGGAATTCTTTGACAACGGCGAAAAGACATCCATTAATTTGTGCTTCATATAAATTGAACTTGCATAGCCATGCCAAAAATGCTTTCGAAGCAATGTTTGAGCTCCTATTCTATATCAACATCTGATCTATATATTTTCATATAGGTGTGCATATATTTGTCATATAATATCTCTTTACTCATATTTTCTCCGTTAACTTTACGTTGTCAGAATCGTTCAGCGTTTTACGATATTGCACACCTTCGTATTGCATTTCACGTGGAGAAAGGAACTACTTTCTACTTTAAACAAAGAATGGATGCAGACGCCAGCACTTTTGATTTGTAAACAAATCACGTACACTTGCGTAGTAGGCGCTTTACGTTGTGGTTGTTTGAATGTGTTTCTGAATGAAGTAAAGCAAATGTTTCGTGGACTGCCACATTTTGCTGCTGTTTTGGCACATTCCGCGTTAATTTTTTTGATACAATATTTCGGATTTAGGCTAGCTATACAATAGACGCAAGAAAGGGTACTGACAAATAACATACAAGTGAAAAGGCATAAACTGTATTCTTTAGCTGGTGATAAGAATGGCAAATAATATACTTACAAGTTTTACATCCTGAATTTCCTCACAATGTACCTTTTTAGTTCGTCAAATTCGAATTACATCATGTATTTCATAGGTTCTCAATCTTGATTACACATTTCGAAATTGTACTTTAGTTTCGAATATAAATTCAATTACATCCTCCTTACTGCACTTAAAATGAAATAAGCATTAAATTACGTAGCGTCTTTTTGATAATTTCAGTAGAAAGATTTTATATTTTCCCTACATTATGATTTCAAACATTCAATGACAGAAACACAAACACATTTGCAGATGTCAACACGCTTCTCCCTCGCTTCATCAAACGGATGGACTTGTCACATAGAATACGGTCCATAATCACGAAATATCTTAGAATTGAAAAAAATACCAAAATCTATTCATTCCAGATCAAATGGAAAACTTGTTGCATGGCGCATTCACTCTAAAGTTCAATT
This sequence comes from Sinohyriopsis cumingii, assembly GCA_028554795.2. Classification (NCBI taxonomy): domain Eukaryota; kingdom Metazoa; phylum Mollusca; class Bivalvia; order Unionida; family Unionidae; genus Sinohyriopsis; species Sinohyriopsis cumingii. The sequence goes on along the minus strand of CM068837.1, from coordinate 124,243,490 downwards.
TCATGTAAAACAAAACGCCATTTTCTTTCGACAGTTAAGTCAAGCGCGCGACAAAGTTCAAGTTTATCTGGGCGGAGTTATGTGCGCAGTAATAATGTTGATGTTGTGTAATTATAGGTTACTGCATTTGTATGGGAAAATATGAACGAGTTTTCGGAATGAATACTGCACGAACGTGTGAGTGCAGTATATCCTTCCGACAAAACGAGTTCATATTTTCCCATACAAATTCAGTAACCCTTTTATTATATGCTCATTTTTTATTCTACCTAAGGTTTAATTATATAGGCAAAATACACAACAATAAACAACGTAAATGAATGAATGCCGTATTCCAAACTAAATACACAAGCGTAGATTTGACATTACACGAATATAGCTCCGCCCAGATAAATTTGAACTTAGTCGCACGGTCGACATAACTTTCGAAAGAAAATGACGTGTCTAGTTAAAATTGAAATTTGCAGTCATATTGTGAATGAATGCGCATTGCAACGACTTTTCCATTTGATCTGGAGTGAATATATTTGGTATTTTGTTTCGATTCGACGAAAGTTTGTGATTTTGGACTGGATTCATCTGTGCAAATTATACATGAAATACATCGGATTGAAGTGGCGCGAGAGAAGCTTGTTTACGTCTGCAAGTGTGTTTCTGTTTCTGTCATTTAATGTTTGAAATCATAACGTAGGAAAATAATGAAGTCTTTCGATTGCAATTTTCAAAAAGACTCTATGGAATTTAATGTGTATTTCATTTTGAGTGCAGTGAGGAGGATGCAATTGTACATATCATCGAAATTACAGCACACTTTCAAATGTGTAATCCAGATTGAAAACCTATGACATGGCTCATGTAATTCGGATTTGCAGAATTAAGAATAAACATTTTGAGGAAATTCAGGATGTAAAACTGTAAGTATGTTTTATTTTGCCATTATTATCAGAAGATAAAGAAGACAGTATATGCCTTGTCACTTGTATGTTATTTGTAAGGACATAATCGTCCGTCTTTTATATAATGTAGCTAGCCTAAATCCGGAACATTGTATCAACGCGGAATGTGCCAAAACAGCTGTTTGTTTGGTTTTTTTGCAGTCCACGAAGCATGTTTCAGTTCATTCAGAAACAAATTTAAATAACCACAACGTAAAGAGCCTCTTACGCGAGTGTATATGATTTGTTTACAAATCAAAAGTGACGGTGTCTGCGTCATTGTTTGTTTACAATAGAAAGTAGTTCCTTCATTCACGTGAATGCTATATGTGTACTAAGGCGCACGTACAGTATCGTGGAATATTGAACAATTCTGACAATGTAAAGTTAACGGGGAAATAAATGAGCATATAATAATGATTAATCTGCACTTCTGTATTTAGTTTGGAATACGGCATACATTCAGTTATTTTGTTTCTTGTTGTGTATTTGTTAATATAATTAACCATTAGGTAGAATGGATAAAAAATGAGCATATAATAAAAATATTACTGCATTTGCATGGGAAAATATGAACTCGTTTTGTCGGATGGATATACTGCACTCCCGAGGTCGTGCAGTATTTACATCCGAAAAACTCGTTCATATTTTCCCATACAAATGCATTAACCTATAAATATAATTCTGGAATATAATTGTGTAGATATATAGTTGGTGAAGCTGCTTCTCACAGACGTCATCAGCTGAGTGTGCATCTTTCTGCGGATGCTTCGCCACTTATCGCGGATGGCGGGGCTGCGGTCTTTCTACGGATGTTTCGCCAATTGTCTCGGATGTTGTGGCTGCAGTAGTGATCAAGTTATGCGGCCTCTGTTGGGTGCCAAATTGTGTCTTCACGTCTGAGCCAGAGACAATTCGACGCTTTATTTTAGGTCCTGCCTAGTACTTGCACAGCTGTCTTGTGTGCCCATCTCTTTATTCCCAATGCACTCAGCATCCTCCAGGATGTCTTTGCTTGAAAACCTCTACAACCATCTTCCACATGGAATAACAATGTTTTTCATCCCCTGCCCCTACAAGACTATGCCTACTCTTGGAACTTCGGCCTCTTTCACTCATAAGCCTCTTCCATCCTCTATTCTCACAGCACAATTAGTTCCACCAGGATCATTATCTTTGCAGCTGGTGATCAGGTGACGATGTCAGAACGTAGGGATGTCGGAACCATCTCGGGAAATAACAGTTCCTGCCCAAGTCGACCAATATCTCCCATGACTTTGCTTCCTGCAACAGTCCATAATTTTTTCCGCTGCGACATTTTGCTATTGTTTTGCTTTAACAAGCTTGATAAAATGGTGACCTGTTTTCTTTGGGATTCTGTCTGTACGCCTTTCTCTTTCAAGGATACCAGCCATCTCCCTCGGTACTTTGTCATGTCTCCAACATTTCTATTTTTTAAATAAAATACTTTTTGTATGAATGTACAAGAGAAATATCAGAAACTTTTTTCTGCGTTACAAGTTTAAAAAGGTCATGGAGTGAGTTTTCATTTTGACATTTAGAAATCACATTTTCATATGCATTTAGAAAAGAAATGTGGGATATTTTTTTACACTTTATAAATATCACTTTCCTTAAAGGAGACCAGAAACCAATGGAAATATAGAATAATAATAAAAGTACTATAGCAGAAAACCTTATTCTGAAGTATCATCTGCGACCGTAATGCCAATATTTAAATATTGGCCTATCTTCTAGGAGCTGAATTTCCGTGACCTCGTATGCAAACTTTCCGCGCCTATTCGGTTACTTTCGGGATGTGACGTCATAGTAGCGACTCCAGCAGCCCAAGTGGGAGTTGCCAGAGTAAAAGACAATACCGTTTTGCGTTGCTTACGGGTGTAATAGAACATTAAGAAAAGCCTGTGGACATAATTTTTTTTTTCTTTTCCGAAAGATAAAGGCATAATGAAAGAATGGGTACTTTATTACAAACGAGTCGATTTCAAAGCAACACCATACAGCACTATGTGTTCGTTACATTTCTCAAAGGAATGCTACGAGAGGGATCATGAAAAAATGGCAGCTCAAAGATACGCAAATGCTAGGCCTAGACTAAAAGTTGGCGCTGTTCCAGACATACCTTTGGACATTTTAAATCCTGGGAAAAGTGTTAAACGTGTGAGTTACGAAAATAGGCAGAAGGACGAGTAAGTGACCACAAAATGCAACAATCAATCCACATATCTTTTATCTAAAACAGCAGTGCTAAAAACAAATCTGATAGCCCGACACCCTGGGCCCCTTCTGGTTTTAGTTCCGGCCCATCCTGTATTCAAAGTGAGGTGTCCGTCAGGCTTGTCGAAACAAAAACTGTTTGCCTGAGGAAACTTTGATCGCGCTGGTGAAATGAGTAAATGTATTTTCAAGATGTTGACATACATACCTTAACACGGCACAATCTAAATCAAATCACCACTGTCCTAGGTGAAATTTAGATTTGATTTTAATTAAATGGAAGCTTTGCTAAAAATAAGATTCTAAACTTGTCGTGTTTCGAGAAAACACAATTTTCAGTAATCTTATAAAGATTAAAAATTTTTACAAAAAATGCTTTATATACATGTAGTATGCATAAACGGTAATCTGTAATAATTGGAACTGATATAAAACTATTCCTTGGGCAATTTAAAAAGCAGCGATTAAAAAAAAAAGACGTCAAAGTTTCACATTAACTGTCTGACATTAGAACGGGGGGGGAGGGGCGATTATTAACCCCTCCCCCTTGTCCCAATGTGCGACCGCCCATTTGACGTGCCTTTTCTCCCTGTGATACGCCTTATTATTTCCCCAGGACAAGCCCCTTTTGCATATTTTGGTCAGTTCTGGCTAAATTGCAAAATAGTTAAAGTTTTGATTTAAGTACGCAAACAATAAAGCCGGTGCGACTAATGAACATAATCCTTATCCTTGCATTGATCTTGTGAAAAGGACTGCCCTTCGGACATACTTCAAAGAAACCATGTTCGACAATGTGTGTATGTGTAAGCACCAGCAATTAATTACCAAATAAACGATGCCTATTTTGTTGTTACTTACGATGCCTTGGACTTCATTTTAACAGTTCAAATCTGCAGTCACAAGTTACCGTACATGTAGCAACTGTTTTTCTCAAGTTTTATGCCCCACCTTATTTCCTTAGGTTTAAGTCTTAATGCATGCAACACTGTTTGCTGAATAAAATATTTATTCAGAATTAGTTCTTTAGGGCCACATATACTGCATGGTATATTTTGTTTTATTCCTTGTAATTTAATCATGGTAATTAAACTTTTCATATACGGTAGAGGAATGTCAGGTGTTAACTGGCCGAGTTTCTTTGGCAGAAATGGAGATGCGATTTTGTTTGCAGAGAAAATTTCAAAGTGATCATTCATTTAAGCTAATTGGTGACAATTTTATTCTTTTAATATTTTTTAATACTATAGTACTGTTGTAGTTGTTTAAAAACATCTGAAATTTACTTGAATAATGTTTAATCTTCACGTTCTATTTACTACAGAAGAAAAAGAGAAGAAAAAAAAACTGTTGTATGATATTAATTATTTCGTCTAGTTCCGGGTTTAGACGTGTGTGCGTGTGATTTGAATTTTTAATGTAGCTTTAACAATTTTTCAGTCATATCGCTACGATGTCTGCAGTGTGGCAGTTTAGACTGTGCATTGCATACGTTATATTTATAAATGGTTTGGGGTTGTGTTTTTTTCTTCTGACAAATGAAAATTGACAGACATAATGTAATAATCGGGACTTCGCTGCGCAAAATTGAGAGATATTACGAGATCGGGATGTAGATGAGGAAATACCCCCAAAATCGGGAGGTTTTTCTCCCGGCTTGAGAGTTGATATGTATGAACTGTCCGGGCTTGTGGAATTTCATTCAGGACTTTTAGTTTATTTAAGTCACCAGCCCGGGGCCTGTGCCTAACAAATTTCTTTTAGCACTTACCAGTACAGTACATAAACTATTATATCAGACTGCAGATTCAACTTTTGAATGTGCAACCCAGATGTGGTCTCCTGTCTGCCTCGCTCGCCAATGTTTATGTTTGTATTCGAGGACTGGCTAGTATAGCGTCACGGTACCACGTGATCTGTCGTCTCATCAAAACTCGGAAAAACTCGGCAATTTACGGAATCGTGGTATCTTCCACGCAATATAATCACTACCCGCTTACGATATTTAATTTACAAACATTGCAGTCGAATTCAAATCTATAGAGAATTACATACGTAAAAGGAAAATTTTGATTTCTAGTCTCCTTTAAGTAAAGGACGATCGTTCTTTCTAGATATATAGCTTGGATTATTGACCAAAAACAAGAAGTGATCACATGTTTACAGAAATGACGTATCTTTGCGAAGTATTACCCGACACGCAGAATAGACCGACACGGTGTGTAAGTCTATGAAGACTGTTGATAAGACAGACTTTCACGATCTTGCGACTTCTCGAGATAGAGCACAATAATTTTGAATTTCAAGTTGTTGATAGTAATTCCTGAGAAATTACCTATTCCAAGTTGAAGCCCAAGAAAGATACTTGCTGGAGTGGAGACCATAATTCAAGTGTCGAGCGTGTGAGACAATGTTTGGGCAAGGTAGCAATTTGCAGATAGACACGATGTATACTGATGGTGAACCATTCAGATGTGGAGTGTGCCATAAAATATTTATTAACTGTAGAAAGTTAAAGAAGCACATGAGTGTACATGGGGATAAAACCATTAAATGTGAAGTTTGTGAGAAAATGTTTCGGAGACGTAGTGATTTGGATAAGCACATAAGAGTACATACTGGAGATAAACCATTCAAATGTGAAATTTGTCAGAAAATGTTTCGGCAAAGTAGTAACGTGTCGATGCACATGAAGACACATACTGGTGATAAACTCTTCAAGTGCGGAGTTTGCGATTACATGTTTAGACACAGTAGCCATTTGAAGAGGCACATGATGATACATACCGGAGATTTACCGTTTAATTGCGAAGTTTGCAATAAAATGTTTAGGGATAATAGTCATTTCACCAGGCACATGATGGTACACACTCTAGATAAACCGTTCAAATGTACAGTTTGTGATAGAACATTTAAGTACAGTTCTGCTTTAAAGATGCACATGATCGTACACACTGAAGATAAACCTTTTAAATGCGTTTTATGTGATAGACTGTTTCGGCAAAATAGCAATTTGAAGATGCACATGAAGATCCATACCAAAGTTAAACCACTCAAATGTGAAGTTTGTCATCAAATATTTAACGACGTTACAAATTTAAATATACATATGAGTATACATGGAGATAAACCATTCAAATGTGAAGTTTGTGAGAAAATGTATCGGCAAAGTAATAATTTGAGTAGACACAAGAAAATACATTCTGGAGATAAACCATTCAAGTGTGAAATTTGTGAGAAACTGTTTGGGCAAAGTAGTGACTTGAAGACCCACATGAGGATACATACTGGAGATAAACCATTCAAATGTGAAATTTGTGAGAAGTTTTTTAGGTACAATAGAAGTTTGAAGGTGCACATGACAATTCATTCTGGAATTAAACCATTCAAATGTGAAGTTTGTGATAAAATGTTTGGACAAAACTGTGATTTGAAAGCACACATGAGGATACACACTGGAGATAAACCATTCATATGTCAGATTTGTGGGAAAATGTTTAGGCAGAGTAACATTTTGAGGAGACACATGATGACACATACTGGACATAAACCATTTAAATGTGAAGTTTGTGGTAAGATGTATAGGGACAATAGAGATTTGAAGATCCACATGGGGAAGCATAGGGGAGATAATCCACCCAAACATGAAGTTTTGCCTTGATAAATATGCAGACTGGAGATAAATTATCCAAATATGAGGTTTGTCACAAACTCATTTGGCAAAGTACAAAGGCACAAGATGATACATGTAGATACCAGTTAATAAACAGGATGCAGTGTTTCATTTCAGGAAGTTTTCTCTTAGCCTTTAGTACTGTAGTTTTGCATGTAGCTTGTACTATTTTTGGTTCTTGTGTATTGCTAATATCTTTCATTTTATATCAGTGTTTATGCAGTTAGGGATCAATAATTTATTTTCTCCAAGGGTGGAGATGGGGACCCTCAAATGGCTTGATCAAAAGTATTCTTCCACAAATTTAGGAGAGAAAACACCTGGGTTTTTTTGGTGATATTATTGGTTAAATGTTTAAAATCCTAGTTAGTAAGAGCTGTGGAAATGATACCAAATACCCAGTGATCAATTATCTGGGTACTATATCAAATGTGTACAAACCTAAACTGATTTGTTATAGGTTGATGTTGGCATAAGCAGTGTACAAAAGTATATTTTTTCAGTGGTATAAGTGAATTGTGTAAGTTAGGTCCATCTGAAGGGATGATTTGTTATCACTGAGTCAGAGTTGCATTTTGGAAAATAAATAAGCCCAAATATATGGACGGATTATCAATAAAACTATAAAATATTGAGTGGGATATCTCACAAATAAATGAATAACTTACAATTTGTTCTAATTAAATTGGCTAAATTCCACAGTGCTTAACAGTTTAAATAATAATAATAATGAGGACTTTGTATAACGCCTAATATTTAAAAGCTCTAAGCGTTTTACAACATTAGACAACACCTATAAGATAAAAAACATATAATGATATGATTACAAAAACAAATACCATGAAATTAGAAAACATTAAAAAATATGCTGAGAATATTTAAGGTAGGAAACATTATTAGGTCTTTAAGTTTGTTCTTGCATTCAAAATAAGTGAGTTTTGAGAGCCCTCTAGAATGTGGTCACTGTGTCTTTGTGTCTAAGTTCAGTGGGCAATTCAGTCCACGTTGCTGGGCCCTGGTATGCTAAAGAATGCTGTTCATATGACTTTGTTTTCATAGTGGAAATAATGAGTATACGATTGTCAGAAGAGGAGCTTAAGTATCTTGCTGGTGTGTACACATGGGTGAGGTCGGATAGATATGTTGGACTAGAGTGAAACGTACCACCCTCTGGTACATGCCATTGAGCAAGTATCACTCGCAGCTCTATCGAAGTGTTGTGACATGGTAAAACAAGGTAAGATATTATGGTCAGAGACAGAATGCTACTTGGCACTGAATAAAGACATGTATTAAATCCTATCAAAAGAATTATGAACTTGAAAACAATGAGTGCTACCTTTACAAGCCAAAGGCTTATTAGGTTTTAGCCATGGTAGAATACTGGTATGTGGTAAATAGGAATCCAGTGGCTTATTTTATTGCCCAGATTAACAGGTGGGTAATGGAGTACCCGGATATCCTTTCACAGCTATAACCTCGACCAGGGTCCAACAATGCAACATTCAGTTCCTACCATGCTCTTAGCTGCTCAGTCTTGTTAAATGCATCTATTGCGTATGTACTAACTCTGTTTATATTGTGTATGTGCACAAACCTTTTGTCCCTTGTATACTTGCACGTCAGTCCTGCTGACATTGTTTTTCATCCACTTATGAAGGACAAGTGGTTTCATAAATTCACTTATCCCACCCTTTCATTTGTCCCAAAATTGAAAACATTTTACTGTATAGCAAAAAGAAATAGAGTGAAAAGTGTATACTTTAAGGGATGTAATCATATTGTGATTTCCTTTCTACAGATGCTCTTTCTTGCTCCAGTATTAATCTCCTCTGGGGCACCTAACTCCAGATAGAATAATGCATGAACATTCCAACAGCTGAGCACTTGCTACAGAAAGCAAAAGGATTTAATATACGATGGATTAAAAGTATGCTGAGCAATGCTGATTGAAGCATGTTGTGAGCACAAATACATGTGTAATTAGTCATTTGATCACAACAATAATTAGGCACTCACAATTGATTAAGCCATGACATAATCTACTTCTGACCTAATCCCTTTTTACAGTCTGTTGACCTCTGATAGCCTACACACATGATTGTTGTTTTCTGTATTTAAAAAATATTTTGACATATTTTAGTGTTATATATATTTAATTTGTATTATGTGATTGACCTTAATCGATAATTGAGAGTAGGAGTTAGTCACCATGTCTAATATAACTTTTGACAAGCAATTTTACTTGGTTCTGAGTTCTAAATACAACCTTGTTTCTAACCCTAGAAGATTCCTGAAACAAATTTTGTTTGCAGTCTGATGGAAATTTTGTTTAAGATGACCTACATTCTGGTCCTATAATTGTGTCATAGGTTTATATTAGGATTCATTGTTTAGATCAGAATGTTATTCCCACATTATCTTTAACTTCATTTCTGTTCGGTTTTAATTGGAGAAGAGTCTTTTATTTAAATTATTTATTGGAATTATAAAGTTGTCATTAATGCTTTTTGGACTAAATCACTATTTTGGGATTACTGTGAATTTATTCAGTGTCATTTGGGATCATATCATTGTAATATATTGCCATTCTAGGCTATTGGCAGATAAGCAGTGCACATTCAAGATTTAAATTTGGTACACCCTAGGAATTCATTTGGAATACTTAGTACTTTTAAACTTGTGATAGAACTTTTAGGTCTGTTTGGGATTTAATTCACAATACTGTAAGTTCTTGTATTTTCACATTATATTCTAGGGAAATGAATTATTTGTCGAACTTTACAAAATTAGTTGGTCTTTGCTCCTTTTTGTTACTTAATTTAAGACCATGGCATAACATAAATATGAACTTATAAATTAATTGCCATAAGTCACCTTGACATCAGAGGCTGTTCAGTGCCTTGTTCTGTTGTTTTTCAAGTGATTACCATGTGTACTTTTCCAATGACAGCTTTAAATAATTTGTTTGGTGGCAAGCAAAAGGCTGAGGTTTAATCTATTATGTCAGTGTCATGTGACCAAGGTTTCTTGTCACATCAAGACAAATGTTTGTATATGTTTAAATAAGAAACTAATAAAATGTATGTGGTTGATGGCAGAAGGTCAAGACCTGATGGATTTTGTCCTAATCCTGCATAGTATACATTCATAAGGCTAGTTTAAGAAAAAGTTGAACGTAATTTGCTTAAAGATGAAATTTTAAAAGTTGAATGTAATTTACTGAAAGATGAAATGGTAAAAGTTTAATGTAATTTGCTTAAAGATGAAATGGTAAAAGTTGATTTTTATTTGCTTAAAGATGAAATTGTAAATGTTGAATGTAATTTGCTCAAAGATGAAATGGAAAAAGTTAGATGTAATTTGCTAAAAGATGAAATGGAAAAAGTTAGATGTAATTAGCCAGAAGATGAAATGGAAAAAAGGAAATATGGTCATCTGTTGCATATCAATATGATTCGCAATGCACAGACTACAAACATTTGTTTATTGTTACCCGTCGTTTTGTCTTAAGAAAGTCACTTTTTAGTTCGGTTGTGTCATTTTATGTGTTTAAAATTTTGGTTGTAGTTATAACATACAGATTACAGACAGACTTATCATCTTTTCCTATGCCATTGTCATGCTTGATAAGATTTTTAGCATAATATTTCCAAACAGAACACCTGTCAGGTGTCAATGATTTTTATTTAATCTCAGTCTTCTTAGGCCATTGTAGGCTGCTTATTTTGACCAAATGCAGGACTCATCTTGGTCACCACAACATTTGATTTGCACTGATAAATCCTTTTAAAACATTGTTTCACCATGTCTTCACGTAATGGATAGCATTATGTTGTCATCTTTTAAACAGAAGAAACTAAACAATTTCTTTGTGCAAGGAAACTCTTATCTGGAATAGAGTTTAGATGACTCATAAAATCAAATTCTTCACACTAACCTCCTGCAGATGCAGAACATCTGCTGCAAGACATACGCACTACTTTCTTTCAGTGAAAAATGATAACATTAAAAAAATATCACCATTTTTTCTACAAATGAATAAGATGACTAACTCGTGCAGTTTAGGCTCTGTCCACTTGCCGATTTAGTGCAATGTGTATTTTATCATGTCACTGTTTTGTCAGCATGCTTGGACACAGTTTGGATATATCATTGTGATGGAAGACATTCCAGATTTGTTCTCCATCTACAATTGATGTACTTGCGGATCATTTAATAGCCATGTTTGCACAAGTTTGTCTCTTGGTTTGTAACTACTGTTGAATCTGGATGCCAATACTTTGATGTCTCACAAGATTAAAAACTTTGGTTTGGTTGGTGGTTATTGTTTTACCTTGGACTTGAACAAGCAATCTCCAATCAGAACTAGTCAAATTTGAATGTAGTATAGTGACACACCAGAAATGTAGCCCTCATATCTGATATCAGTAGACAATATGTGAAACCACAGAGAAACTTTGTTTAAAATAGTTATGAAATGATCAGTAAAGTACGTGTACATAACTTGTACATCAGGAACAAATCTGGAAAGTCTTCTTTATGTTGGTATATGTTATCAGTGACAGTTTCAGATGTAATATAATAATCATCATAGAATTGGCAGTGAGGAGGGTGGGTGGGACAAGCAGATTTCAAACCAGGAGAATTAGTCACCTTGCTTGTGTTTGCTAATTAATATAAGGCAAGTGGGTGTTGTCAATAGATTTCCTGTGTTACTGATATCAATAAATTAACATGTCTGCTATAGCAGTCTCAGATGAATTCCAGTTTAAAGAATAAAAAGTCTTACAGCTAATAATGATCCACGACTGCTAAAGATTAAAGTACCTTCTAATGGATACCTATCATTTTGTATTTATTCTTCACCTCTTGTAGCAATATGAGAAAATATTGATTACTCCTTTCACCCCTTATTTGTTTCTTTTCCAGTGAGTTATCAAATTTATTGATTTAAAATGGAATTGAGTTAACTATATAATTAATATCGAAAGCAAAATGATCTCTCCCTTGATTCATTTCACCTGAAAATGAAATTAAAGACAGGCAAAGAAAAGCCAGTGAGAATTGGTATAACATCACCAGCAATCAGTTATCAGCGTTTTCAGTTGTCTTAGACTTTCATTTCATTTATTAGAAGGCTAATATTTCACATTCAATGAGCATTAGTCATTTGATGTCTTTAAGATTGGTGATAATAACAGTACTTCCGTACTGTTCTGATTTATTGCAAGGAAAAAGAGGTGTTGTTGTTGGAACACTTCTTGTAAAGGCTGGAACTCTGAAAATATCAAAGAAAGGAGTTGTGGACTGCAACATTCAAAGTCCCATGGAGAACCCTAAATATTGTAGCATCAACACATTCACTGGCAAGAATACAAACGAATATTCTGGAATTCAAACTTCACTTAAAATGTACTCATATGACAAAACAAAGTCTCTTTATGTTTTGTTCTTGTAATTATCGCCAAGTTAAACACCTATCTTTTCCTGACTGCACACATAGCTTATGAAGATCAGAATTGATGAAACGTACTTGAATAAATCATGAATTGATCAGTTAAATTGACAAATGCACTGGTTCGATTTCCAACCTCTATCAGTGAGGAATATTGTTTGCAATAACTGCAAAACATCTTTCCCTCAGAGTCAAGAGATTCAAGACATTGATGGTTATTAACCCAATGTTAGCTGTGCTATATTTGACATTTTTGCTATTGTGGATCCTGGAATTGTCTATTTGGAGAAATGATTTCATCAGACTCGGTGACAACCTTATGATTTTTGTCTCCACATGAATTTTCATTCAGACACTGTCACATATAGAATGTTACCCTCTTTATAAAAATAAAAAAATGAAAACACGTACCGCACAAGTACCTTGGACATTTACTTGTCTGACTTGTATCAAATGTTGATTATGGGATTGGATCAGCCCTGAACATAATTTTAGACTAGATTTTAGAATTGCATTAGTGTAAATTGGATTCTCTGGATTAAATCTGTTTCATTGTACTTTTGTTTTGATAACTAATAAAATTAATTATCTATGCATGTCTGATTGCCAAAATTAATTTCATTGTTTATAGTCTGTACACTGGCTGTAGTGAAATAACATATTCTAATGTGAAAACGCAGATTGATTCGAAATAGATATGCTCCATTTCCTGTTGTGTATAATTGTCGTATTGATGTTGTTGTGGGGTTTAACGTCATTTTTCAGCACACGATAGGCTATACATGGCGGCCGGTATTAATGGTGGAGGAAGAACCCGGGGAAAACTCCGAAAGAACCACCGACCCACAAGAAGCTACTGGCAAGCTTTCTCTTGTCGTATTTATACCCTTTACATACGTTGCATAAAACAAAATGTCATGGAAAACTCAATTTGTTGTTCCAATTATCCCCTGACAAAATAGTAGTACCATTATGGGGTTATGCATTTGGTTACTTATCTTGGTCAAGGCCTTTATACGCCATAACATTATCATAAACCACACACAAGTGGATGAATTAAGTAAGTGTTTATTATTCATCACAACTATATATTGCATAATATATATTATATGGATATTGTTTTCTTAGTGTGAGAATATATTTCCTGGGGAATGTTCTCTATGAGTGAGAATATATGATAATAATTATACTATATGTCGTTTACAACGAATATTATATGTTAATTTGTGGCTACATTTATGTTCAATATATTTTTGGCAGAGACTGTGATGATAGTGTAGCCACAGAATATGTCGTAGAATTTGTGCGAGAATATGTTAGAGAATTATGCCTCTGTATATTGTAAATAATGGTGAAAAATTCACACATACTCTATGCCATAACCCTTCAATCCAAAACGAGAGCATGATTTAAGTTAGTGCACATGAACTAATGGTTAGCCCAGAAAGCTTGTAGCCTGTGGTGCCTCAATAACCCTCGGCTTCCAACAATGGGAACTTATCAGAGAGAATTACAGCCGTGCATCTGTAAATACCGGGGAACGGAGAGAATGGCGGTGGCTTCGCCCGCAGAAACCCCAGTTACACGTGCGTAAATGATATGTCGATCACGGACTGTTTGTACAGGCCAGGTGTTCCAACAAAAAGTAATAAATGGGTACAAATTAGCGAAGTCATTCTGGTAACTATGCAAATCAGTGTTTTGGTTTTGGCCCATAAACGACAACGGCTTTTGATACGCACGTGCAACATAATTATTTTCGAAGTCAAGCAAAATTTCTTTGTAGGGTTTCTGGTTAATCTGAAAGAAATACCAGACACGCCTAACCAGTCAGATTACCGTTCTGTCTGTCAGTTTTTTGACTGCGACAAACGTGTCTTGGTGTGGTGTAAATAGCCACGAAAACTGCGAAATGCTGCCTTATTTCGAATCAGTGGTTAGCATGTGAAATGACAACGGTGATGTACCGTCAGAACTCATAAACGACAACAAATGGCCTATTGGTTCCGGATCACTGACAGTTCACATCTGCCTGCGTGGATTCGAGTCTCGGGCTCGGCTAAGGTGGGTACGTGAGAAAGCCAGCTAGTAGCTTATCGTGGGTCGATGGTTCTTCTCGGGGTTTTACAGGTTTCTTCCTCCACCAGTTATTCTGACCACCATGCATAGCCTATCTTGTGCTGAAAATGGCGTTAAACCCTACAACAACGACAACAAATGTGTTTCTGCAGTCGTTGAAGGGACTAATTATTACAGGCATCAACAATGCTAATTCGACAACTCAACATGACTATTCGCGAAGCCCATGTGGTGCCAAATTGCATCATTACTATCGCTCTTTCAGTATAATGTGAATGTATGTTGGATTCAGAAAATAATATTGCAAACATTTCAGATGTCACTGAGAGGAATGACACACGAAAATGGTAATGTGCCTGTGTTGAAGTTGTCCTTGACGCTGTGCGAATCCATAGTTTTAAGTTGGAATAATGGCAATCAAAACAGGCGTTTCAACAGTTTCGGGTGTTTCCAACTCATGATTGTAAATTACCTACTTTGAAAAATCTATCCTTAAGAGGAATAATAGAGGGACCGGCGGACCAAACATAACTGTCACTGTATCTGGTGAGTCTGAGAAATGCCTTGGTAATATCAATGTTAGACAAATTTGCTTCGATTTCATTTCAGTCAATGAAATATCGTGCGTTTCTGAATAATGTCGTAATACCATTATTAATAAATCCAACCTTAGAATTGTCAGTGTTATTATTTATATCGGTTTGTACATATTTCTAGGAAGGCATCACATGTATGTAAGTGCCGAGGCCTGTCAAGCACTTGAATTCTATTCGGTCGTATTTATTTGGAATCTTGGTCAGGTGCGAAAGGACCAATCAAATTTTCAAAGGTACAAGACAAGTGATACACCTCCCATCTCTTAAGTGAAAAACAGCGACCGAGTATGTCAAAGTCTACCCAACAGGAGTACCAACATAAATATCTAATGAGTATACAGTACAATGAAGTTTGCACATCATATAAGTACAAATGCACAGCATATAAAGAAGTTTGAACATCATATAAGTACAAAAGTACAGCATATAAAAAAGTTTGCACATCATAAAAGTACAAATGCACATCATATAAAGAAGTTTGCACATCATAAAAGTACAAATGCACATCATATAAAGAAGTTTGCACATCATATAGTACAAATGCACATCATATAATAAAAATTCTCATCTTAAGACAGCTCTGGCAGACTCAAGAAAATCCCAGGAGTCTGACGTTTTATCAGTAAAGTACAGCGAAATCTCTGACAACATGAAATCACCTTTTCGATAATATAAATGAACACAAGGAGTGCAAGCGTGACCACAACCCTCCGCTCGATTCGGCTTTTCTCACGCGTCTTTAATCGCTTCAGAATCGCAAGAAGACTCAAAACATACACATTCAAAAGGCAGTGACGTACCTACGCATAACTCTCGGACGACCATGTCATGAATCCAATCCGGCGAATTAACCTTTATTTTCACCATTACGGTCACACATCCTTTGTATTAGAATCTAGCAGACGGAAGTAGCCCATTCTACCACGGGCTGAATAACATGTTGAAAGTAATTTCACAAGATAAAATGTGTAGCTTGCTTTTATTTCAGATTGTATCATTTTATAATTTTATATAAATATCCAGAACAGAAATCCTTGTTAAAGTTCGAATAGTAGAAATAACGGTTGATGACATCATCACACTTAAAATATCAAAGGCGGATGCTGGACCCGGTAGATTTAAAAATGTGTTTGATCGACTTTTTAGAGGTTGCCACCTGGTAAGATCATCAGTCGTTTGTACTGATGTTTTTTCATGACCGAAAATAATAGTGAAGAAGAAAATATGATGCACTTATGAGAGATGTACTATTTATTATGACGATGGTGATAATGATAGACAAAAACAGTAGGAAAGGAGAAAAGCTGATACTTTATACCACTGATTAACCATTGATGATGATGGTGATGTGTATGTGTGTGAGAGAGAGAGAGAGAGAGAGAATAGTTTTGACGGGTTAAAACAAATACGTAATACGATAGATTACAATTAATGACGATGCGAGTGAGAACAAAATGAGTATTGTATGATTTACCGATGATACGAGAGAGTGAGATCAAAGGCAGAGGACGAATGAAAAAATTACTTATATTTAGCATTTACGGTAATACTGGCGTTAGAGAGTTACACGTGATACTTTACCTGATAATCATACAACTGATGACGATGAGATGAAAAACATGGTGGTGGTGGAGGATAATAAAGGAATGATACATTTATCACGTATGACGATGAGAACGAAGGAACATTAGAAACATTTGCGAATACAATTTTGTTTGTTAGAGATTTGCCATCGTTAATAATGACGATGACAGTGAAGATGGCGAGAGAAGAGAAACATTTTTCACTGTTTAATACCTTGCTCATGACAATGATATAAACGTTTGTACCGAAATTATAATAGTCCATCTAATACCTAAATAATTTCTTTCAAAGTTCCGGGAAGGTTACAATATTCAATCTTCAAAACTCCCTCCTCTTTTTTTCTCTCTCTCTCTCTCTCTCTCTCTCTCTCAAATACACACATGTATGTATGTATGTATGTATGTATGTATGCATGCATTCATGCATTATTTATAAGGCATGTGATAATCGACGTGTCTTGACATCGATGGGATCGGTCAGTGTTTAATTTGTCTAATGGTGGCATCGTTTATTAAAGAAACAAGCGTGCAGCTGTGACACATGTACATTACTTTTAGTCTAATTATCGTCAGCACTATAATCACATATCTTTAATAACATTACAGTGATGAATGCTAAATATATTAACTGTTTTTAGTATCCAACAAATGCTCAGTACAACAAATGCCTTCAGTCTAGTTCCCTATTGACATTAATTGTACAACATAGAATGTTTGGAACCATTCTTGTCTGACCCCGGAAGACGGTAAAAGTCACTAATTACATTTTGTACTTTATTTGCATTTACTTGCATTAAGTGCAATACCTGTTTTTCATATATCAACAAAACATTCTAAAGAATTTCGTATTTATTAGTTTTTCAATGAACAATTCCACAGTCAACATTCTTTCACTAATTTCAAGGTCAAAGGTTTTGAAAACTAGTGTGTACTATCTGGTAACAAAATGTATAAACGCATTTTTCTTTAAAAAAATATTATGAAATATCTGCATATCACTACATATTAAACCAACTTCACACACACACACACACACACACACACACACACACACACGCGTTTTAACGTCAAAGTGGGGTCTTTGACAGATATCTCAGAAACTGGGATCCCATGTTTCATATAATCGTACCTGTTAAATACCGTCAAATATAACAAAATCCTGGCCTTATGAAATTAGGCACACACTTAAATTTAAAGATATTATTTGTGTTATGATACGGTTTGCATCATAACATTCTTCTCATCTCTTGCTATGAGAAGGGATTACTCATAAGTTCAGAAATGTCTTTGCCATTGGAGAGAGAGAGAGAGAAGGAATTCAGGCTCTCTAATAAGGGTGTCACCAATAACCGTGGAGATACGGCTACATCTTGGGGAATGAGGTACGAAATCGCTGTAAGGAAAAGACAGCTGTTCTAACTCGAGGAACGAACTTTAGATAGATAGATAAATAGATAGATAGATAATGCTAAAAATACACGAAATACATATAAACGTACACTTTCCCATTGTGCTTACCAACTTCGTTTGTATAATTTCTGCCTTTTAGAACGTAATACAGAGAGTTAAATCTCGATTACCTTCGTGATATCCAATGAGAATAAAATTCAATTGTTGCGATTAATGCAACAATCATTTTGAAGAAATGTATTGTACTAAATTTAAAATAGAATACTAATTTGGAATAAGTTACTAAACATTACTCACTGTTACTTAAGGAATCTATTATTTCCAAATTAAATCTAAACAGGAAGTTGGTAGCGAATTCATCTTTGCCAATAATACATACCACAAATACAATTAAACATTCCATTATATTATAAAATATAAAACTCACAAAAATGTTGGGAAAATATGAACTTTACCGCTAAAGTCTCAAAATATTAAAAAGTGCCCCTTCGTTAACGAAGTTTGCAAACACAGACGATTCTTACCTGTAAGGAAAGAACAGTTGTTCTGAGTTGAGGAACGAAATAACCCTTCGTAAGCCCGCCTCTTTGTTTATAAAGGTTTTGGTTTCGTTCAATTCAGTCAGAACAAGACTGGAATTTTCCCATGGCCATCGTGTGAACCATCTGCGTAACTCATCCATTATTGACATAATAATTTGTCTGTTTAGCAGCTTCACCCCAAATCTAAACTGCTGACATTTAGATACGAGCGAAGTGTATTTTATGCTGATAATTGTTGACATTAGATACAAGAGAAATTTTGTGCTTACAATTGCTGACTTTTAGTTACGGGCGAAATATATTTTATGGATTTATGCATCTGCTCGTAAAGCGCGGTCTTTATAAAATAGCATACAGTTATATTATACAAATATATAAAATTAATCGCAATATATTTTAGTGGAAAATTACTTTCAATATAATTTAATGAAAAATTAATTTTAATACTATTTAGAGAAAATTAAAATTCTGTCCTAATATTTGTATTTTATAAAATAATAGCTCTTGACAATTTTGACAATAGTCCTGAAAATTGACCTATCGCCAGTTGTCAATCATTCTGCTCGATTGACAAATCAGCGAGCGCTATTATGCACACCTCCAGACACTGTTTACATCCGCCAATTTCCTCCGACAAACTGTTTCTGTCGATATCGACTCGGCTATTGTATATATTTACAAATTTCGCAACGGTTCGCAGAAGTCGGCCCACTTCGCCTGGAGAAGTCGCCCCAAGGATCATATATAGTAATTCTGAGATATAGCCACATGGTTAAGACTTTATTTATTGTTGTTTTTCTTCAACTTAATAACTTATTAAATTTATAATATTTGCAATTTTTCAACTTTTCCATTTGATCAACTCCGATTCTGTACTTAACGAAAAATAAATGTTATCTGTCCCTTTTGCTCTGCTCTTCAAATCATTAGATGCATTTTAATAATATTTGTAGAGATAGTGTTATCAATATTTTTATTACATTTACATCTAAAAATGAAACATGCGTACTAGATGCAGTATAAGTAAATTTAATCGTCGGGTGAAAATGATTTAGGCGATCAGTCATTTTTTGCAGTTCTTCAGTTGAATCCGTTCCAGATCATAAATATGTCATCTAAAAATCGTAATTCGTATTATTAAATTGAAAATAATTATTTTCCAAGATAAGTTTTTATTATTTTACAAATATCTTCTCTAGATAGTGTGCTAGTATTAGGATTGTTATCAAGAAAATATTTACACACTTAAGTACCATCTGCATGCGGAATGTTGGTATATAGTGATGTTACATCTAATGATACCAGGATTTAAATTATCAGATAGATGTGGAATAGACTTCGACTTTTTAATGAAAGTAGTTGTATCTTTAATGTATGAAGGAAGTGATTTCATTAAAGGTTGTAAAACAATATCAATAAACTTGGATAGGTTTTCAGTATGTGAATTACAACCTGATATAATGGGTCGTCCTGGAAAATTTTAAGGTAAATTATGGTCAGGATTTTTATGAGTTTTGGGTAATATGTAGAATTGAGGTGTACGTATGTTAAGAGGGAAAGTATCAAATTCTTCATATACGGAATTATTATTTTTGAGGTGTACGTATGTTAAGAGGGAAAGTATCAAATTCTTCACATACAGAATTATCATTTTTAGCGGTCTCATTAATGCATTTTGAAATTTTTTATTTAATTTCTAATTGACGTTCAACTTCTTTAACATAATCACCTTGATTCACAATAATAATAGTGTTTGACTTATCATCCTTTTTTTAATCACTATACTGTCGTCATTCATTAGATTATATACGGACTTAATTTCGTCCTTATAAAGATTACTATGATATTGCTTTAATTTAGTTAATGTCTCTTTTGTGATCGCGTATATATAAAAATATAAATATGAATCACGTAAAAGATGACTTAATTCTGTTATTAAAAGGTTATTTGGGTGAAAAGTTTTGGGATAACTTCTCCAACCAATTGGGGCGACTTCTCCAACCACTCTGGGGCGACTTCTCCAGATACGTGGGGGCGACTTCTCCGCATACCGACGTAACTTAGAGAAGTGCAAGCGATGGATAAATGCTCTCGCTTTCTGTCTCTGTCTCAATGTTGTTTCATATGGCAAATATTGCTCACCAATATCGTCCGGTATATCTTTTAATGTTATCACGCACGCCATTTTCACAGAATGTTTGTCGGAGGCTAAGACGTTGTCAAGTCACGTGTTCGGTAGGCGGAGCGATCTGCTTATTATTCTAGTTCCGATGAAAGTTATGGTCTCCAGGATGGTAACAATCTCAGCCAATCATATACAAGATTGCCTCATAAATATTCATAGATATCGCTTATTACCGGACAGTCCATGCTTTTGATAATAATGTATATTTTAAGTCTGCTAAATTCATGTTACAAATATAGTGTCTTTATTGGCAACAACTTCAACCAATCAGATCAAAGAGAACATCATTGATTTAGTAGCAAATTCATTCAAGATCTGCATGATATAAGCTGAAATTTCAAGTTTGTTCAAAATATGACCACAAATAATATGGTTGCTAGAGTAACAACAAGCCTGGCTAATCAGATGCAAGATGATGCCTCAATAATATGCATCAATGTTATTGAACTTGTTCGAGGTCTTAATGATATAATCTTATGTTCAAAGTTGGATCAAAAATGGAACCAAAATCTGGCCTCCTTCGTGGCAACAAGGTTAGCCAATCAAACGCAAGATCACTTCAATTAAGTTGCATACACCTCACTCATTATCAAACTCATCAAACATCTTCACGATATCAAATCAATGTTTCAGGTTTGATCAAGGTCAGAGGAGAAATCAGGCTTACAGAGGCGTAACTAGCTTAGCAAATCAGATGCAAGATCACCTAATTAGTATATGTGGATTTCGCTCATAATCAAAACTCATCTGAGTTCCTGATGATAATGTAGACATTATTGTTATAATATCTGTTGCAAATACAAATTCCTAAATGCAAGTGTAAATGTCTGATAAACAAATTCTGAAAAATTTTATATTTTAAAAAATCTGATTAAGTATCTTAATTTTAAAATTGTGATAAACGTATTAGCCATTGTTTTACACTATTATTTACGTTTTTAGTTTGTATTCATTATTGATCTTAATATTGTTTTTACTGCAATCTTAATATTGTAATTACTACTTTGATTTTGCACGCATATGCTTATTATTCTTTATCTTTTCTATAGTAATAACAATGATGATAATACTAATATCTAAATTGCTTGCTCTTTTAAATCTAATAAAGGCATGGGTATTTTAAATGACAATTATGAATTTTAAACAAACATTACAAAGCCCATTTTTTTAAAACTGCATTAATTTGGAATGTTTGGCATATAATAAAACGGGAGAGCTAAATTCTATATTCTACCTGCGCTACATATTTATGATTCAGATACTTCCTTCACTGTATTCTCGTATCCTTTATCTTAATTTTACAGGATATAGCAGCTGGTATCTTGTATGTGCCAACTTTGTTACCATGCGAGCATCCATATCAAAATCATGCATATAAGCCAACTCCAACTTTCTAAGAAAGGCTTTTAGTTTCCAAATGAAAACTGTTTTGTGCCGACAGAACAAGGTTTGGTTTGAAATTGGTATGGTTTGAATGAATTAAATAATACTCAGCTAAATTGTAACTGTGCTTTGGCAAATGCTTTTGAAGACACTATGTAGAGTAAAATTCATAAAGGACCTGCGGCAAACGAAAGTAAAGCTAAAAAGAAACAAGTTTTTTATGTGTGTGCATGTGTGATAACTACGCACAATTGCCATTTTTAACTTAAATGACAAATAATCACTTGCTGTGCAAACAACTTACAAATTCATATTTATTTTGGCCCTTTGTATCTGATAGTAAACAAAGTCCTTAATATTTCATCATGATCTTTATCCAAGGCAAGGTTCTTTTGCAAGAACATTAAGTATATCTTTTTGCCTAGGCAATTTGAGCATCCTGATGAAACAACCCGAGTGTTGGAGCACAACATTCCTTTCTTGATTTGTCCAACGTCTTCGCAGAGTTATAGATTTGGTGCTTTTGTATCTCTTTGTTGATTCTGCAACTGGTATAGTGCTGGTGAATATCTTTCTAGATTCCAGAACTGAAGGATCAACGGTGATTTCTGAGATAACAAAAAACAATCATTTTGATAAGACTAAGGAAAAACTTTAAACAAAATTCCACCAAGGGACTGTTGCACTACTAACCAGAGGAAACAGCAACAAAGATTCATGTCCTTTACAACTGGTGCCACACATGAAACAAAAAATATCTGCAGAAGATAATTGTTGGGGAGGACAAGTTTCACTACATGGAGAAACTAATTTGTTTGAACTTTAACCATCACATCGGCTCAAAAAGTTAATGTTAAAGTAATACTGGATATTAGTTTTAAAATACCAGTAAGTAATACAACAACTAACATGGGCCTGTTTTGACACCTCTACACCATTCTCATATAATCACATTTGGTTGCCTGCTGAAAACAGTGGTCATTTTGGGCTGGTTTTTATTGTGCCACCTTCTTACCCACCCACCCCGCCCCCCATTAGATACTACATTCATTGATGTGACTGACCATTATGTCAGATCACCTAGTCGATGCTTAAGCTCTAGTCCTAATCTGCTATTTAAAGTAATTGGCTCAGATTTCATAATCCTCAAAACGGAAGCTGCGGATTTTGTTCTGTACTTACTGGAGTTTGCACGATTAGAATCACGACTATTGAAGCTTCAAAAACACAGGTAAGAGCTCTGATGTTGATGCAAGCATCAATGATTATTATAATTTGTCAGCTTCAGGTGATTTAGTGATGGAGACATTGACAAAGAACTGACAAATTTAGAGTATGAAAAACGGCAGCTACGGTTTGTTACATATCTTCAAATGCTAGACAGTAAATGCGTTCTCTAAAAGCACATAAAAATTATTCTGTGATATAAGTATAACGATCAGATTTTACTCAATTCTTTCTATACATAAGATATGTATACCAAAACTGTAAAATGGTTAAAATTGATGTTGAACGTACGGAGTCAAATATGTAACAGATGTTATATTTATAGCACACTGCACTGTGTAACTCAGGTACATGTATATCAACTGCCTAAATAGACATATGAGGTAAAAGGTTAAAATGTAATATATGTAGCACAAGATCACTAATGCTAAATTTCTTGAGAAAAGAAATGCAGATTCTACTTTACTTTTACATTGCCTTATTTTAATTAGACTTGGTATTATTCATTTCTACATTTAATTGGAAATACTGCGGTATAGATGGGGATGGCTATCATTTAACCTGTTTTTTCCATCCAGCATTTACAATGGATTTGGGAGCTCCATATTGCTTAGTAATCTAAATGCTCCTCTTTACATCTCACTCACATCTGTCCGCATGGGTTCAACTCTCGGCTGAAGTACCGAGATGTGTAATAGTTACCTACCTAAAATCAACATTGAAGCGTACAATACCTTGACCAGCAGCGAAACTTATGTTTTTGTGGGTTAAAGGGTTAAAAGGGTTAAAAGATGAATACAATTATATACCATGCTGAGTATACACATGAGCCTTGAGCTAATTTGCGAGAGTTCTTGCGCTTCACTGCTTTCTGAGTGCTCAAATTCAAACACATTTTTGGGGCCTCGAGTGGTCGAGTGGTCTAAAGCGTTCACCGTTCCAGATCACTGCCATCTCACCTCTGTCTGCGTGGGTTCGAGTCCAAGGCTCGGCTAGCGTGGGTACGTGGGAAAGCCTGCCAGTAGCTTCTCGTGGGTCGGTGGTTCTTCCCTGGGTTTTCCAGGGTTCTTCCTCCACCAGTTATACTGGCCGCCATGTATAGCCTATCTTGTGCTGAGAAATTGCGTTAAACCCTACAACAACAACAAAAATCACAAACATTTTTGCACAATTTGCACACTCGTGCACCCTGAAAGCATATCTATTTTAAATATTAACAAAATGGAAAATGAACGTGGGGCTTGTGGTGGCCAAGTGGATAAAAGCACTCAACTTCACCAATCACTGCCGTCTCAAACAATAATTATCAGCAACGCCAACATTAAATTCACACAATCAGTACGAAACCTAGGTGTTACTCAGGACAGTACTCTCACATTGCACCAACATGTCATGAACATATGCAAGGCTGCATATCTTGAGCTGAGACGCATCAGCTCAATTCTCAAATATCTTTCAATTGATGCCACTAAAACACTTGTGTGTTCATTAGTACTTTCAACACTGGATTATTGTAACTCAATTATGTCTGGTTCATCTCAATATCTACTCCAGAAACTTCAAAAAGTTCAAAACACAGCTGCTTGGATCATACTTATAGTACCACGATCAGAGCACACCTCCCCGCTGCTCTGTACCCTACACTGGCTATCCATTCGATCCAGAATAAAACACAAAATTTGTTCTCTGTGCTAGTCCAACATACCTATCGACATCACCCATGTGTACACACCAGCAAGATACTTACGCTCCTCTTCTGACAATCGTATACTCATTATTCCAACATACCTATCCGACATCACCTATGTGTACACACCAGCAAGATACTTACGCTCCTCTTCTGAAAATCGTATACTCATTATTCCCACTATGAAAACAAAGTCCTATGGACAGAGTTCTTTTGCATACCAGGACCCAGCAACGTGGAATGAATTGCCCACTGAACTTAGACACAAAGACACAGTGATCACATTCAACAGGGCTCTCAAAACTCACTTATTTCGACTGCAAGAACAAACTTAAGACCTAATAATATTTCCTACCTTAAATATTCTGAGCATGTTTTTTATTTTTTAATGTTTTTCCTAATTTCATGCTGTTTGTTTTTGTAATAATATTATTATATGTTTTTTATCTTGTCGGTGTTGTCTAATGTTGAAAAGCGCTTAGAGCTTCTAAAAATTAGGCGCTATACAAACTCCTCATTATTATTATTATTATTATTATTATCATCATCTCACCTCTGAGTGGGTTTTAGTGTCGAGTCCAGCCAATGTAAATATGTGAGAAAGTTTGTCGATGGCTTCCAGTGAGTTGGTGGTTCTTGTAAGGTTTTTGAGGGGTTCTTCTTTTTTCGCAGTTATAATGACAGCCATGTACAGCGTATGATGCACTGAAAAATGGCATTAGGCCAAAAAAGCAATTACTGTATTATATAATGGAAGCAAAACAATCATCATTACCAAAACAATACATGCATTAGTGACATGTGACATTTCACAAACGTCTCTCAGTACAGAGACTTTAACAATGGCTATACATTACACAAATCCTAATAATTTTATAGGTTCATATTTATTTAAAAATAGATTGTGAAATTAGGGCTGGTAATGTGTAAGCTAGCTGTGTTGTTGGATATGTCATCTGCCCTGCTTTTTGTAACTTTGAACTACATATAATCATAAATTGATAAATGGAGAAAGTATTTATCTACATATAAACCCTGGAGAAATTTCATTAAATAATAGTGTACAAAAATGGAAACACATTACACACATCATTACATTCGTCAGTCTCAATGGTACTTGAAGTTTATCCAGTCACAAATATCTAACAAATCTATCGGCTGATTCTAGTAATAGAAGCTACTTATTTTTAATTATACTTTTAATGGAAACAAATTAACATCAACTTCACTTCTGTGCTGTGTGCACATTGAAAAATAAAGGCAAATCTGAACAGTATTTCCCAAGGAACAATATTACCACAATTATGTATAAAGGATTATGAAAATTTCAATCCAGGATTTGCTCATCTGATTTTACAGAACAATCTTCAAGTATGTATATCGCCAAACCCCTAACAATAATGTCCCAAAGTTCTATCCTTATCAACGAGTTTAAAAATTATCATTGTCAATATTTGTATATTATTATCACATTTTAACTGGAATGTCGACATTCTCTTTAAGTTAATATGAGATCTCCCCTTGTTCTATTGCCCCATATCCTGTTTTAATTTCTTCGTTTTCAATATCTCCATTTTCTTCTTCTGGCACTATAACATCTGACAAAATAATTTTCATGACATAAGATACATATGACAGACTTGCATTGTTTAATTATTATCGTTATTATTAAATTATGATTGATATCAATTAAACTATCCCACGGTGACCTTAAATATAAGGATCATTCTTGTTATTGTTTTCCTTTGGGGGGGGGGGGGGCTGGTGGGTACCATTTGCAGCGCATGATAAACTATGCATGGCGTGCAGTATAACTGGTAGAGGAGGAACCTGGGAAAACCCCTGTAAGAACCACATACCTCATGAGAAGCTAATAAAAAGCTTTTCTCACTGACTCGCGTTGGCCAAGGTCGATACTCGATCCCATATGGACAGATGTGTGGTGGCAGGGATCAGTAAAGGCGGGCACTTTAGACCACTCAACCCCTGGGGGATCATTGTAATTTAAATTCTACGTGCAATACTCACCGAGAAGCTATGTTAATTTATATACATTTGGTTTCACTTTTGTAATGTTCATAAGACTAAAAAATGTTTCCTGTCTCATGCAAACACAACAATAAAAACTTAGGTCAGTCAATCAGTAAAGATGTCGTGTTGCTTTGGGGTTTAATGCTATTTCTCAGCATAAGATAGGCATATCAGCCAATATAAAGATATACCTCTCTGCCACCAGGGGTCATTAAAATGCTTTACCTCATCTCATCCACAGGGATATGGGTCATAACTGAAGGAATCAGCATTGGAATGGATGGTACTTGAGCTGATGTGGGGCTTTTTTTCCAACTGCAATCTAACATCAATCTTTCCCATAAGGGGCCATCCGTTTAGTACGTACGCAAAAATATGGCAAAGCTTAACCTCTCCTCCCTCCCTGTACACATGCGTACATATTTAATCTCCCCACCTACGTACGTACGCTTCATGCACCTCCCTCCCCATTATATAAAACGGCTTATGTTTAATGCATGCAGAAAGATCGAGGATCAATAATATTTTGTGTTTAATTAAACAGTCTACAGACGTTGAATGTCTTGCTGCATCAAAGAAATAAGCTTCGCATCTTTACAAAGTTTGTCAAATGTCCGCTAAAATTCAAACGCTGACTGAACATTATCGAACAGGTTACGTATTGGACAAATTATTATCGAGGTTTCACCACTCCCATTTCCTATGCGTTATTGCCTGTAGTTCCATACGCATGCGCATGCATTTGGGTTAACCCTTCCCCTCCATGTGTATGTAATAAATGGACGGCCCCTTAGGCCCAAATAACACACAATGCTTCCACTACACCCACTCTTGTTATGGTCGAAATGAATGATTTTCGCACCACACTAAACCTCTGACATTTACCAAAGGCGATTCACTGGTGAATGATTTATTTTGAACCTTTTGGTTAAAGAACTCGTCATTATTACTGAACGTGATATCGCATATAGTTTGACATGCACAGTCTTGAAATTACTTAATATCCCCCATTGTCTAATATACCTGCCTGAAAATTTGAAGTTGATTAAACCAGCACATTGTGTACAAAGGTAACTAATACTTAACCATGCTCTCTAGCCTTTGTCCACCACGTGATTGTATGTTGTGGAAAAAGTTGCATCTTAATGAGTATAATTTCTAATACTATGAATAAAATGAAAATTCCGATTGGTTACAACATTCAGAAAATCCAGAATTGTATTCATTTTGTTTTTGTTATAGTTACAAACAGGTATAGTAGCAGCAGGGGGAAAAAAGGTTGATCTGGAAATAAATATTTTCTTCTTTTAGCAGTTTATGAAAAATTTTAAAACTTGAAATTCAGACATTTTTGTAGATAAATAGGTACTTCCCAATTATCTAACTAGTATCGCACACGCCAACCCTGCTGAGATCGTTTCAGTAAGGCAGTTGTTTTTCTTTTTTGTTTTTTCCTTCTGTACGTTTACCCAGTTTTCAGTAAGTTATAACAAAATATCACAAACTACTATTGTAAAGCTGGAAAACATGTTTAAAAGTTTGGTATTCGAAACATGCAGCGATGGTAAAATTATGTTCAGCTGAAACTTTTGTAAAGTACAAGTAGACCTTATTTACCAATAGTACAGTTGAACAAACTTCAGTTCCAATTTCTATGCAGCTCAATGGGCTGTTGCTATCTCTCAACTTTATGTAATTCTTGGAGTTATTTTCCATTTCCCATGACGACAAGAATCATATCTCTCGCCACAAGACATACTCCAACTGACACGTGCTGTCCAATAAAAATAATCATGTCCCTTCCTGCTTTTATTCACAAGAACCTGAATATTCCATTTTATTCTTCTGTGCTGATTATTAACACTTTTAAAAAAGCTTAATTTCTGTTTCGTCTTCAGCATGCATCAATTGCTGGACGCCAATTTAACAAATTCTATAATTAGCAGTTTGATCACGCAGACACTTTGCATGAAAATATATGTGCAGTTTAAAGCGTCTGAGGTACTGCAGAAAAGTTAGTCTGGTTCCCGGACTAATTCCTCTAATTATAATATGAAACCCGTATCCAAATCAAACACCGATGAACCCATTATCCGGATTTTTGTTAGCAACAATCATTTTCCCATAGGTCTTACTTTTATTCCACAAGTCTGTATTTTAAGGGTCATTTTCGTAAGACTTAAGGCAATATCGTAAA
Source organism: Sinohyriopsis cumingii (assembly GCA_028554795.2). Taxonomy (NCBI): domain Eukaryota; kingdom Metazoa; phylum Mollusca; class Bivalvia; order Unionida; family Unionidae; genus Sinohyriopsis; species Sinohyriopsis cumingii. The sequence goes on along the minus strand of CM068837.1, from coordinate 124,214,266 downwards.
GGTTGGCAGGTCTATTTAATATTCTTAATCAGTTACTGAAAGTCTTTGTCAGATTTGGTTTCATATTCTATCTTACTTGTTTGTTAAACTATATAACAATTAAAATCTAATCCTTCAGAACATTATTAATTACTGAAGTTAACAGGGTACAATCTGAAATAGAATTAATTGAAAATAAATGTATTAATGCTAAATTGCTGGAATTTGACTGGTATACACCTAATTTTGAACCGATTAATACTGCTTGATTATCTTGTTAAACACGAAAAGTGTGAGCTATAAGCACTTCCATATCAGATCTGCCTCCTATTTAGTAATTACACATTACTTAATAGTGCTTTTTTGGCAAACATGACAAATGTTGCCACTTTCTCTAACATTTATATTTCCGAACATATCAGGCCCCCAAAAAAGGTCCATGTTTCTGGTCAGTTGATCATACCCGTTTTTGCTGCCGACCCTATCATTCCTACCCCCAAGTTAAAAAAAATATATTAAGAATTTTGTTTCTTCCCTAAATTGATTTGTTCATCTAACTGAACCAGTTTAGCAAAGTACTGTATATAAAGGGCTTATTGTCAACTTCAAAAAAACACTCAATTTAGCCGTTAGCCTAAAGAAATTAGTGCAATATACAACTTCATTCAGTCGTTTACTCTTACAATGCTTGTAAAAATGGAGCGCTTGTCACGAGGTGTATGTTTTGTAAGTGTTTATATACCTGCTTTTTACGGCTTGACATGAATGGTTGTTAAACTAAATCTGATTGGCAAACTGGGTCCAATAACAAGCTTTATTTCGAAGTTTGTCCTTGCTTTGAGGAAAATTTTGCAAATGTCCGTTTGTAATCTGGGCTATCGAGAGGACCCAAAATGGCAGACTCTCAGCATTTGTTCATCTTGATATGACGATTTAATTTGGGCAAATCTGGCTGATCACAGTGATGAAAGCAATTTATTTTTAAAGTTATGACGTTTATCAGATTATAGAAACTGGGAAAGTGTTAATTGAGATATCAGTGAGTGACTTTGTTCCAAACAATTATATTAAATATGAATCCGGCGTTCATGTTCGATGGATAAAAACAGACTGCATGTTGGTCAACCCTCATTTCAGCAGGTATTTCGCAATTCAACGTAGAAAAGGTAGACAAACAAGCCATATTAAAGTACAGATGCAAAATGAACAAATTGATATGGGTGCATCTAACTGATCAAAGCAAGAACTTGATATAAGGAAATCTTCCAATAAATAGCTTCCAGAGTGGTAAAAACTGCTAACATAACTTATTAATGAACTCTTATTGGATATAAGATATAAGCAAATTGTCCACGTTTGAACAAAATCAGTTCAGGAATATGGCTTACAGAGTGTAATCAAGTCATTTAATCAAGAGCAATATCACCGCATTTATATGCATGGATCTCACTCGCTACTGGATTTGTCCTAGACTAATGAAATAAACCCATATTCCACATATCTGACTGAAATCCGATCAGAATATGGACTCAACAGAAGTAACAAGCAATAGTTGAAAAAAGAGCATGCACAGTACAACAGACAAAACAGACAGTGTCACACTATAAACCCGCTTTGCGTTATAGCCAGAAAAATCTAAAACTTTATCTACCACTAGTTTCAGTTCTCCACTCCGTTGGACTCTTTTCCAATATCTTTGAGTCTTCTTAGGAGCTGGCCTTCAGGAGTAATTTGATGTCTGCAAGACTGACAAGGGTAATCGGTAAAAGTCTCGATGAGTGCATATATCATGGCCAAGAAATCCAGCAAGCTGATCTTGCGTACGTGCAGTAGTTTCCATAACATGTGCAATGGTTCCTACATGTTTTTTAAGTCCTGTCCATTTTATTGCATCCGGATGTTCAAGGTTACAATTGTTACACAGTTCTCGTAATATATATGAAACTCTCTAAGGATTTTCGGCATTGGCTGACAATGCAAACAAGTACTCTATATTCTATATTTAAGAAGAGTTGTTAAATTTTCAGTTATATTTGGTGTCATAAGGATGGCAACTCTCTTTTTCAAATTTACCCATCACTTCAACCCTCATCTGACTATCACAAGGCATTGTTCTATGTCGGATAATGATGTCATAACCTTTTCATTAGGTAATGTGCATAATATTTCACAAGCACTTTCAAACTCTGACACTTTCATTCTCTGCACTTTTTCTCCCCTTTTCTGTTTAAAAAAAATTGACTTCACATAGGGTTACTTTGGCTAAACTAGAATAAACATCTGTACTTCTCTTGATTTCCTCTCTAAGGTCTGCACTAGTTTTCTTTACATCATCATATACTACCTTCACATCTCCACAGAATGGGATGATTAAAGGATTATTAAATTTCCTGCTTTCCAGATTTGACGAGTTGTACATGAAACAAGATCTCCCCAATCACTTTCATACAACTGGACAAATGTATTTCCTTTTTCCACGTTTAGCTGCTTGTTGTCTTTCAACCCCTCACTTAGAATTATTCGGGCACACTTCTTCAGGGAATATCCAAGCTTCAATTCAACACTATGTTTTCCACATGCGTTAGTGTTTTAACTATAGTCTGCCATTTTTTCACTCTTCATGACTGGTCCAAATTGACTAGAATCAAAGCATTCTTCTAAAGTTCTAAGACCTACCATTTTCTTCACCTCTTTCAAAAATCGACCAAGTTCCCGCATTTTCTTTGAAACAAAATTTGCTGTGTGCTCCTCAATTACCTTTTTTGTTCCAGAGGAGTTGGTCATAGTTAATTATGAGAATGTCATTTTTTATACTATTTTTTAAATTTCATCATTTTTCATACTATTGACGACATTAGAGTAACATGTTTGCGTCATATTTGTATGAATAGGAAGCAATAATTGCCCTTCCTTCACAGCACTTCTTTTCTTCATTAAACTCTCTGAAGATTTGATAATGCAATACTGTTTCTAATGCTCTGCCAGTTCCTTTTCGCAACATAAACCTTTGCAAGAACGGCAAGGAACAAGCTCAGATGCATCACGTTTTCTGCTAGGCAAAGCACAATTTGATGGTCTATGTTTAGTAATCAACACTCATTCACCTTTTTATTTACATGTAAATTATGTTTAAAGCCACCTTCATTGCACAGCACATTCCAATCTCGCATACAGTCCTGTGAATTCTTTGGAAATGAAAGTATGCTTACAACCTCCTGTTCATCTGAATGACATGCAATTTTCCCGATTAATTTACCACATAAACTGCAAGCATGATTTTGTCCCATTTCTGCTTTTGGATTCATCAGTATTTTGAACTTGTAAGGAATTGAGCCAGGAACAGAATATAATCTTGACTGTATTTGTTATCAACAATTTAGAATGATGGTTCCAAATTCAAAGAAATGAATATACCGTTTTAAGAGTTAATACCTTGTTTTCAAAACTAATTAATTCCAAACATGATTTGTAAATTTAAGGCTGTCAATAGCAGTTATGTTATGTTCATACGGTTTGTTTTATTAATTCATCACATTTTATATTTTCAACCAATATTTTACTTAAAAGGAAATTCAAAGGAAATGGCAGAATATCAAAGAGCTTATGATAAACAAAAAAATCAATGAATTGCTAAACCCATCAAGAAACCAAGATATAAATGGATGGATTTTCAAATTTAAATGGACAATTTGGCACTATAGGAACATTATGGACATTCTTGATATTTGGACCTTTTTAAAATTGTATTTGTACGTGTTGAACAAATTAAAAATAAAATGTATTCTTATATTCTGTAATATTTGCTTCAATTCTTGGTCTGATGTTTTATTTAAGGGAGGTGTCTTGTCCGAGAATTTTTTGGACAATATGCCCGAGGAATCTTCAGACGATATGTCTGAGGAATCCTCGTATAATATATCCGAGGAATTCTCAGAATGCGTGGAAACCATGAACATGTCTGAGGATTCCTAAGAAACCTCAGAGTATTGGTTGCAAAAAACCTTGGTCAATCTCGGACTTTTGAGAATAAAAACCTTGGACATTGGTATAAACAATTGTCCTTGACTATTACATCAGAAAGTCAGCAACCAATACTCTGAGATTTTTCCTAGGAAGATTTGTCCAAGGTTGCCTAGTAAATCTCAGAACATGTATAGCCGTGTTATTACACAAGCCACATATTGTCGCTGACTTACATGAACATTTGGGATCCGTGATCCATTTGCAATTGAACATGCATTTCCTCATCAAAACAGACAACTAAGTCAACATTCGCAATGCTTCGTCAGTAATTTGCATAGACTGGTTAACTGATAGTGACCTAAACTAGGTTTTGAAATTTTCAAGTCAAACCCTATTCGTCTGGCCATAAGGCAATGGATAAGATAATATTTATCTGAAGAAATTAACGTGTCATGAAAAGAAGGATTAGAATTACTGTTAGTTCTCAGCTTTTACCCAAAATGGTTAAACAAGTAAATATGAAACTTTAATAGTACTAAATCAGATATTAGAAAAGTTCAAGATTTTAAAACAAATGAGATGTGAATGCAAATTTAAGGTTTTCTATTTTTCTGTTCAAGGGGTTTTCATGACGACACATCAAAAGCAAGAGCTTTTCAAAACCTGTGTGAAGCAAATCTCTTAAAGGCACAATAGTGCAGAGTGTTTGTAATATTGTGAATGTTACAGATCATGTAACTAGTGAAATGTGTCGACTTATAAGCTGAAATAATTCAAAATAACCTAGAGTTTGAGAAGATTAAATTGGGCAATTGATAAATAAACGAGAGAAAATGAATTTTTGTTGGGGCCCGCTTTAATTGAAACTTGTAGGTCACGAACTGTTACGGAAGCCTCACGTGACCACAAAAACGTATACGTCATCTTCGTCCAGTTGACGGGTTATGAGACACGTGGTTGTAATTTAAATATCTACTATAAACAAAAATGGCGGATACACGTGAGAGTCAAAAACGTAAAGGTCGCCCGCGCTTGTCGCTTTCCGAGAAGAAACGTCGAAACACTGTCTGAGAAACCGAACTGGACTTATCAAGGATTCGTCTTGGGGACCAGTTTGTTTGATGGAGAGCATTGATGTAAGAGTTAGGACTGGCATCAGGCAATGAAATGGCGAAGTTGTTGTTGGACAGGTAAGCCAATGTCTGTGTTATATGGTGATACACATTAGTTCCCCCAGAATCAAGTGACTGTGATGTCTATGTATAAGTGTTCTCCATTTTTCAATATCTTGTTCCTGCTGTATGTTTGAAACCACACTGTTTTATTAATGCAATGTTTGCACAAGGACTTGCTTTGTGATATGCCAAAAATAGATGTGATCGGCTGATCAATATTCACTCGGTTACTGCATTGTGTGTATTGTATGTTGGGGTGGAATATATTATTTATTTTTTATAACAGCTTGCTCATAAAGGTCATTTTGTACACCTGCCAATTATCTTCGTGAGACAGGTTTTTTTTTACAAAATTCGGCGAGGGAACTTAGATACATTTACAAGCGTTATCATTATTTATATCATATCTATCCCCCCCTCTCTCTCTCTCACACACACACACACACCTTAGGTTAATGTGACATGCACATTACTTGCATAAAAGTTTAATAACCTTATCATGTAAACGTGATGGAACAAATAATAAGATTTTATTGTATATCTTTCAACTACTAGTAAATCTATTATAAAGCACTGTATTGACTAAGGATCTCTAGTCATGATAGGTAAGGATGTTGTAGTGCTACCAGGATATATGGCTGGCAGATTGTTATCAGTTAAAGTTTTGAGCTGCAGTCAAGTTAGTTTTATTAATGTGAATTTTTTTTAGATCTATTATTATGTATTCTTGCTTAAATGAAGTATTTCAGTTCTAAGTGTTTAACACAGTGCACAAAGAAACAGATTTAAAGCATAACTTATAATACAAATGAATATTTAATTCATATTTTAAGTTACAAAGAATATAGCAAAAGATGAACCCAAGCATACAGAACCGATGGCCAGTACATTTTCATACTTCACACCAACACCTTGGCAAGTGCTTTTGCAACATACTGAGAGAATGAAGACACTTTCAGTATCTGAAGTATTTGCTATCGAATCAGGAAGGTAAAAATGACAAATTTCTTGCAGATTTTTTTTGTGCGTGGGTGGGGGTTGTCTTTCAATTGTCATTGTGCTGAAAACAATGATGTAACAAATGCAATGCTGATAAAGGACATTATTATAACTGCCAGCAGGTTGAGTTCCCACTTCATGCTTTTCTTAGTTTGAGTTATAAAAAAAACTTGAATTTCGCTTTCTCAGAAGTGGGGTTGGGTATTTCAATTGTGCCACTTGATGCATAGAAAAAGGCATAATTTGAACTGTCATTGTTTTGGTTATGCAAAAAGTTCCGGTATACTGGTTTTTTTCCCCCACTCAATACTTAGAGGACCAGTGATTGTATATTGAATTTGTGTCTACATGCCTCATATGCTTTCTTTATGCCGTTTCCCATTTATACATGTATCTATGTCCCACATGCAGTTCTTGCCAACACCCTCTTCCCATCTATCCACTTAGCTCATGATGAATGCACATAAGACATATTTAATTTAAAAACAAAATACTGAGATAACAGTTGAAGTTTGTTTTTGGAAACCACTGGCAGTTCATTAGAACTTTATTCATTAGGACTGGTGATATAACTTATTTAGGATTTAATTTACAATACTGTAAGTTCTTTTTAAATTTCATTTTTTATTCTTGGGAATTAAATGACTTGTTGGTTTTCACTCTTTACTGTTATAAAACTTTTGGAATTGAAAAGCTGTTACTGTTTTGATGATTGCTCTTCATGCATTTTTAACTTTATTTTATCTACCTACTTTTCAAGGTTGCCAAACAAATGGATAATATGGCTTTATTACAGTGGTCCCAAGACATGAACCAGTTTTGGTTTTTCATGCAAGACTGCTAGCAGCTATGGACAATTTTTTGTGAGTTTTCAGTCCTTTTATTTGAAACATATATGTAAACATTTGCTATTGTATACTTTTGTATGAAATCAAAATTACAGAGCATAATCCTGATCTTCTGATTTCTTTTAATGTATTTTTTTATCCATATATATTCATCACCAAATTTTCTAGGTATGTAGTTTATTAAAAGTAATTTATTTGAAATGTCATAGTAATGTGGAATATTGAAGGAACAATGAACTGAGGAAAATTTGAATCCTGCTACGCTAACTATTAGCCAGTTCTACAATGTAGCTTTCACTTTATGATATAAATCAAGTTGTGTTATCAATATGGGGTCACCATGACAAAAGAGACCAGCTTTAGGTGCTAAAGGTATTGATTGTGGCATTCTTTCAGAGTATCTTGAGGAGTGTCCTAAATCACATCACCAATACACATGAGTAGATCCTCTCACATGGCCAAGGCATTAATAAATGTCTTCATGAACCTTACCTGGAGAATGAAGAGCTGACAAAGCCTTGGCTTGCTGAAGATGATCCCAAGAAGAAAGCCAAAGTGCTGAAAACCTTGGCACAGGTGCTCTTGGACCAAATGTTCCTAAACAGTGGAGTATTACTTAAATTTCAGGTATGCCATTTCAGGATTGCAACAGTTGCATGGTATTTAAAAGAAAAATGTGAAGACCACTTTAAATATTTTTATTCTCAACTAAAAAATAAAATACTGTATATATTTACCATTTGAAGATCTGAATAAGTTAGAATTCATAAGATGTGTGCACATGATACATGTATAGTGACTCTCCTTCTCAAGTCTTTGGTAATTTCAGGTATAATACATGCACATCAGGTATAAACAATTCCATGACACGCTATCAATAAACACTTTAGTAAAGATTTTATGTATGCAAAAATTACCAACAGTAATGATTATTTAATAATATTAATCTGTTAGCAGATTACAAATAACACATGTTACAAGATACATGTTTTTGATAATTGCAGAAGCACTGCTGAGCTTGAAGTTTTTCATAAGCAGATCATGATGTACAGTGCCAAGAGATTTTCATACATCCCTCCTGTGTACATGATTAGGAATGAGCTAGCTACTTTGGATCACAATATACATAGTGGCTGAGGTGTAATGAGAAACAAAGAAGGGGAGATAGTGTAAGCTTGTTTCACTACAGGACATTAGAAATAATTTTATATATTGATTGTGCATTATGATCCCTGCCTGGAGATCAGACGAATGGAGTATTATTCTCATGTACAAGTCATGAAAACTTTGTATTAGATACAATTCATTTTGCAACAATCGGCACACATTTATATTTGTGGTAAGGAATCTTAATATTTTCATGCATACAGATCTTGTAATTAGTATTGTTATCATTCTAGTGAATATTTATTTTTATTTGAGCAATGCAAGTCTAGTAATTAGATCCAGTGATATGTATATCACTTTCCCAGGGGACTGACACACTTTATTAAGGATATATAGGGTTTATGGAATGTCCTCAGGACGTTTGGGGTAGATGCTGTCATCATGATGATTACTAGCTAATACCTGTTCATGAAAACATGTTGCTTTCTGAAGGAATAGGCAAAAATGCATGCTGTCTCACATAGTATTTTGTGGATAGAACAAATAAGAATTAAAACAAACCCTCAACAACTCCTTCTTGGGAACTGATCATGAGGCTCTAATATTGGGTAAAAAGTTAATATGGGTTAGCATGGGGATGCTTGTCACACATGTTAAGAAAATGAAATTTTCTTTAAAACAGGCATTGATGTTACAACAAAAAAAGTGGCAGATGGTCCGTCTACCCTTGCAAGGAAAAGAAAACATCCCCACGTCAGGAAGCTTATAAAGAAAGCCCTCATCTGTCAACTTGAAGGAAAGCAGGGTATGCAGAGGAGAAGAGAACTAAAGGAAGATGATCCCAGGAGAATTTGTAGAAACCTGGCACCTCAAGAACCACCATCAACTCTAGTTTTGGTGTGGTGAAGGAGATCTCTCGATTTTAGTTATGTAAAATATGAAACAGTGTCTGATATATGGAGGTGTCAGCTAAGGCAGGTTACACTTAATATAATATCCTGAAATATCAGTAGTTAAAAATAAAATAATGTATAATATTGTATATGCAGCTGCTGAAAACTTTTTATGTTGATTATTTATGATCGTGCCCACATTGTTTATAGGCAGAAATACACTGGTGTTAAAAAATAAATCTGAAAGCATTATTGTTTGATGCAATATTATGTGCATTTATAAGAAAACAATGAATAAAATCAATTGTATTCATTTATATACAAACTCATACATGCAAGAAAGTGTTTAAGTTCATGCAAGCCTAGAGGGGATGAAGCCAGTGTATTGTCCATCGGGATATTTGTCATGTATCTGCCAGAAACAGCAAGAGGGAATTACATGTCTCTGTCCAGACCCCAACCTTCCATGTTACTGTAGTATGAACTACCTATAGGTAGCATGACTGTTGGCACTCATCAAGTCAACTTTATCGTTGAGGACAAGAACATTTCGTCTGTACGTCCTGGACAAGGCATATACATCCTCATCAAGGATTAGATCTTGAAAAATCTGAAAAATTATTCCAATTGTAATATGCTATTTCTAAAATGTAAAAGAATATATTTTAAGAAATAATAGGAGCATGCGCTTATTCAAATGTTATTCATCTTCGATCAGCAAATTCCACTGTGAAATACACGTGGATCAAAACTGCACATGGTTTTTATTTTGACATGAACACTGAGAGTTCCATTGCAACTAGAACTGACAGTTTATGTTAAAATGGACAGCTCAAAGTTTTTGGGGAGCATTTCTAGAAGTCAGAGACTCCTACGTTGGGATCAAATAGGAATGGCTGATTGCAGCTTAGATTTGTTTAGTACAGTGAGGTACCCACATTGAAATCAGGTAATGAAAAGAATCTACTCAATGAGTATCAATTGTAAATTAAAACAAAGTCCTTATCATTTGCATATGTATGCATGTCTGTTTTTGGACGGCTTACAATTTTAAAATTCTTTCACAGTGGTTGCAAAGAAATAACATTTACAATAATCATGCATGTACATCAATTATCAATCTTTGAGAGTCCACCTTGGAAATGGAATTCATTGTTAATGTTGTATTGTAAGAGTAACTATCAAAGTTTTAATTGTTTGTAAATTGATGTAGTATTTTGATTTTATTGGTACAAAGTGCAAGTTGTACATTCATAGGCATGTGCTACACATATCCTGAATACAGAAAGAGGTTTTCTGTAATGTAGCCAACATACATGTCAAGTTATTCATACCTTTTGTGATATACATTTTGTACATAAAAATTTTAAGCTTTGGCAATAACACGCTTAAGGAATATATAAAAGTTATTGAAAGAATTAAAGAAATTTCACAATTGCCATTGAATCGAGTAAATTTGTTATACAGAAATCATTTGCAGTAATCACCAGTTCAAAGGTGGAAACATTGAATGCCAAGCAGACTGGGCAATTAAAATTCTTACCCAAAAATGTTAGATCAGATAGGAAGAAAAAAAAAGTTTCTTGCAAGCTTTCATGTCAGTCTTAATTCTGGATAAATAAAACAATTTAGGATTATTAAGTCCTTATGTTTATCATGATATTGCATATATAGTATTATCTTAACATATTTTGGGGCTTTAGAAATACACATTAAGGCATGCATCATATTTAAAACAGAAGAATAAAAGTGTAGTATTTATTTCACAAGACTTAAATGGCTATATGAATTCTCTACATGTCTAATTTTATAAAAAAAAAAAACTGCAATCCAGTCAGGTCTAATTGCTGAACTCCAAAGTAAGATTGCATAGACTTTTTGTTCCCATTTTGTATTTTTAAAAAATAAAACTAATAAATGTATTACTTAAGTTGGTTTATTAATTAAATTGAAAAAAAGAGCAAGTTGACCTTAATAGTATTGAACGTTTGTATGCCACTAGCGTAGATCACTAATACCTATATATGAAATGATTTTAGCTAATCTACCTTTAGGCCCTCATAGAAATGAATTTATCTATTTTAAGTGTATCTCTGAAGCCGCTGTATATATTGGTTTGGAAGAAGGAAATAGAGTTGGCATTTCTAAAGTCAACTGGAATACTATTCCAGAGCAAAGTTTCAGAGTACTGGAAACATTTTTTGAATAATTCCTTATTTGGTTTGGGAATTTTATACTGTTTGGTAGACATGGATCACAGTTGTAGAGTATTACCAGTTAGCCTATACTTGAATAGTGATTGTAAGTATTCAGGAGCACTATTATTGGATATCATGTACATTACTTTGGCTTTTCTCAACCGGATTCAGTCTTTAATAGGTAATAATTTTAACTTACCAGCTAAAATTTTCCTTGCTTACTTTCTGGATTGATATAGCCTGAATGCACTTGTTTTAAGATGTGCCAGCTTTGCTATGATTTTATCATTTGAATTACTCCACACTGTGTTACAGTAGTCTAAATAGGGTTATATGTAACTGTTATAAAATAGTTTTCTGTACCTTATCCTACTGAAAAGCCATAAACTTGAATTAACTTTTTTGCTGACAAGATCAGTCCATGATAGGTTATTATCTACCAAAACACCAACTAGTCTATCATGACAAACCATTTGCAAATTTGTATCCTTCCATGTCAGACATAGTTCATCACTACCAAGATTTGTTCTTTTTTGCCATGTTGAGATAAGTAATATTTTAGTTCTTCCAGTATTTACCACTATGCCATTGCATGTGCACCAGTTGTCCAGTTTGTTTAGGGCATCCTGTAAATAAATTTATAGTTTGTGCTTGTGTTTTGGATGTCTGACAATGTTGTGTCATCTGCATAGAGATCTGTAGATGAAATTGAGTCCCTTAGTGAAAAGTGGTAGGCCATTAATAAATAGTATCAATAGTAATGGACCTAAAATTGAACCTTGTGGTACTCCATATCTAATTGTTCCAGGTTCCGACAGAACATTATTTATATAAACATGTTGTGTTCTCTCACTTAACTTTGAAGTAAACCATCTAACTGTGCTTTCATCACATTGGTTGATTTTCAGTTTCTTAAAAGAATTTCATGTACATCAACCCATAAACTTTCCTGAAATCTACAAATAGAGATCCTATTATTCAACTTTGATCAAGTGGTTGAAGCCATTTGTCAGTTAAAGAGATCAAGTCAGTCTCACATGAATGTTTCTGTCTAAAGCCTGATTGAATAGGATGTAACAGCAACTGTTTCGTTAAATATGACATGAACGAGTCATGGACATGTTTTTCAATCAAATTTGACAAGTTTTGGTTGTACTGAAATTGGCTGGTAGTTATCAGCATATTCTTAGAACCAGATTTGTGCATAGGCATTACTTTTGCAGTTTTCCATATTTTGGGGACAGATGAGGTTGTAATATTTAAATTGATTATAAATGTTATGTTATGCTATCTGAAATAGCTGAGGCAGAAGTTTTAATGAGTGGTGGACCAATCTGATCAAGTCCTGTAGCTTTCTTGATATCAAGTTTACTGAGACATTTTTTAGCAGTTTTTTTATACCTGTGGGATAGAGAAACATCCCACCTGGGGCATTTTTCAGTTCATTATAGTTGTTTTCTATCACTGGTTCTTTTAACTTAGTGGTAATGCTAGTGAAAAAAAATCACTCAAAATATTTGCAATGTCAGTGTCATCAATGACTTTTGTGTCATTTACCAGAAGTGAGTGAATTTTATTTGTCTGATCTTTGTGTGTTACCCCAATGAGTTCACTGAAGACTTTCCAAATGGAGTTTGTGTTGCTCTTTGTGTTTTCAAGCATTGATTGATAATAAGGTCTTTTTTTTAGCCTTTTCAATCATACTTGTTATGTTATTTCCCCATACTTGATATTGTGCATGGTTTCCCATAGCCCTCAATTGGTCTTGTGTCTTCATAGTATCTAGAATTTCAGTAGTAAATCAGTTAGGTTGGATTTCATACTTTACTCAGTGTACATTTAGTGGTGCATGCTTAGAGACTACATTCATAAAGCAGTCCACACTTTTAGAGCTTCACATACGTCATCAAAATTTTGGATAATATTCAATGGAACTTTATATAGGTCATCTTGAAATTGTTATTTACTTCAATTTTGGAAAGATCTGTAAGTGATAGTTTTGTGTGTATTGTTCCTATTTATGTTGCATTTAACCTTTCTTGCCAAAAAAGTGGGATAGTGGTCACTAAGACCAACATTTGGTACATTAACACAAGCCACATTGTTTGGTAGGTTGGTATAAATGTGATCAATAAGAGTGCTTGATATTTCTGTTACACTTGTGGGCTCATTTACCAGCTGGACTAGGCCTAATGATTAAAAAAATTCCATCCAGTTACTCCTTATCTGAGTACTGAGTAGGTCCTTATTTACACTGCTGAGTATATATGTTTCTTTCTCCTGTGCATGAACATTTTCTATTTGTTTCAGAGAGTTATCATTCCAAATTGCTTTGGAGGAAGGTGACCTATAAATGAAACCAACTAGGAATGATTCTGCATTATTTTGAGAAATTTCCACCCAAATACTCTCAATTTCATGTGACCCCAAATCAGGTCGCCTTTCTGCATTTACATCTTGTAATGTATACAAGACTCTCCCCCCCCCCCCCCCGCTGTCTCTCTGTCCCTGCATAATGGTTTATTGTAGCCTTGACAGTGAAATAGATTATCATTGTGGCTAGCATTTAATTTGGTTTCAGTGAGTCCTAAAACATGCATACTATTTTCCTTGGAAGACAACATTAACTTAATCTGATCTATTTTTACCACTATACCTTGTACATTTAAGTGACCCATGTTAAAACCTTTTGTATTTAGTTTCATATCAATTATATGTATTTCATCGTGCAATGGGGTACTCTATGAGATTGTCTCCATAATACTTTTACCATTTTGGTATTATATAAGGTGGCCATATAAATGAGGTGGCCTCTGTATTTTCTATGGTATCTGTGCATAGTCTTCCTTTATCAAATCATATTGGGGTGGGGTGTTGAGTAGCAACAAAAAGTAAAGCAGTTTAAACATACATTGTTTGGTAAAATAACTAATCCTTTAATACAAGTATGCGTTTTCTAAGTTGTGCAAAACACTACTGACATAGATATTAGAGTCTTTGCCAACTTACTTAGTACCAAACATTTTTCAATATCTATCAATACTTGTTTTGCAAGAATAAATAAACAATTACCCTCATTCTTGTCTGCCTTGTCTGAACTATGTGTAGAGCTTGGTCAGCTCAGTTTTTAGGCTGCACAGCGTGTCTTTCTCCTCTCCCCCATCTGGTTTTTCAACTTCTTGTTCCATGCCTCATCCTCTTAAAGGTCGCTCTAGAATTGAGCTTGAAAGTGAGCTGATCTAAATCTATCTAATGAATTTTAATATGTAAATGTATTTCATAATTTGACAACTAATACATTCATGATTACTTATTAAACTTATAGGAATATAGTGCTAACTTTGGATCAGAAATTAATACATGAGAGGTTGTGATTTGATAGAAGTTTTTTTTGGGCTGGATCAGGTCAAGTGTTGGGTGGGGTGGGGATCCAAAATTTAAAAAGGGCCCCTACTTTCCTCGAAAGGGCACCAAAGCAAAGTCTATGTGTCTATTTACTCAGTGTGCACAATACCCAATAAACATGTCCAAGAATAAAGCTGTGGTCAAACTTCAGCTGACAAGTGACTGTACGTTTGTGTGTGTACTTTTTTCTGATCTGGCCCCCAGTTTTGAACCTTGATTCCTATTCTAGTCGCAGATTTAAAAAAAAAAAATTAAAACCTTGTGTATGTAAAGTATTAACTTGGAGAAATTCTTTTCCGCTTTGTTTGAAACGTCAGAAAGATGGGTATTAGAGGTCCACTGGTGACAATCTGGTTAGAATTTATAAATTGATTAATGAAATTACTCAATTTTGAGCATTTTTAAATATCCTGATGCTTTTCATTTATAAAATTGAGTGGTGGGGATGGAAGGGAGTACGAATTCTACTGGGCAAGAAATAGAGTGAGTTAACTGAGTACCTGTGGGTTTTTGCAATACTGTACAGAGCACGTCGATTTAAATTATTCTCGTACCACAAAAACTTTGAAATATAACTATAAAAGTAGTTCTACATACATTTCATTGTTTCCTCTCAAAATTAAAATTAGAAAGGAAAAGGATAAGAAGAAAAGAACGAGATCAGAAGAAGATCGTACTCACCGTTGTTGACATTTTGGGCGGTCTCGTAGCGTGGTTGTGTGTTACGTCATCATCTTCAGTGTTTACAATGTGGCCTATAATTATGCAAATTTCGGTCACCGGAATTATGTGTGTTATTCATTCGGGATCTGCCGATCACTGCCGAGCGGGATTTCAACATGGAGACGGTAGATTCGTTACTCTACGTACGAAGATTTCGGAGAGCTCGTATTTCATAACGAGAACCCGTACGTACTTGATATTACCCCAGAAATGCCTTTTAAATAGTATTTAATCAGTTGATATACATAAATGTCCCAACATTTTTGCAAGAAAATTCACCGTCAGCTGCACTATTGTGCCTTTAATCAGTACTATTATTTTCATGATGAGTTAACTCTATAGTCATTGCAATGGCTCATATTTTATGTTATTTATATTACAATAATGAAAACTCGCATACCAATCTGAAAGTGCAAACATAAAATATTATATGTTCACTCTAGCATGTCAGTCGCATATTTTGTTTATCAATTTAATCCAATTTGTTGTTGGTGAATTATGCTTTTTCTACATGTCTTGGACAATATTGATCTTGTTTCCGGACAAGTTAATTCTGTCTACTGGTTTCAATGGTACATATGTATTCCATAAATATCCAAAGCCTGATAACAACCACCAACTTTACAACTCGTGTATTAATACACTGTGCCAATGTTCTAATTCAACAAAATGTTCTGGACAATGACTCTCAAACATATATAAGGTCTTGTGGTCATATATTTGAATACAAGACTTTCCTAGAAGTTGTCTAATATATATTTCTCAAAGATTGGCTGGGATGAGGATGAAATAAATATGGATGCGCTACCTTATTCCGCCAGTACAAGTTCATTCCATCACCATAGTCTAATCTCCTCACCACTGTCAATATTTCTGGTGGCAAATAGACAAAGCCTTGGGTAAGAATTATATACATCCAATTTCATTGCTGCATTGCACGATTTTTTGCGGTATGCAGCATCATTCACAAATTGACACACGTGTTTTCTTGTAGATATTGCATCTATACCAAAGTAAAAGAAAATGCAACTTACAAAAGATAACATCTTATAATTCCTTTAAATAAATCAACAATCATGGCAAAGATCTGTCCAAGCTACCCACCAAAACAAAGCCGTCACGTCACAATAACCTAGACCCAAGAGTTGAATGCGAGATGAAAAGAATACCAGCCACAAAGATCGTAGGAATACATGATACATACTGGAAAATAAACATTCTCATGTGATTTGTCTTTCCTCTGGCTCAAAAATATGTTGGACCAATAGACAAAGCCTTGGGTAAGAATTATACACCTCCAATTTCATTCTTGCATTGCACGATTTTTTGCGGTCTGCAGCATCATTCACAAATTTGCACATGTATCCTCTTGTAGATATTACATCTATACCAAAGTAAAAGAAAATGCAACTTACAAAAGGTAACATCTTCCAATCCTTTAAATAGATCAACAATAGTAGAAAAGATCTGTCCAAGCTACCTACCAAAACAAAACCGTCACGTCACAGTAACCTAGACCCAAGAGTTGAATGTGACCAGCCACTCCATGACATATAATAAGTTCTTCAATTATACTTACAATGTCCACATGTCTACATCAAATTTTAAGGGACATATCTGCAAGACACTAGTGGCCTTTTGTCTGATCTTTAATGCATTGAAATAGTTCAATTTAGTACATGCATAATTACGTCTCGGTGCAGATGTCTTTACAATGCAAGTTTTAGAGTGTTGGGCTTTACACCGCAAAGATGCTGTGAACCACTGCAAGGTGTTGAATTTTTTGTCAAATTCAGAACATCTAAATGGTCCTTATAATTTATCTCACTTTCATCCACATTTGCCTAAATCGTCTTAATATTGGCAGAATCGGCTGTAAAAATATTTCATTTCATCCTTTCCAGTGTTAACAGGCCATTTTCTACACCGCTGAATGAATACAAAATTTTCTTAGTCTATGGAATGTATCTAGAGAAAATCTGAATATTCATCGCGATAATAGGCCCATGATCTTTTCTTCCATGTTCAAAATTTGGTGGAGAAGGAGGTCTATTATTGATAACACTCACAATCCAGATAAACTGAAACCAGGCTGTGAAGTCAGTCATCTTAATTAAAGCTGTCCTGGAAAAGTGTTCTTTTGAATTCCGACTAAAAATCAAATGTGCCCCTAGATGCTATTCTCCGTTTATTTTTAAACTCAGTATAACCAAACTGTAAAGTGATGAAGATCTACTAGGATTAAATAAGAACATTAACTCTTGTTCAGCTAAATAAGGTAATAATTTTTAAATGCATTGCATGAATATTCTTGCTGTATGAAAATTGCACAAAGAGACTTTCAGTGTAACTTGAAAGGAATTCAACATCATGCACACAGTCAATTAATTTATACATTGCAAAAAAATCTAATTTAGACTGAATTTAAGGACTGCAACTATTATATACAACATATAGTACACAATTTCCCAAACAATTTACTTGGCTGAAAGGGTTTGTTTTTTTGTGTCTGATATGACCTCTACTCTATATCATGTTTTGAATGGCATGCAGTGAAGAAGCCACTTTCACCTGATTGGTTGCACAGGTTAATGTAGCAATTCTGCTGCTGAAAATACGTGTATTCATTGTAAGCAAACACGTGTGTGTGTGTGTGTGTGTGTAATTTGGATTTTTAAGGTAGCTTTAACAATTTTTCAGTCATATCGTTACGATGCCTGCAGTGAGGCATTTAATAGCAAACACTAATGAATCAAAGCTTAATTGCTGATTATAGGTTCATTTCCATTGAAATGTCCAGTTAGCAATACAACTTTCACTAAACTAATTGCAGAAACTGGCATTTGTACATTGATTCATTTCTCATTTGCAACATAAAACAGACAAAAATGCCTGTTTTATGCTAAACACTAAATAATCAATACAAACAAATTATTCCCATATATAGCACTCATATTATCGTGCAATTCAAGGTTGAAGCTATGTTCTGATTCAGTAGACATTTTACTCTCACATAGTGACCTTTTCTTTGGTGTCATCAGCAATTTTCTTCTATTTTAATTTCTCTCTGTACTCACTACAGGAGGTTTTAATTGATGAAAGTTTAGCCCACAAATCCTTGCAGTTTCAGCGTTGATAATTTTATTAAATGTTAAATATATAATAATTATATTAGCTGAAATTCACTAATGTGTCTTCTAATGATAAATACTCCTTTTATATTGGCGCTTCTAAAAGAATTACTTTCTTTTATATTTGTATATTGAGTGCACTGATGTATGTTACATTTAAATGATGACATATATCTTTTTCCATTTTCTGTCTGATTAGTTATAATTAAAAACATCATGCAAATTGTTGGTTCCTTTACAAGCATGAATTGGTCTAAATTTGTAAAGTGTTTTTACACTGATTTTATTTCATTTTCTCGACATTTATTTAATATTAAATCAAGTAAGTAATAGTAAAGGTTTTTTTTAAATATTTCTGTTTAGTTTTTACATTTTCTTTTTCCTTCGGATGTTGTTATTAATGGTATTGATGATTTTAATTTTACTGTGTTTTACGAGTGTCCATGCACTATGAGAATGAATGCAGTTTCCTTCCATAAAGACTTCAAAGTCAACATTCTTTCAAACTTTATAATTCTTCTTAACTCTCTAAAATTCGAAGTAGTGATTGAAATTGTGTTAAGAGCATGTTGGGTCCTTTTCTCTGCAGGTAAGCCATGTTTGCGAAAAGAACCCCATTTAATATTACAACCTATAACACTCGTTATTAAAATTATATGTTAAATAATTTTGAAAATCAGGTATTACGCATTATAATTTAATTTGTGAAACAGAAATAATGATTGCAACTGATAATAAAATATAGTCGATCCATTTCGCAGATAAGTAAGTCAAGGATACCATTCGCAAAAAGGATCTTTCTGGAAATACTTTATATACAAAAATATATATTAAATCCTATAAAGAATAAGTTATTGCACAATATAATTTAATTTGTGATACAGAAGTAAGAATCTCAACTATTCTTAACTTTTCCCACTTTTTGGTAACTTTTCGCATTTTAGTCATTCCGCCAGTGTACGGTACAGAGCAGCGGGAGGTGTGCTCTGAGGTCTCACTGGACAGTTTTTCTGGTGAATTTTCATCCAACAATGACCTATTGCAGACAAATGAGAATAATTGTACACTGAAGATACAAATAAATAAAAAAAATAATGATTTTTATAGAAAGCATACCTGTGAGATTTTGACTGCAGCAATCAGGTTGATTCCTGACGCAACTGGTAGTTTTTCTTCTGAACCAGCATTGCCACTAACCCTTAAATTTTACATTCATTTTTGACAGGAAATAGCTATTTTGAATATTTTCCTGTGATAAGGCAGCTAAAAGAATCAGTATGTGCCTTATGCATGAATAATGTTCACTAATACTGTAACAAATTAGCATACTTTTCATCACCCCTCAACCATCCAGATTTTCAGATATTTGGAATCGGGTCACAATTATTACTTGAATGTAGATCTAGTCTACTTTTAGAACATTTTCCCCTCTCATTTTGGTGGTGATAGAAGAGTTTTTTTACTTATGCATTTTTTTTGTATGGATTTAAAGGTAATTGTCTATTCTTGATAATATGAGCTCAGGGTGTTGTTGTTTGTGTGTATTTTGGCGACAGTGCACAGTGAGTAATAAGGCCTTGGTGAGGATACAGAAGTGAAATCTGCGTTCTGTTTACATGTTGATCTGTTGACAGAACAGCAGAGAACATATTGTAAAATTAATTGTGTTCTATGTCCTGTCAGGGCAGTATTGGAGAAAAGTTTAAATTGGTATCAAATCTTTATTATTAATGATAGACACATGTAATTTGAGTACATTATATATATTGATTTTCAAAATATAAGAATTAAATTAAAAGGAAAAAATTAATTTTTATTTTCAACATTTTAATGAATTTTTTTTAACAAATAAACAAACAAAAAAATCCCCCAAAATGCACATTTATAATATTTTTTGGAATGGTATTAAATGTTATCAGCATGTATATATTCCTACACCATATACAAGCTCCAGTGTTGGATTTTTGTCACATTTTGTCAGAAAAAATATCTTTGTTAGTCAAAATTAGACCTTCATTTAAAGTACACGAAGACAAAATTATATTTTGTATTGGCGATTCAGACTATTTCTTAGGGGTCCAATCAGTTAATTTATGTGTTTATGATGGGGCAACTTCCTGATTAACACATATCTGCTTGTATAGCTTTCAGTAATTGTTTATAAACATAGCTATAAGGTATCTAGTGAGAGGATAGAGATGAAAACTTTATACTAGAACAAACTCAAGTTCTCTACTAAATCATTTTTAAACTGTCTGAGAATGAAATACAGGTCAAAGGGATAAAATATGCTTTCCCCAGGTATATTTACCCTTGGGTGTATGAACACAGCTACATGATGTAAGTTGAACACAAAAGGCATTCCATTTTATTTTTCAGTTTGGTTAAGCTATTGATTGATGTAGTGCGGCATTATGGCCTATATGATGTTATGGGAATTCTAATGATCCAACTTTCTTTATGCATTATTAATTACTAATAATATTTGTTACTTGACACTCTAAAGATTATATAAGAAATAATCAAACAGATTATTTGAATTGAACTTTGTACAACTGATCTTAACATGGTTACATATCCCACATGAACAAATATGCATATAATTTAGAATGCTTGGGATCAGAAGTTCACATTCAGTATATCATATAGGCTGGCATTGTACCTATAGTGAATCTGTAAGGCACATTTCTGGCTGTGTGCACTGAAAATATCCCAAAATATTATTTTCATCATGAATATGCCTATGTATGGTAACATATTTCAATTTAGTACTTTGACAGAGTGCCGTATTGAAGCATCAGCTGATGTCTGATTCATTTGAATCAATGAGCTTAATAATGGTAACCAACACTCTCATAAAGACATTATAAATGCTCAAACAGATCATTTGAAGTCTATTTGCACATTTGATCTTAACAAGTACATTGGATATGTCCCACATATGCAATTTTCCATTCTTGTTTACAAGTTTTGGGGATCAGAATTTCACGTTTAGTTGATGATATAGGATTTATTGGCACCTATAGTTGATCTGTGTGACCACATTTGGCTGTATTCACTTGCAATATCCAAATTTGTTATTTCCCTCATGAACGAGAACTTCACGGTGAAATGATCTCTGAATGTATTTTATATTAGCATATGATTGGCATTGATTGTCACAGTAGAAAGGTCAGTACTGAGAAACAAATTTAGATAACATATAGTAAAATTAATTGTGTTCTGTGTCCATTTACCTCTGTAGCAGACACACGTAAATACGTAAGCCAAATCAGCTGCTCATTTGCAGCCCAAGTTACGCATTTGATCTCCAATGCTAGTCTAACTGTGACAGGCAGTCACCAACAAGCCAACCCATTTCCAAGCCTAAATCAAAGTAAATCTAAACCACATTACATATTTAGCTTATGTGTGTATTTATAAATGCTAGGCTTATGATAATTTGGCTCATGCATTATGCCTTAAAAATTAGGGTGATGTCAAAATACGAAACTATCCAGTGAGACCTGATCGGGGTACTCTAAGTATGATCCGAATAGCTGCGTTTGAACTTGAAGTTATTGGAGTAGAAAATTTTGATTTGAAGAAGCATTTGAAGAACATACTGGAGATAAATCATTTAAATGTCAAGTCTGTGATAAAATGTATACCAGTAGAAACCATTTGAAGACCCACACGATGGGACATACCGGAGATAAACCATTCAAATGTGAATTTTGCGATAAACTGTTTGCTTCGAGAAGTCATTTGAAGCGCCACACGATGGTACATACTGGAGATAAACCATTCAAATGTCAAGTTTGTGATAAAATGTATACAAGTAGAAACCATTTGAAGACCCACACGATGGGACATACCGGAGATAAACCATTTAAATGTGAAGTTTGCGACAAACTGTTTGCTACGAGAAGTTATTTGAAGACCCACACGATGGTACATACTGGAGATAAACTATTCACATGTCAGGTTTGTGATAAAATGTATATCAGTAGTAGCAATTTGAAGCGCCACACGATGGTACATACTGGAGATAAACCATACAAATGTGAAGTTTGTGATACAATGTTTACCACGAGAAGCCACTTGAACACCCACACGATGATACATACTGGAAATAAACCATTCAAATGTGAATTTTGTGATAAAATGTTTACTATGAAAAGTTATTTGAAGACTCACACGATGGCACATACTGGTGTTAAACCATTCAAATGTGAAGTTTGTAATTACATGTCTACACGCAACTATGATTTGAAGAAGCACATGAGAATACATAATATAGATAAACTTAAATGTCAAGTTTGTGACAAAGTGTTTAAGACCAATAGCAGTTTCATGGAACACAAGGGAATGCATGCCGGAGAAAAACCATACAAATGTGAGGTTTGTAATAAAATGTTTACCACTATTACTCATTTGAAGAGACACACGATGGTACATACTGTAGATACACCTTTTAAATGTCAAATTTGTCATAAAATGTTTACCGGCAGTAGTAGCTTGAAGACCCACATGACAGTGCATACTGGAGATAAACCATTCAAATGTCAAGTTTGTGGCAAAATGTTTGCCAGAAGTAGTCATTTGAAGCGCCACGCGATGGTACATACTGGAGACAAACCATTCAAATGTCAAATTTGTGAAAAAATACTTACGAGCAGTAGTAATTTGATGACCCATGTGATGATACATACTGGAGATACACCTTTCAAATGTGAAGTTTGTCATAAAATGTTTACCACGAGCAGTCAGTTGAAGAGACACAGTATGGTACACACTGGAGATACACTGTTCAAATGTGAAGTTTGTCATAAAATGTTTACCACGAGTAGTCAGTTGAAGAAACACAGGATGGTACACACTGGAGATACACCTTTCAAATGTCTAATTTGTGATAAAATGTTGACGAGTAGTAGTAATTTGAAGACCCACACTATGATTCATACTGGTGATAAACCATTCAAATGTAAAATTTGTCATAAGTTGTTTAGAGCCAGCAGTAAATTGACAATACATGAGAGGATGCATGCTGGAGATAAACCATTCAAATGTCAACTTTGTGACAAAATGTTTATGTGGAGCTATCAGTTGAAGAGCCACATGATGATACATACTGGAGATAAACCGTTCAGATGTGAAGTTTGTAATTACATGTCCAGCCAAAACTCTGATTTGAGGAAGCACATGAGGATCCATACTGGATATAAACCATTCAAATGTGAGATTTGCGATAAAATGTTTACATGGAAAAAGCAGTTGAAGGCGCACATGATTGTACACACTGGAGGTAAACCATATAAATGAGACGTTTGAGATAAAATCTTTATGAGCAGTAGTCATTTGAAAAGCCACACAATTATTCATAATGGAAATAAACCATTCAAATGTAAAGTTTGTAATTACAGGTCTTGGTGTATCAATGGTTTGAAAAGTCACCAACAAATACATACTGGATATAATTAAGCCATTCAGATGTGATATTTGTACAAATTGTTAAGGACCAGTAGTAGCTTGAAGAGACAAGAGGATACATATTGGAAATAAACCATTTAAATGTCAAGTTTATGATAAAATATTTGCCTGGAATAGTCAGTTGAAGAGATACATGAATATAGATTCTGGAAATAAACCATTTAAACGCCAAGTTTTTGATAAAATATTTACCTTGAATAGTCACTTGAAGAGATACATGATACTGCAGATAAATCATTTTAACATCAAGATATTTACACAATATTTACCTGGAATAGTCAGTTCAATAGATGCTGGAAATAAGTCAGTAAAATTGATGATTTTTCCCTTTTTACTTAAGATTAATACCTGTTTATTTTCCCATTTCTCTTTTTATTTCATTTTTGTAGGTGTATTTTTATTGGTTCATTTTTCCATTTGCTTTTGGCTATTTCTTTTCTTGTTTTGTTTCTGTTCTTTTGTTTTTCTTACCTGTAATATGTTTTCTTCACTGAACAGCAGTTTGATGGTTTACAACGTTCTTAGTTCCCAATTTCCAGCACTTAGAGCCTCTTAGTGTATCTCAGTGCTTCGTGTTAGTTCTTTATATTGTTGACAAAGATCGTAGGAATACATGATACATACTGGAAAATAAACATTCTCATGTGATTTGTCTTTCCTCTGGCTCAAAAATATGTTGGACCAATAGACAAAGCCTTGGGTAAGAATTATACACCTCCAATTTCATTCTTGCATTGCACGATTTTTTGCGGTCTGCAGCATCATTCACAAATTTACACATGTATCCTCTTGTAGATATTGCATCTATACCAAAGTAAAAGAAAATGCAACTTACAAAAGGTAACATATTCCAATCCTTTAAATAGATCAACAATAGTAGAAAAGATCTGTCCAAGCTACCTACCAAAACAAAGCCGTCACGTCACAGTAACCTAGACCCAAGATTTGAGTGCGACCAGCCACCCCATGACATATAATAAGTTCTTAAATTATACTTACAATGTCCACATGTCTACATCAGATTTTAAGGGACATATCTGCAA
Source organism: Sinohyriopsis cumingii (assembly GCA_028554795.2). NCBI lineage: Eukaryota > Metazoa > Mollusca > Bivalvia > Unionida > Unionidae > Sinohyriopsis > Sinohyriopsis cumingii. Next base: position 124,189,330 of record CM068837.1, on the reverse strand, counting down.
GACACTAGTGGCCTTTTGTCTGATCTTTAATGCATTGAAATAGTTCAATTTAGTACATGTATAATTACGTCTCAGTGCAGATGTCTTTACAATGCAAGTTTTAGAGTGTTGGGCTTTACACCGCAATGGTGCTATGAACCACTGCAAGGACAGGCGTTGCATTTTTTGCTGAATTCAGAACATCTAAATTGTCCTTATAATTTATTCTTATTTCACTTTCATCAGCAGTGGTCATCTTAATATATGCAGAATGGACTGTAAAAATATTTCATTTTCATCCTTTCCAGTGTTAATATGCAATTTTCTACACCGCTGAATGAATACAAAATTTTCTTAATCTATGGCATGTATCTAGAGGAAATCTGAATATTCATCAGTGATAATAGGCCCATGATCTTTTCTTCCATGTTCAAAATTTGGTGGAGAAGGAGGTTTATTATTGCTAACACCCACAATCCAGATAAACTGAAATCAGGCTGTGAACTCAGTCATCTTAATTAAAGCTGTTCTGAAGAAGTGTTCTTTTGAATTCCGAATAAAAATCAAATGTACCCCGAGATACTATTCTCCATTTATTTTTAAACTCAGTATAACCAAAATGTTAAGTGGTGAAGATCTACTAGGATTAAATAAGGACAATAACTCTTGTTCAGCTAAATATGGTAATAATTTTTAAATGCATTGTATGAATATTCTAGATGTATGCAAATTGCACAAAGAGACTTTCAGTGTAACTTAAAAGGAATTCAACATCATGCACACAGCCAATTAATTTATACATTGCAAAAAATCTAATTTAGACTGAATTTAAGGATTGCAACTATTATATACAACACAATTTCCCAAACAATTTACTTGGCTGAAAGGAATTGTTTTTTTGTGTCTCATATGACCTCTACTCTATACCATGTTTTGAATGGCATGCAGTGAAGAAGCCACTTTCACCTGATTGGCTGCACAGGTTAATGTAGTAATTCTGCTGGTGAAAACACGTGTATTCATTGTAAGCAAACATGTGTGTGTGTGTAATTTGGATTTTTAAGGTAGCTTTAACAATTTTTCAGTCATATCGCTATGATGCCTGCAGCGTGGCAGTTTATAGCAAACACTAATGAATCAAAGCTTAATTGCTGATTATAGGTTCGTTTCCATTGCAATGTCCAGTTAGAATTACAACTTTCACTGAAGTAATTGCAGAAACTGGCATTTGTACATTGATTCATTTCTCATTTGCAACATAAAACAGACAAAAATGCCTGTTTTATGCTAAACACTAAATAATCAATACAAACAAACTATTCCCACATATAGGACTCATATTATCGTGCAATTCAAGGTTGAAGCTATGTTCTGATTCAGTGGACATTTTACTCACACATGGTGTTATCAGCAATTTTCTTCTATTTCAATTTCTCTGTTCTCACTACATGAGGTTTTAATTGGTGAAATTTTAGCCCACAAATCCTTGCAGTTTCAACCTTGATAATTTTATTAAATATTAAATAAATAATAATTATATTAGCTGAAATTTACTAATGAGTCTTCTAATGATAAATATTCCTTTTTTTATTGGCGCTTCTAAAAGAATTACTTTCTCTTATATTTGCATATTGAGTGTAATGATGTCTGTTACATTTATAATGATGACAGATATCTTTTTCCATTTTCTGTCTGTTTAGTTCTAATTAAAAACATCTTACAAATTGTTGGTTCTTTTACAAGCATGAATTGGTCTAATTTTGTAAAGTGTTTTTACACTGATTTTATTTCATTTTCTAGACATTTTTTTGAATATTAAAACAAGTAAGTAATAGTAAAGGTTTTTGTTAGCTTCATTTGCGTGAGTGTATGTACATATTTCGAAACAGCTATAAAAACTTGATTTTGTCATCAAAACATCAAGTGAAACGGATGGGAAAAGTGCTCCTAAAATCTTTATTTTGTATATTTCTTTCAAAATGGCATACATATTTTTAAATTTAAACATGAATATATATGTAAAATATTGTCTCTTGTTTTTTTTTAAACATTTTTGTTTTGTTTTAAAATTTTTCTTTTTCCTTCGGGATGTTGTTATTAATAGTAGTGATGTTTTTAATTTTACTGTTTTTTACGAGTGTCCATGCACCATGCAAATGAATGCAGTTTCCTTCCATAAAGACTTCAAAGTCAACATTCTTTCAAACTTTATAATTCTTCTTAAATTTCTTAAAATCGAAGTAGTGATTGAAATTGTGTTAAGAGCATGTTGGGTCCTTTTCTCTGCAGGTAAGCCATGTTTGCAAAAAGGATCCCATTTACTATTAGAACCTATACCACTCGTTATTAAAACTATATGTTAAATAATTTTGAAAATCAGGTATTACGCATTATAATTTCATTTGTGAAACAGAAATACTGATTGCAATTGATAATAAAATATAGTCGATCCATTTCGCAGATAAGTAAGTCGAAGATACCATTCGCAAAAACGGTCTTTCTGGAAATACTTTATATACAAAAATATATATTAAATCCTATGTAGAACGAGTTATTGCACAATATAATTTAATTTGTGATACAAGAAGTAATAATCGCAACTTTTCGTAACTTTTCGCACTTTTGGTAACTTTTCGCATTTTAGTCATACTGCCATTGTAGGGGTACAGAACAGCGGGGAGGTGTGCTCTGAGGTCTCACTGGACAGTTTTTCTGGTGAATTTTCATCCAACAATGACCTATTGCATAAAAATGAGAATAATTGTACACTGAAGATACAAATAACAAAAATAATGATTTTTGTAGAAAGCAAACCTGTGAGATTTTGACTGCAGGGCAATCAGGTTGATTCCTGACGCAACTGGTAGTTTTTATATTGAACCAACACTGCCACTAACCCCTAAATTTTACATTCATTTTTGACAGGAAATAGCTATTTTGAATATTTTCCTGTGATAAGGCAGCTAAAAGAATCAGTATGTGCTTTATGCATGAATAATGTTCACTAGTACTATAACAAATTAGCATACTTTTCATCACCCCTCAACCATCCAGAGTTTTAGATATTTGGAATTGGGTCACAATTATTACTCGAATGTAGTTTTAGTCTCCTTTTAGAACATTTTTTCCCTCTCATTTTGGTGGTGATAGAAGAGTTTTATTTATGCATTGTTGGTAGGGATTTAAAGGTACTTGTTTATTCTTGATAATATGAGCTCAGGATGTTGTTGTCTGTGTGTATTTTGGCGACAGTGCACAGTGAGTAATAAGGCCATGGTGATGATCCGGAAGTGAAATCTGCGTTCTGTTTACATGTTGATCTGTTGACAGTCCAGCAGAGAACATATTGTAAAATTAATTGTGTTCTATGTCCTGTCAGGGCAGTATTGGAGAAAAGTTTAAATTGGTATCAAATCTTTATTATTAATGATAGACACATGTAATTTGAGTACATTATGTATATCGATTTTCAAAATAAAAGAATTAAATCAAAAGTAAAAATTTAATTTTCATTTTCAAAATTTTAATGAAATTTAAAAAAAAATAAACAAACAAAACAAATGCCCCAAAATGCACATTTATAATATTTTTTGGAATGATATTAAATGTTATCAGCATGTATATATTCCTAAACCATATAAAAGCTCCAATGTTTGTCAGAAAAATATCTTTGTCAGTCAAAATTAGACCTTCATTTAAAGTACACGAAGACAAAATTATATTTTGTATTGGCCATTCAGACTATTTATTAGGGGTCCAAGCAGATAATTTGTGTGTTTATGATGGGGCCTCTTCCTGAGTAACATATATATGCTTGTATAGCCTTCAGTAATTGTTTATAAACATAGTTATAAGGTATTTAATGAGAGGATAGAGACGAAAACTTTATACTAGAACCTATTCAAGTTCTCTACTAAATCATTTTTAAACTGTCTGAGAATGAAATACAGGTCAAAGGGATAAAATATGCTTTCCTCAGGTATATTTACCTTGGATGTAAGAAAACAGCTACATGATGTTAAGTTGAACACAAAAGGCATTCCATTTTATTTTTCAGTTTGGTTAAGCTATTGATTGGTGTAGTGCGGCATTATGGCCTATATGATGTTAAGGGAATTCTAATGATCCAACTTGCTTTATGCATTATTAGTTACTAATAATATTTGTTAACTGACACTCTAAAGATTATATAAGAAATAATCAAACAGATTATTTGAATTGAACTTTGTACAACTGATCTTAACATGGTTACATATCCCACATAAACATATATCCATATAATTTAGAATGTTTGGGATCAGAAGTTCACATTCAGTATATCATATAGGCTGACATTGTACCTATAGTGAATCTGTAAAGCACATTTCTGGCTGTGTGCACTGAAAATATCCGAAAATATTATTTTCATCATGAATATGCCTATGTATGCAGGGCCGGCGCCAATTTGGCGCCCTAGGCAAGGTTAGATTCTGGCACACACACCCCCCCCCCCCAATTTATAAACATAATGTACATTTGTCTTTTCATACCCAACAAACATATAAGTCTGAATCTACCCGATTATATGTCCCTGTATGAAATAAACCAGGATAAAAAACGACCCTCAATAAAACTGAAATTTATTTATTTATTTTTCAAAACTGTTGTTGATTTAGAGAAATTGGAGAAATGCGCCGCCAGAAATCAGCGCCCTAGGCGGCTGCCTAGTTTGCCTATATGGTAGCGCCGGCCCTGTATGTATGGTAACATATTTCAGTTGACTTATCGCCAGTTGTCAATCATTCTGCTCGACAGACCAATCAGCGAGCGCTATTATACACACCTCGAAACACTGTTTACGTCCGCCATTTTCCTCCGACAAGCTGCTTTTGTCGATATCGACTCGGCTATTGTATATAAGATTAAAGAAAATACGGAACTCTCTCGAATACGGCTAAATTAATACAAAAACCTGCGATGGGCGACACATATATAGCACACATCAAAACACAAACAGTAATTTTTTTGAATGAAATGTAACACACAGCCACTTCGACTAAATTCCAAGAATATTAAATTAACTTTTGAATAATTTTATAAGATCCGATTATGGGGATCATAAGACAACTGGGAATGATGCGACATAAGGCTATCCCTACACGAAAACATTAATAGCACAAACAAACATATAGCATAAACACCTATAGCAGACACGGGATATAGGGACCTCTAGCCAAGGTCACAAAATAAAAATGGGAGCGGGACTCCGAGTTAGGTGATAGAAACCTACTCGGAAGAACAAACGTATAGAATACACTAGGAAGTTAAAATACCCTGTCAAAAATTCATTAAATTTTTTAACGAAATTCTTTTTATAAAAACACATTGCAACATATCGGGGTAAATCAGTAACACATAAAAACATTTACTCTTAGACTGGGGGGTGGGTATCTGTCTGGTGCCCCCCCCCCCAAAAAAAAAAAATTGTATATATTTACAAATTTCGCAACGGTTCGGAGACGTCGCCCCACTTCGTCTGGAGAAGTCGCCCCAAGGATCATATATAGTAATTCTGAGATATAGCCACATGGTTAATGCTTTATTTATTGTTGTTTTTCTTCAACTTAAGAACTTTTTAAATTTATAAAATTTGCAGTTTTTCAACTTTTCCATTTGATCAACTCCGCTTCTGTACTTAACGAAAAACAAGTGTTATCTGTCCCTTTTGCTCTGCTCTTCAAATCATTAGATGCATTTTAATAATATTTGTAGATATAGTGTTATCAATATTGTTTATTACATTTACATCTAAAAATGAAACATGCGTACTAGATGCAGTATAAGTAAATTTAATCGTCGGGTGAAACTGAATTAGGCGATCAATTATTTTGTTCAGTTCTTCAGTTGAATGCTTCCAGATCATACATATGTCATCGAAAAATCTGAACCAAAGAGATGGATTAAACTTTTCGTTTTGAATAAAATCCTTTTCTAATTCACCCATGAAAGGGAAGAGTATATAGGAGCCATATTAATACCCATTATCTGTATGTTATTCGTATTATTAAATTGAAATTAATTATTTTCCAAGATAAGTTTTTATTATTTTACAAATATCTTCGCTAGATAGTGTGCTATTATTAGGATTGTTATCAAGAAAATATTTGCACGCTTAAGTACCATCTGCATGCGGAATGTTGGTATATAGAGATGTTACATCTAATGATACCAGGATTTAAATTATCAGATAGATGTGGAATATACTTCGACTTTTTAATGAAAGTAGTTGTATCTTTAATGTCTGGAGGAAGTGATGTCATTAAAGGTTGTAAAACACACTCAATATATTTGGATAGGTTTTCAGTATATGAATTACAACCTGATATAATTGGTCATCCCGGAAAATTTAAAGGTAAATTATGGTCAGGATTTTTATGAGTTTTGGGTAATATGTAGAATTGAGGTATGTTAAGAGGGAAAGTATCAAATTCCTCATATACGGAATTATTATTTGTGAGGTGTACGTATACTGAGAGGGAAAGTATCAAATTCCTCACATACGGAATTATTATTTTTAGCGATCTCATTAATGCATGTTGAAAGTTTTTATTTAATTTCTAATTGACGTTCAACTTCTTTAACAAAATCATCTTGATTCACAATAATAATAGTGTTTGACTTATCCTTTTTAATCACTATACTGTCGTCATTCATTAGATTATATACAGACGTAATTTCGTCCTTATAAATATTACTATGATATTGCTTTAATTTAGTTAATATCTCTTGTGTGATCGCGTATATATATATATATATATATATATATATATATATATGTATATGTATATATATATATACGAATCACGTAAAAGATGACTTAATTGTGTTATGAAAAGGTTATTTGGGTGACAAGCTTTGGGATGACTTTTCCAACCAATTGGGGCGACTTCTTCAACCACTCTGGGGCGACTTCTTCAGATACGTGGGGGCGAGTTCTCCTCATACCGACGTAACTTAGAGAAGTGCAAGCGATGGATAAATGCTCTCGCTTTCTGTCTCTGTCTCAATGTTGTTTCATATGGCAAATATTGCTCACTAATATCGTCTGGTATATATTTTAATGTTATCACGCACGCCATCTTCACAGAATGTTTGTCGGAGGTTAAGACGTAGTCAAGTCAAGTGTTCGGTAGGCGGAGCAGCAGCAGAGAGGGCGATCAGACCACTTAACGCGTCACGTACGTTTTTTAGACAAAAAAAAAATAGTGACCCATCATAGAGGTCAATACCACGTCTACGATTATTGATTGTCCCAAACAGAATTGTAGACGAGCCCTCTCTGCTGCTGTGTTATTCTGAATAATCCTGGGAATCTTCATCTGAATCCTGGGAATCTTCATCTGAATCCTGGGAATCTTTTGTTCTATGTTTCAAGTAATATTCAAGTTCTGATGGTGGTTTTTCTATTTTTGGATTTATGTTTTTTCTTTTTCTGTAATATATCATCAAACTTCTGTATCGATCTCCACTGCAATTTTTGCAAATCTGATATAATCCTCTAACGCCGTTGTTACATCTAACACAACTTCGTGAACCAGCATGAGGATTTTTCTTTAAAATATAATTATGTCTCCTGCAATATTCTCCACGGCACCTTTTGCTGCATTTGTTAGTGGTTCCTTGACGCAGCCACGTACAATTGTACATTATATTAATTATATCTGTTTAATTCAATTTAATTTTATCATCACCCCTACTATCCAAATATTTTATCAAGACCCACACGATATCTTGTTCTAGGATCGTGCAAATTTATTGTTATAAATCCATGCGGAGTAGCTTGCATTCGTGAGAAGAAATTTCTGAATTTAATTATATCCATGTTACCGCTGCACCAGGTTTGATGAATATTTCTAAGTGTGTGTGTGTGTGTCTACACCATTAAACACTACTAAAATATTACAATTGTCCCTGATTACTTTCGGAATTTGTATATATCGTTGAGTAACATAGATCACATCTGTATTTTTATGTCTGCCGCGAGAAAATATTCTGGCTGGATTTGATTGTTTATCTAGCATTACATCATCATACACAACTATATTATTAATAAATCCGTCTAAAACATCAACGGACGGTGCTTCATCAATATCGGTTATAAACTCTATAACATCATTATTTTCGTCCAGTAATCTTGCGTTTTCGTTACAATCTTTTAATACTTCATAACACCTCTGATCATCAACGGATGGTGCTACCAAATACAACTTATCCCATTTCAACCATCTCATTATCAGATTAAGTAATAATTGCGTCTTACCCGATCCAGATGGTCCTATGATAATCATTCTGATGGAATTCGGTAGCGCAGGATGATGCTTAACAGGTTCTCGTTTTCTTGTCGATGAGAAATCAATTATATCCATATATTTTATAACATGAATTTATATTGTTTACGCCGTAGAGTTAAAACTCCAACTACTGATTTAGCTACAGTTACAACAAAAAATAAAAAAGTAGCGTATGGTGGAAAATGTTCTGTGTGCGGTAGAAAGAAATTTTCGTTTTTACCTAATAAGCGCGGTGGTGATATTGCTAATTTGATGTCAAAGTTTCCAGGTACTCCATGGGCTAAATACCCAGGAGAAAAACATCTACCAGGATATAATTATTGCGGTCCTGGTACTCGACTCGATATCAGACTTGATAATCAAGATCAACCAAAACCAGGCGAGGAACCAGTAAACGCTATTGATAAAGCTTGTCATGTTCATGATGTAGATTATAAAAGTAAAAATCTACCAGACAGGCATATTGCAGATGTGAAATTAATTCATGCATTAAATTCTATAAAAAAAATAAAAATATCAGAGAATCATTAGCTAATTGGTTAGTAAGATCTGCGATGAAAGGTAAATTAGCGTTTGGGTCTGGTAATATATAATGGAATTAATTTATTATTCACCAAGAGGATATTGGAGAGGCAAAGCAGCAATTGGTAAACTTGCTGATGCAGCAGCGGTTAAACATTCTACTGCTAAAGCGTGGTTATCCAAACAGGCAATATGGCAAATTTATCTACCACCACCGAAACGAATTCAGTACGCGTATTTTGATGTTAGTGTTCCTAATGAAGTTCATCAAGCTGATATTCTGTTTTTACCATATGATACTGTACGCAGAAAAACATATAAATACGCGTTGACCGTTGTTGATGTTGCAAGTAGGTATAAAGAGGCAGAACCGCTATCAAAGGAAAGCAGCATCTGAAGTATCCGATGCGTTTGAACGAATTTATCAACGAGGACCATTACGATGGCCACAGCTACTACAGGTTGATCCTGATAAGGAATTTCTTGGTCCAGTATCATCGTTGAGGAAACAACATAATACCAAAATACGACGAGGACATACTGCGAGTCATCGTGATTAGGCAATTGTTGAGTGATTTAATCGAACACTTGCTGAGCGGTTATTTGGATATCAATACGCTAAGGAATTTATTCAAGATAAAAGATCTCGTGAATGGGTTGCAAGATTACCAAGCGTGATAACTGCGTTAAATAATGAGATTACACGAACAACCAACATGAAACCCATTAATGCAATTACAAAAAAAAAAAAAACATACCAACACAACGACAAGGTACTGAAAAACAAAAAATATTTGGTGATGTTACAGTTAGATATTTATATGAACCGGGTGAACTTGAAGGTGGTAAAGCGAGAGCGACTGATCCTATTTGGAGTGTTACCACACACAAAATATCCACTGTGACAAGATCCTCAGGTAGACCTGCAATCTACAGATTAGATTCGGCTGCTCCTCAACGTGGATTTACACGTGAACAATTACAAATAATTCCCGAGGATACACAACTACCACCGCGATCACTTAGCTAGCACCCCGACGCCGATTACACTCGAGACAGGTCAACATCACATTTTCTCGTGTATGACCGCGACCATTATCTTTTCTATCTACGGTAAATTGTCTTGAATCATTACTCGAATACCTCCACAACATTATACAATTGCAACTTGCGCAATGATTATTCTGCTGATGTTTTAACTCAATAATAAATTCAGCATCAAGATCAAAGTCGTGTTTATTTTTTTTATCAGATTGTTTGTATCCGATTAATTTTTTTCTTATTATATCATCATCGATGATGTTAAATTTATTAACGATTTCAGGAATTATAATTCTACGTAATTGAGATATTTTTCTCACCCTCGATACCGCTAAATAGACTAAATTTGACCACTCGATACGATCGTCTACAATCCAGACTCGTGTGTCAGAAATAGTTAATCCCTGAGACGAGTGGATCGTCATAGCGTATCCCAACATCCATGGAGATTTGTCAGCGCGTAATGCATCTTCGACCACACTGATATCAACAGCGACAATATCATTTAATACGAGATTTTGATTCTCAGTCTGCCCTGGAATATCAACATTAATATTCTGTTTTCGTGTATCTGATGGTCTATAACACAACGGTACGGGTAATTCTGAGTATTTTTCTTTATGCAGCTGAAATAACTGCTGCTGTAAAGCGTCTCTGATTATTTTTCTACTTGCTACTATTAAATCGGTGGGTCTCCATAAATTCAAAAAATTACTCATTGAGGTCTCTGAGATTACTCCGCGTATTATTTCACACTGAATTTTTTTATTGATTGTAATCTGATTAATTTTTTAAACTCCTTTAAATTTGCATCGAGAGCTCTATGATCATCACCTATTTCTTCGTAATAATCAACGAAATTTTTTAACCAATCATGTGGAGATGGTCCAACAAAAGGCGGCGGTTGACCATGATCGCCACACATTATTATAGCGGTATTTTTCGTCAACAACCAATCAAGAAACGTTTTTAATGTATCCAATGACACCGTACATATCTAGTCCCAAATAATTATCTTAGGTATATATTTTTCTCCCATTCGTTCAGGAGTCCATGTATCCCCGCGCCACCGAAAGAAACTATGATACGTACACGATTGTACTTGTCGTTGTTTCATCTCCCGTGCAAGTCTATGCGTGGGTGTCAGCACGATCATATCTGAATTTCTAAAAACATTAATTGCTCGAGTCGTCTTGCTGCATCCACCAGGTCCATTGAGATATAATGTCTTATATCTAGATATTGGATCACTCAACGATGGCGCTTTCGACATTTCTGATATTTTATTACCCTTACGATAAAAATCTCTCATTGGAACATCTGCTGATTCTGTATAATTGTGTAATATTTCCTTTTTTATTCTCCACGAACTCCATCGTTCATCATTACTTGTAAATTTCATAACAGACTCTAAATATTTACTCGAAATATAAAACGAATCTGTTGCGACTCTGACTGCGGTCTCAGGAAATCTATTAATCATCGATAATAAATTTATAGAAACATAAGCCAACATGGAAGATCTTAGATGAGTATACTGTGGGGAGACATCATTTATACAACTAACGATCGTACCCAATTTTGTTCCGTCGGATAAATAAACACTTTCTCGATTCACAAATATATCTTTCACTGTTGTATCAGCGATTATAAAATCGTACTCGGCATCATCTAGAATTAATCGTGCGTGATGTCTTTTATGATCATATGCACCACCTTGAGTAAATTTACCTATAATTTTTCTACCGAGATCTTTTGCGGTTTTGAGTTTAATCTCGAGAATTTTAGGAGCTTCTTTGATAATATCATCTTCGGAAACACCAGGACATTTTTCTTTAAACTCGCTAATAACTTCATCAATACTGATAGAATCTGACATGGGCAACCAAACTTCGGTCTGCGCGTGATATGATATAATCGCCTCACTGACAACCAACGATGTCAGTACCGCACAATCTAGCATATATCGTAATAAAACTATAGGCACCCAACGTTTTTCACAAAAATGTCTGCCAAACCAAACATAACAAATCTTGTGAAGATTTTCGTTAAGCTCGAATGATTCAACACAAGCGAATCCAGTCAGATCAAAATCAGGTAATGGTCCATTAATTGCCACTCGCGTCATCTCGTTTGTAGGGTGACCAAATCTTCTAAAGTATACAGAACAATCTCCGTATCCTAGAAAACTTCCCTGATAACATGCAACCATATCAACCGAAATAACATCATTGTAATTATACTTGGTATTCCACAATCCGCCGTGTCCGTATTCGACGCAACTTGCGCTTACGTCCTCGAGTAAATCAAATCGTGTTGGTTTCCATGAATTTTTTTCTCTAGCAAAGTGAGCCGCAACAGATGGAACGGTAAAGCAATTAGTTAGTAATTTATCGGTATTTTCCGCGTGCTTGCACTCTAAAAACTTCTCCACGAGATTTTTCATATCGTCATGGAGAAATTCTGTTCGATATATTTCACCGTTTGGTCTAACAAACTGATCAAATCCACCTTCCTCCTTACTTTTAAATAACCATACCGATACAGGATCGTTTTTACTTATTTCGTTGATAAAATCAAACATACTCATGTCTGAGGGGTAAAATCTAACAGTTCGATCACGTGGAAATATTGTTACTGCGCTGGTCCATGCGTGCGCGTTATGATCAATATTATTTATTGAAGCTCCTTTCGATTTATATTTTGATTCGTGCAGTATTTCTCCCGTTATTGTCGCTACGGTTATTGGAAATTTTAATATTTTTCCTAACTCAGCAACATCTTTTATTGTAGCACCGGTATCCTTAACTGAATCAGCCCACGAGTTTATTTTTTCACGTCTTAAATCAGTTAATCCGTTTCCACGCATCGCGTTTGTAAAGTGTTCTATTACTCGTTCGGCTACACAATTTAACCTTGAAAATTTCATGGGTGTCAGTTTATCAACGTTGGGTTTTTTATTTATCTCATAGATTCCATAAATAACTGCTCTTACAGGATACGCTCGCTCATAATACGGTTTGTCAATACCCGTCAATAGACCCGGTCTGGAATTTTTACTTAATATGGCAATTTTACTATTACCAAGGACAGGATCATATTTGTCACGGATAATCCAACTACCTGTTTCTTTTAGTACAATAAATTTTACTCTGAAGAAATATTTTTGATACCCTCGTATTCAGTGATGTAGTTAATGATAGTTGGCGCTCGCTTGTCATTCATTGTAGCGTCCTTAACAGAGTCGACACTGACTTTGTCAGTGTTGCGAATAATCTTGAACGTTGACCATGTATGAGATGCACCATCCGCGTAAAATTCTTTCTTGGCGTCGTGAATTTTATTGATCAAACTTTCATTTTTCGGATCAACCAATTCTCGTACTGGTAAGTCGGGAGATAATCTGTCGAGGTTGAATTTATATTTAGAAGGCCTAGTTTGGGATAATCTCTCAAACTCGTTCATATAATTAAAACAAATATTTAAATAAAGAATACTATATATACAATGTCTCAATGCAGATGGTTCATGATCGGTTTAGTAAATTGATGCAATAAATCCTGTGGAGGTGAATTTTGTTGGATGCACTTACAAAATATACGGCGAGGAAGCTTAGGACCAATACCATGTCTGCAATGTGGTGTTGGGGTGCGAGGAAAAACAGAATTATGTGGAAAGTGCTGTGGAAAATAGTTCAGAGAACTTAAAGATATTATGACAACAACAAAAAATAATAATGGTGAAAACGCGATAAAATCCGTGGAGGATTATATATCAAGATTTCAGACAAACAATGATTTAAACAAATAATATTATTGCATATATGGAGCAAAATAAATTTGTCCCACATCCTGTCATAACAAACTATGAATCGGATCGTAATGGTATGATTAGAAACTGTAGGTTGAAAAAACCAGTTGGTTATATCAATGATTTTGGTTATCTCATATTTACTGTTGGGAAGAAACATTATCGCTGTCATAGATTTCGTACGAGTGTTTCAACGGATTGATCAAAGACGGTCTTGTGGTCGATCATATTGACGGGGATCCTCAAATTAATAGTTTATCCAACCTTCGAGTTGTCACACAGAGCGTGAACTCTGCATGTGGTAATACTGGAAGATGTAAAACAATTGTAAGAAGGGCAGTAAAGTCTATAAACATAGAAAATGGTGAAGAAATAATATTTCAGTCAATGTACTAAGTCGCGAAATACTTTGATATTAATTCGCCTTCAGTGCAATTTGTCGCGGAAAATATATATAAAACCGCTTTGTCAAAAAAATGTAAACAGAGAATTACCTTTCAGTATTGTTAACTATCATCACCACCTCGAATTATGTTTATTTTTTTGGTCAGAAATTATCATTATTATACTACTTATTTTTTGACTCATGAAAGGGAGGTAATTTTATGATCCTCGGTATATGGTCATAATCATCTGCGGTTTCTAACTCACAAAAATATGCAGTTCGTGTATTTTTCTGTTCTATTCGTGAAGCATTTAGAACAGCGCAACACATAGACGGCACATATATTTCATCTAAACTACAGAAAACCGACATGTATATTCCAGCTTACTGAGTGCAGAATCCAGCGTCTAGTCTGTATCGATCGTGGCGGGTTAATTTTAGATCTACAGTACAGTACATGGATCCTGCATGTATTTACTCGATTACAGAAATGCATGTATAATAGTGTTTGGAATTAAAAATCAGTTGCATTTTCCTTGTTCAGTGCAGAAATATAATGCGAGACTGTGTACGTATGTGTGGTTATTTATTTATCAAGTAATACTCCCTTTGACCATGTTCACGGATACAGATTTACGAATGGAAAATCTCGTAACCGTCATAGAGAGGATGGAAAAATCTAGCAGTTAGATGATCTGGACCGGATGTTCTATCGTAGATGGCGTGGTATAGTAAATAGGAAATTCCTTAATCCAGCTTTCTAAATCTAACTTGTTTGGTGAGAACGTATTTCTTGAATTCAGAATTGTATTTTGAGCAAAAATATTTGAAATTAGTTCCTTTTCAATGATTATTAGCTATATATTAACTTCCGAAACATATGTTTGTAACAAGATTCGATAGCTCAATCGGTATCGTATTGGACTGTGACGATCGCGGTCCAGGATCGAATCCCCATGGCTGACAACTGGTCGGTGGGGTGCGCATAATTGCGATTTTTATAATAATTGGGGGCACCGCAAAACTCCCCGCTCAGCAAAACTCAATCACATATCAACCGGTGGTTGATACATATTTTTGTATCACCCACGGGCTTGATTATTGTGGGTGGGGTTTTGCTAAGCGTATATATGTTTGTGCCGTCCTTCATTCATTCATTTCATTCATTCATTCATTTCATCTCATTCATTCATTGTATATATTTCATTTCATCCTTAATGAACTTGCTAAAAAACTCGAATAGAAGTTCATTTCATAATATATGTTGTGCCGTCCTTCATTCATTATATGCATAATCTGAGCTCGCTAAGACACTCGAATAGGGGCTCGTCATCCATAATCATCCATAATCTGAGCTCGCTAAGACACTCGAATAGGGGCTCTTCATTCATTGTATATGTTGTGCCGTCCTTGAAACATCCCGACGAACTCGCTAACCAATCGATAGGGGTTCTACAGGGATATTTTTTTTTTTTATTTTAAAGATTTATATATTATATAATGAACCATGAAAATATCAAAGACATTATTTCTGCTATTAAAAAGCTAGAAGAAAACGGAATTAATATATCTGATGAACTAAATCCTGAAAAAATAATATCTGATTTTGAAACGTTAGAAGAAATTAAAAATGAAAATAAGTATGTTCTATCATCTCAGTATAAGTTCATAAAGCGGATTCAGGCAGCTATGTTTCAGTCACTGGCTATGGTGAACGATGATCAAGTAAATGACTTTATTCCTCTTTCTGTTGCAGTAGAAAAGGTCAGATCGGGATTATCCAACGAGTATGAAACGAAAAAAACAATCAGTACCCGCATAAGATACTTAAGAAAAATTATGTCAGCGGGTAAACGACCAAAGCAACCCTGAGTAGTAATATAATTTCCCTCATCATGTATATCACATCAGAATTAATTTATATAAAAAATAAAATATTTCAGAATAATAATAAAATATTTCAGAATAATGATAAAATATTTCAGAATAATAATAAAATATTTTTTTGTAGTATTTTTGGGAAAACTGATTAATTTGCATAATTTTCAGTACCAATTACTCCATCAGAATTAGCAAACTGATTGGTTTGTATAATTTTCAGTATCAATTACCCCATCAGAATTAGCAAACTGACTGATTTGCATAATTTTCAGTACCAACCACCCCATCAGATTGATTCATTTCAGAATAATAATAAATTATTTCAGATTATACAAAATTGATTAATTTGTGTAATTTATCCCATCAGTGATTATATTTATTTATTTAAAAAATATTTTTTTAAGTTGATCGACTTTAATACAGGAGTGTGCATAATTTAGAATCTGATCTCTGCTACAAATGATCTTGATAATATGTTTTTGACGGAGTTCATCTAACTGTTCTTGTGTTAATAAGAAATCCTCGCTTCCGTATTCATCAATAACTAAATTCCTCCGTGTTTTGTGAAAACACTGTTCTGATGGCGTTTTCAAGTACTTCTTTGTAATGTATAAAAACCCTCACGTGCTGGTACATTATATAATATTTACTGGATTAATTAAGATTTCACATACAGATTTATTCACAAGCTCTTCTCCACGTAGGTCAATTAAGCGATTAAGGTGGTCTGTGAGCTTAAAATTTATTCGTGTTAACATATTATTCTGACGCCGCAGGTACACAGGATTAGTTGGTTCTTGCACGATTAAACTTCCAGGGGATACTTGTGGTGTAAATGTATATAAAATATATCCCTGTTGAGCCTGATTTGATTTTCCGAGATCTGTTTGATAGCTGCCATCGACTACGTCACAAACCAGATTGACCACGATCGTGCTGGTTATATTAACGATTCCTGGAGATACGTGCCTGCCGCCGCCGTGTGGATCGTTATTGTATCTTAGAACAGTTGGAGGTGGTGCTAGTTTTCTCCATGCATCGAGTATTTTAGGAAAATATTCATCAGTGACATCATTGACAGATTTTCTCCGAGCGTCCGGGTCATAATCCGGAAATTTGAACGTCGGTATATCAGATTCCTTGATTTTATATTTATCAATTAAAAACTTTTTTGAAGCAGGAGATGATTTTAAAATGAGGTCTATAATTTTGTTGTGATTGCGTTCTATAGCTTCTGCGATATAATTCAGAATTTCTATTTGTTTGATAATTTCCCCTCGTGTCTCGTGGGATGTTATATCGAAAAGATACTCATTGAGGCGTTCACGCAGTTTATTTAGTTGATCTTTATGATCAAGATTAATTTCTTCTTCGTTAATATGATTACGGAGTGTACTTTCTGGTAAACCTGAAAATATGCCACCACCATAACCAATTAAATCATCCAAACTAATATCCCACGTTCGAAGTCCACGCCACCACCACCAAATACCTGTCATTTCAATATCGTGACGAGAGCTATTTGTTGACGTAAAATCAGATTTTTTCGGTTCTGGTGGTCCTTCATACACCGGGGGAACATCCGGCCAACCTAGTACGGATCTTATCGTGGATTGATAGATATCAACGGCATAATCAGGAGAATGTATCTCAACCGTCGAGGACAACGTCGGTTCATAAACGTTAATTGATATTTTTGCTTCTTTTCTGGTTATTGATTTTATTCTACGTTGAAATTCCTCATTGATTTGTTCCATATCATAACTATCAGTGGGTATTCCAACATCTATCCAGTCAGGAGTACCATCTGGTTTGTTCTTGTTAGCAAATATAAGTAAATTTTTTGCTGGTGTACCATTAAATGATTTTGATCTGATATTCGGCCAGCTGTAATATACCCGTAATTGAGCTAATGCTATTTCTTTTACTGGAATTGCAGTAGGAAAGTTAATACTAAATTCAGGATTAGATGAACTTACCGAGATCATCATTATCTTTGGCGGAGTTGTATTAGTCACGATCTGCTGAAGTTATTCTGTCATTATTAGTACTTATGTCTTTAATACCGATACCTTCGTCGTATATTTTAGTCATCATTGAAAACTCGAAATCAGATATAATTCCATCCCTGAGACTCGCTGATAACAACGAAGATAACTTCGAGTATGCTACCGTCGCTGTATGTAATCTTATCATGTAATCGGATAATTTTTCATTCGTGCAGGTACATATTTTTTTGCGATGATATTAAGCACACCTGTAATAGTTGTTGCTGCTGAAATACAAATAGATACAGCCACTGGTGCCATCATTGTCACCGCTGATAATATAATACCTGTTCCAGCAACAACAGCGGATACTGAATAAACAATCACATCAACGATAACTAATCGTCGTCGATATTTTTTACTTTTACTGTATACTGTTCGACTCGATCTTTTAATGCTGCCTGCCATTCACGCGCTTGATTGTACCTGTATTGTGCACCGTCCATATATTTTTATGCAGTAACCAATTGAGGTGTTTCAGCTACAAATTCCAAACACCACCAGTAAGATGTTGCGTTTAATGTTTTATCAGCTGCTTCCAGAATAAATATTTCTTCGGTTCCGCTATTTAATATAACAGATACAACTCCGGAAAACTTATCAGTTGAATGGTGCCATGGATACGTTGCAAATATTTCAAATTTTGCAGCACTAAACACAGACAGCCTGTACACGCCAGTGACTGTTGCGGTATATTTAATAGTTTTATTTTGCTGCGACCATGTTGCAAATCCCGATGATACCGTGTATACGATGTTGGTAATATGCCCGGGAGTTATTCCGGCTGCGATTTTAATCAGACTGGTTTTATTAATGATCTTTGTTTGATCGTGTCTAAGTTAGTTTTGATATCAACGAGTTTTATGTCAATGGCGTGCGAAGTGCCGAAGAATTTATCCATATAATCATCGGTTTTTTGATGGTTTCTTCGAAATCTTGTAAAAGCGCCTACATGAACGTCATACTCGGCCCGCAACGTGGATAGTTTACCATCTACGGTGTCGACATATTATTTTGTTGCTGCGTCTTCGTCGGATGTTGGATCTCTTAAAACTACTATTTTATTCCCGTTCATGCTGAGTTCACCCGTCATTGTATCACCAGTGTTTCTTACACGATTAGCAACGCTTCTTGCAATTTCATCTCTGATGGTTGTAAAAGATACACTTGAATCCTTGATTTTGCCGCTGTCAGTAAACACAGGAATATTATCCGTAACTGCACCGAGTACTGGTTGAACTATATCATTCCATCTGATGTTGCTCGTTTTTAATTTTCCGTATCGATCCTGAAAAATAACAACCTTATCTGGGTCAACTCCAGCAAGATTCATGATATCAGCAATTTCATCTTTAGTCGCGTACTTTGACAGATCAACGTCGGATTTTTTTTCTTACTGGTAGAAGAAGATCTTCCGTAAATATCAACCATTATATTTTAAGATCCAAGATCTGTTTAAAACGCTTTACGCGCAACGAATTGGTTGCTTGTATAATCATGCACGACTTTATGTGGCGGTTTGGATGATTTTGATACAGCGTTAAGTACATTAATTACTTCACGGCCGCATATTGGCGGATCTGTCATTGCTTGTTTGGGTAGCGTTGAATACCAAACTTTGGAACCAGAGGTTCTTGCGTGAAGTGGTGCAACATATTTGATAAATTCAACAGGTGGAGCTAACCCGTACGAATCAAAATAAACGATTCCACATGGATCTACCGCGTATGATACCCAATGAGTACGGGGTCCTGAATTTGAGTCGAGATTAATAATACCTGTTTCGAGTTTGATTGGTTGTTTTGGTAATTGATCTCGCATAAAAACACCTCTAAAGTTTTTTTATTTTTAATCGTTTAGCAGCATCAAGTAAATCAAAATTTGATGCTGGAACATCTAACGTGGAAGCCTTAGACGTCTTCCCCAACGAGATCCCAGCAATCTTAGGCCGCGTCCCTTTTTTGTATCCATTTCCAGTTGCTTTCTTTAGAGCCATTCCAGCAGCTGTTCCAACAGCACCTCACGCGGCTGCTTTTGCTACGGCTGGAGCGGCAGCAGCTATTAACGCTGGAATAGACGCAAGAAGTGGAAATATACCACCTGTTTTTACCATGTCCTTGATGGCACTCGGAGAAAGATGGAACTGAACTCCAGTTTTTGATTCTAGGGCTTTATTGAAATGTTTAATCTGATTATTTGTCAACGATAATTTGTTTGGACCACCACCCATCTGATCTCGTTTTAGTGATATATTAGTTCCGCATTTGCTGGTGGTTTTTGACTGAAGTTTTTTGACCTGACCAGGAGTCAGAGTAACATTAACATGACCATACGACATTTTTATATAAATAATATTTTTCTGAATAATTAAAGATTTTCCACTGGTGCATCAACGACTCTCATTCGACCACTACCACCTTCAAGTAACATGGCTTTATCGCTAAGTATGACCGCGATTGCCCTATAATCAACACCACCTGTATTCAATGTTGCTTTAAGATGTATATCAACGACAGATTGTTTTGATAGATCAAGATGTTCTAATGAAAAATAATAAATCGGATACAAAGTTCTGAAATCATGTTGCGATATTTGCAATCCAGTATCAACATTTTGATCACGTCCCATGACTGACATTAAACGATGATATGCACGTCCTATACGATTCTGTTCATAATTTAGTTGTATATTTTCTGTTGGTTCTTGTTGTCCTTTTATCCGTAAAGAAATATCTGTGATACCTAGTTTGTCAAATATCATGTGAGATCGAACTTGTGAGCCTAATCGATTAGTTTCCTGAAACGCAAAAAAAATATGTCGCGGTGCAGAAACACCCTGTTGTGATGCTATATGCATTGTGAACTGACCGTTAACGTTAGTTTGCATCCTATCTGTGTTTGTTGTTAACCATGACAACAAGGATTTACCACCTGTGTCCATGAAAGAAATTAACTTTTTTTCTACTGCGATCGTTGGAGTCATTACCGGCATCCACATGAAAGTTTCGATAAAACTACTTTACCAGCATCACCAGCAGGTCTCCACAGAGCATCGCTATCATCACCTTTTCGCACAAGAACAACCGTGTGTCTAGCTCCAAAAATAACCTTTCTAAAATTTCTACAAAATCCAAAAATATGCGACAGTGGAATTGCACATGAAAATCTTTTATTGTCAGGAGACAACATACTTCTACGTGCTGCAAATCCCAAGTTGAAATTTTCGCCAGAACCATGAACCACTGGCCACACATCAGCATCATTGTTATCGGCAAAATTTCTTGGTCGTCTTATATTATACGGATCGCTTTCAGGGTGATTGGAGTTATCTTTCACAAACATCATTGTAGGACCTGCTGATCTTGCATAATCATCAGAATATCTTGCTAATCCTATTATTGTTGTAGCAACGTCGACATCTTTCTGAATCGATTCGATATTTTTTCTATCGATCATATAAGTGGCGTTATCAAACAGTGCCATGATCCCGTTGTTGACAAAACCAACTTTTACTGCACCTCCGTAATTAGTATCATCCGTTTTTACAATTGTACCTTCTACCTCAAGAAACACCTCAGCGGGTAAAAAGTATCTACTTGTATCATGAACTTGTAGTTCAATTCTTCCACGTTGATCTGGTATTCGTGTTTCATAAGAACAAAACTGATAATCACGTACCGATTCATCATTAAGGACAGGTGCCTCCATATCAAATGCTTCATCGGATTCACGCTTAAACATTTTATTATAATTATTTTCGTCTAACACGAAAACCGGGTTTGGAAACTCCACTCCCTGATATCATGCTTGAAATATTATTCCCTGATTCACCGAGTCCTTGATCTGCTATCAAATTTGATGTTATATTTCTTTCTGCCTCTTCAGATAATTCCGCTAGTTTTTTATTTGCAGCCTGATTTATTATTTTACTTACATCTGCGTGCATAATTTCAGTACTTGGTAATTTTACCGGTTGTTGTTTTCGTCGCAATAATCGTGCTAGTCTTTCTTTGATTGCCGAAAACGCCTTACCAGCAACATTGACATTTGCTCCAGGAACTTTATCACGAACAATATCAATAGCTTTCATCGATAATTGTTTTACAGCGGGTGCTACTTTTGGAGCCATCCTTGTAAATAATCTCCGCACAACATCACCAAGTCCATCTCCGTAAGTAGCTCTGTAGATTGGTAATCGTGAGTTCACCGCTCTGACCTGCACGGGTTTACGATGATTATTATGTATGATCATCTTATTTTATTTGTTATTTATTTAACAACTAGTCATCAACAAGTTCATCGTTAAGTTCTCGGTAAACTCCGATATCCATGATACCACCTTGAAATAATCGCCGGCAAATATCAGCTGCTTAATTAATTATTTCTGGGTGAATTATTTCCAGATCGTTTTCCTCCTATGAGAACTTCTAACCGTGACACATCATTAATGATATTGTCAGGACAAACAAAATTACCTCCGAAACCACTACCAGTAGCTCCTTCTGCTGTTTTCTTAAATGGTCTTAAGGGTGATCTTTCCTCTGCTGATTTTTTAAGTAGCTCTTTAGACCTTTTAAGTTCCGGCTTCAACCTTTGCTGCGGCGAAGAAGATTGTTGTTGTTCTGTTTGTTGCAGAGGTGGAGGAAGTTGATACTGGGAGAGTTGTTCTTGTTCTAATCTCTCTCTATAAAGTCTTTTTACTTCTTTATCAAGATTTTTGTATTCTTGACCTCTAGCTTGATTTTTTGTTGTAATATACACGATATATCCATCTAATAAGATTATCATCATTCACTTTTTCATGACGGGGTTTTAAAATACCAGATTTATTAAACATACTATTTAATATTATTTCGGGTAATTTTTCTCTTTCAGTATTTCTAATATCTTCGACAAACCCTTTCTTAAATTTTGCAATCAATTCTAAGTTTTCTTCTATTGATTCGGTTTCAGGTGTGTGTTCTTTTCTCACGTCGGCGACTTCAGTACGAAGTTTTCCAATACTTTAAAGTATTTCCTCACCAACAGGTGGAGGTTGAGCCGCAGCTATATCAATTGGAAGATCTCGTAAAATCTTCTTTGTCTGTTTAGTTCTTCTTGCCATTTTTTCAGTTTGTTCTGCTGTTTGTTTTGATACCGGAAGAACATCTTCTTTGATGACAGCTGTAACTTGTTCAGTAGCTGCAGTGACGGGTTTAAACAGTTTTTTAGTTTCTTCTTCGTACTCAACTTGTGCTTCTTGCTGCGCTTGTAGATTTTTTCTAAACGAGTCTCTGACAGGAAGAAATTTTTAATTGCTTCTAATCGTTCTCGTGCTATTCTTGCAGTATGAGATTCTGGATGTACCATTATTTTTACTATAACAATTTTTTAATTGATATCAGCAGCAGAAGGGGTGATGATAAAATTAAATTGAATTAAACAGATATCATTAATATAATGAACAATTATACGTGGCTGCGTCAAGGAACCACTAACAAATGCAACAAAAGGTGCCGTGGAGAATATTGCAGGAGACATAATTATATTTTAAAGAAAAATCCTCATGCTGGTTCACGAAGTTGTGTTGGATGTAACAACGGCGTTAGAGGATTATATCAGATTTGCAAAAATTGCAGTGGAGATCGATACAGAAGTTTGATGATATATTACAGAAAAAGAAAAAACATAAATCCAAAAATAGAAAAACCACCATCAGAACTTGAATATTACTTGAAACATAGAACAAAAGATTCCCAGGATTCAGATGAAGATTCCCAGGATTCAGATGAAGATTCCCAGGATTATTCAGAATAACACAGCAGCAGAGAGGGCTCGTCTACAATTCTGTTTGGGACAAGCAATAACCGTAGACGTGGTATTGACCTCTATGAAGGGTCACTATTTTCTTTGTCTAAAAAACGTACGTGACGCGTTAAGTGGTCTGATCGCCCTCTCTGCTGCTGGAGCGATCTACCTTCTGGCGTAAGTAGTGAAGTGGGCCACCCTAGCGTCAATGGAAATTAGCATTACAGAGACCCCTGGGCCACTCTAGCGTCAATGGAAAATTAACATGGAGAAAAATAGTGGGCCACTCTAGCGTCAAGGGGAATTTAACATGGGAATAAATCGTGGGCCACTCTAGCGTCAAGGGGAATTTAACATGGGAATAAATCGTGGGCCACTCTAGCGTCAAGGGGAATTGAATATGGAGAAAAATCATAGGACAATCTAGCGTCAAGGGAAATTGAATATGGGATTTTTTTTAATTTTTTTTTTTAAAAAAATAAAAAAAAATTTTTTAAAAAAGGGGTAGGCAATTGAAAGTCATTCTCTTTTCGAGAAATATGGGTGGCCCTGAAAAGGGCCTTTGGGTTTATGTTAATGTATCCATTAACATAAAGGGCACCGCATTGGTCTTCTTCTTGTCCTTAGGCTGCGTTTCACTGTTGGCCCGTAAATCAGCACTCTTTTGAGGCATCCTTGTCTTTCTACGTAGATCCTACGTATCCACAGACTGGTGTCTGTCCTGTGGACAACAGTCCACTTAGACCGGACATACATGAGCATGTCCGTCCTAAACATCATGGAAGACACAAGGGTGGATGATTCGACTGTGGTCCACATCTTGAAGCGACGAGAACAGGTGAATCAATGCAGTGAACTGCGCTTATTTATAGGTAGAGGAAGGATTGAAACGGATTGAGTTCATTCACCAATCCGAACACGCGTTACAAAATTCAGTCAGCCCGCATCCAATCCGAAGAGATCAGTCTGTGACGTCACGTAGTCTATATAGATTCGCTAGCGCTTGTGTGCAGTCAATCTATGCGACGGTGATTCAACATGACGGAAACTCAGAAAACGATCCATTGGGGTGCACCAGCAGGGGAGTCCGCCCAAGGGAACCCGGACTTACTTTCAGAAGAGGTGAATTGGGATTTTGTGGATTTTCTTACCTCGCAAGAATTTGTTCCGGAACCTTCGTTACCTTCTTTATTACCGCAAGTGGAGAATTTTAGACAGAGACAGAAAGAAGAATTGGAGAAATTTACACAACGACAAAAGGAAGCGGAACAAGCTTTTCTCCTACAGCAACAGCAGCAAGAAGAAGAGGTAGAAAAAACAACAACAACAACAACAAGAAGTAGCAGCAAAGAAACAAGAGAGTGAAAATCAAACGGTCACGGTACTGTTGGACATTTTAGCGGAGTTAAGAAGTCTGAAACAAATGTATCAGACTTCTTTATTACGACCGAAGAGAATACGACCTTCCCGAGCTAAACACGTTAACCCTGTGACTAAGCCTACCGTACCACCCTTAGTGATTTCAACCCAATCATCATCATCAACAGTACGCAGTCCAGAAGTAGGCCTTGGCCGTGGCAAAGGCTTAAGGCAGTTAAAGTTGATTGCTAAAACTCACCCCTACACCAAATAAAGGCCCTTTTCAGGGCCACCCACATTTCTCGAAAAGAGATAGCCTTTCAATTTGCCAATAACTCAAAAAAAAAAAAACATTTTACCCCCTTTAGTACGTGTCTTTGTATAAGTGCGTGAGTGTACGTTCTTATTTTAAAATCAAAACTCAAAGACACTTACCTTATATAATTAATTTATTCTTTTCTCCATTGTTACAATCCAATTAACAATTCACAATTCAGAACACTTTAATATAAAGTTCATTGACTTCTTCTTTCTCCTTGTTTAGTCTCTCTATTTTTTGAATTTCTTCACCGTCTTTTCCTCTTCTTTCTCCTCAATTTCTTCCCTTCTTCTTTTCTTCTCCTTTTTCTTTGCTTCTTGTAAATATAATTGTCTTCTTTCTTCCTCTTCTTCCTCTGAAGAATCCCTCTCTTCCTCTGAAGAATCCCTCTCTTCTTCTGAAGAATTCCTCTTTTCTTCTGACTCCTCTTGTTTCTTTTTTGGGCAATCTGGAGACCAATGTCCTTTTTCTTGACAATAATAAGAGGTATCTTTACTTGTCTTTTTTAGCCCCTGTTTTTTTTCTTTTTTGACGGTCTGGACACTCTGAAGACCAATGTCCTTTCTTCTGACAGACATAGCAAGTATCTTGACTTTTGTCTCGAAAGGAAGGAGAGTAGTCCGTAGGCTGGTCTGAAGAGAATTTTCTAATGACTCCTCGCAAAGCTCTGACGAAACGTTCCATCTGGTTAGTCTCTTCCATCGTTGTGCTCGGCTTGAGAGTGAAATGAATAGTGAAAGGACAAGGTACACACCCTTTTATATACGCTGGTCTGCCATGACTATAAATTAGTCTATGGTGTTTAAACTTGAGTCATTTGACGTTTTGCACTCAAGATGAAACGATCCTATTCATTTGAGAAGAAAGAAGAAGAAAGTAAGAGGCAGAAACGTGATCTATCGCCTCCTACCAGGGCTGAAATCTAGGTACAAATTCATGCCAGTGATTTTGAAGAGGACATGAGTGAACCAGAATCCGAACCCTCTAAACCAAGTTCACCACCCTTAGTCAACCCTGAAAAATACTATTCCATTCGAGAGACGGAAAAGCGTTCCTCTAGAAAGTTTAGAACCACGGCTTACAAATACACAGTGAAGTTTAAAGATTTCAAGGCTGAAGTGCCGTTAGAGAAAGCAGAAGTGTTTATCACTGGGGTGTGGGATTCTTTGCTCACCGCACTCAAGCGACAATGTCAACCCAAAGAAGACGATCGCTTGAGACTTTCCATACAACACGACGGTTTGAAATCCCCTGTTTGGATCGAGTTTAGCACCCCTGCAGAATTGACAGCTTCCAAAGTCATGGACAAGATTCAACACGTACAACAATCTAATGACCAGTTTGACATCACCGATGGAAAAGCCACACTGGACATGACCCACGTCTCTCCTCCTCAAGGGACTGGACGCAAAAAGATGTTATTGGTGGACGACCTTCGCAACACCAAAACAAGTCTCGTCCGAATTAACAACCCTCAAGACCAGATGTGTTTAGCCTGTGCCATAGTGGTGGGACGAACCTATGCCAACAAGAACGACACGGTAGAATGGAAAAGAACCTGGAGAACTATTCAACAATCCGACCGAGCCAAACAACGAAACGAAGCAGAACTCCTGTTACAACAAGCCGGACTGTCCAAAGACATACCCTGTGGCATTCCTGAGATGCAAAAATTGCAAGATGCCCTAGCTCCACAATACACCTTGAAAGTGCACCCTCAAGAAATGCGCGGGCCTCTGTTGTTTCGAGGGCAAGATTTTAAGGATGGAAAATACATTCACCTTTATTATCACGATGACCATTTCGATACCATTACCAGTATCACTGCATTCCTGCGATACGGTTATTATTGTGAGAAATGTGATTATGGTTATAACAATCGAGAGCAACACAAGTCTTGTGGATGGAAATGCCCAGGATGTTTGGCCTCTCCGCCCTGTCTGAGCGAAGAACCAGTGCCTTGTTCAACTTGTCTGCGCACGTTTGTCAGCCCTACCTGTTACCAACAACATTTGAAGACGCAAGGTTCACAGAAGAAATGTGCTTGTCAACTCCTGAGAATGTGCCCTACCTGTGGACAAGGCATACTTACCAATAATGCCAAGGCACACGTATGTCGAGGAAAGAAAAAATGTCACATTTGTCACCACATCCTGGACTTGGAACACCAATGTTACGTGCAAAAATACCAACCCCCACCAGAAAGAGGACGGTCACAAGAAGAAAGGCAATTTCATCTTTTTCGATTTCGAATGCATGCAAGAGACCGGCATTCACATTCCTAATTTCTGCGTGGCTCATCGAGCGTGCGAGAAGTGCATTCAAGAACCTATCTTCAGTCATTGCCCTCACTGCAGCAAGATTCCTGGAGGGCGTGAAAAAATCTTTCGAGGACCGAACACGTTAGCCGATTTTACCCAATGGGTCTTAGACCCCATCGACAAGACGTGGAGCCAAGAGGACATCGAACGTTACGGAGATTGTCATCGTCATGCCACAGTGATGGCTCACAATTTCTCCGGATACGATGGACAGTTTCTTCTCAGATACTATACGGAACAAGGCACCGAGCGTCCTAAAGTGACTTTGAACGGAGCCAAAATCATTTTCATGCAAGTGGGACAAGTACAGTTTAAAGATTCGATGAGCTATTTGGCTATGCCTTTGAGTCGAATGCCTAAAACGTTTGGAATGACAGAAATGGCTAAAGGGTACTTTCAGTACGGAAGCCAATCAACACGCCGTTCTACCCCATTTACCTGAGGCTCACTATTACGACCCTGACAACATGCGTACTGAACAACGAGAAGCTTTCTACGCCTGGTACCAGGCTCACGCCTCGGACCCTTTCGACTTTCAGGAAGAAATGCTAAAGTATTGTCGTTCCGACGTGGACATTTTACGGCGTTGCTGTGGAAAATTTCGAGAACTGTTCATGGAACACGGAGGGGTCGATCCTTTGAAAGAAGCTTGCACCATTGCCAAAGCGTGTTCGTTAGTGTAACGACAACGATTCATGCCTGAAAACACCGTGGCTGTCATCAGTCCTCAAACGACCCACTATGTCAAACGTCAATACTCGGTCAAAGCCCTACGTTGGTTACATTACTTGTGCGACAAGGAAGACAAGTGGATTCAGCATGCCCGCAACGGAGGGGGCGAAAAGACCATCGGAACGTATTCGGTCGATGGCTGGGACTTAGAAAACCCCAAGATCGTGTACGAGTTTAACGGTTGCTTATTTCACGGATGTCCCGTCTGTTACCCTGATCGTAGCACTAAAAATCAGTTTTTACAACGAACCATGGAAGACTTCTACCAGGACACTTGTCAGCGGCGCCTAAAGTTGGAACAGCAAGGATACCAAGTGGTGGAAATGTGGGAACACGAGTACGATCACCGTATGAAAACCGCTCCCGAGTTTAAACGCCTCGTGGAAAGTTACCAGTTCATAGACCCGCTGAACCCGAGGGATAGTTTGTACGGAGGAAGGACCAATGCCACCTGTTTGCTGTACCAAGCCGACGAAGAGAAAGGAGAAGAAATCAAATACTTGGACGTGTGTTCGCTGTATCCTTACGTGTGCAAATATTGTCGCTTTCCTGTAGGGCACCCACAATTGCTGACGGAACACATCGACCTGAAAAACATTCGACAATACGAAGGCTTGATCAAGTGTAAAGTTTTGCCGCCCACGGACTTGTACCATCCCATGTTACCTCACCATTGTCAAGGCAAACTGATGTTTCCCTTGTGCCGTACTTGTGCCGAAACGTGCAACCAAGACCAACCTTGTCAGCACACCCAGGAAGAACGTGCCTTGACGGGAACCTGGGTCAGCGTAGAATTGTTCAAAGCTCTGGACATGGGATACCACCTGTTAGAAGTGTACGAAATTTGCCACTTTCCCAAGACACAACAATACCACAAGGGTGACCCAACTCAGAAAGGCATTTTCGCCGACTACGTGGATGCCTTTTTGAAACTGAAACAAGAAGCCAGCGGCTATCCGTCCTGGTGTCACACTCCCGAAGACCAAATACAATTCAAAGAGAAATACTATGTACAAGAAGGCATCCCTTTAGACCACCTTGAGAAAAACGAAGGCAGGCGATCGTTTGCCAAAGTGATGTTAAATTGCTTGTGGGGTAAAATGGCACAACGACCGTGTTTACCCAAGACGGAATATTTGACAGAACCTTCCCGCTACTTCCAGATGATTCACGACAAAACCAAATACATGAAACACGTGGACGTCGTTCGCGAGGATTTGATCTTGGTCAATTACGAAGAAGATCTGGACTTTGTACAAGACGGCCCTTTTGGAAATGTCATCATTGCGGCTTACGTGACAGCTCAAGCTCGCTTAAAATTGTACGAAGCTTTAGAACTGTTAGGGGAACGCGTCCTGTACTTTGACACGGACAGTTGCATTTACATCCATCACCCGAGTCAACAGCACCCTGACATCGAAGGAGACCGTTTAGGAGCCTGGACAGACGAGCATCTCGACGACAAGATTCTAAGTTTCGTCAGTGGCGGTCCCAAAAATTACGGCTACGAAAACCGGGACCCACAAGGAGAAGTGCACACGACGTGCAAAGTGAAAGGACTGACTCTGAATTATCGTACCAGTCGTGTGGTCAACTTTGGGGTATTGAAAGAAGCTTTGCAATCGGGAGAGGATGAACACTTTAAAGTGACCACCTATCAACCCAACAAGATTGTACGTTTACCCACTCACCACATCGTCAGTCGACCCTTGGAAAAAGTCTATCAAATCGTGTACCAGAAGCGAGTGCGACTTCCCAATCATTTCACCTTACCGTATGGACACGTCGGTATTGGTCTCTATATAAAAAGGAACCCTAGGCAAGATCGATAGTTCATTGGGACTACCAAGACCGAGGGAACAAGATGAATACTTTCAGAGAAACACAAAACAAGTTGTTTAGAAAGGCACAATTCAAGTGTGAGGCTTCGAAAGTGGAATGCGATTGTGAGCCTTGCGATGGGTACGATGCTGTACGTTGTGACCTTAGCGATGCCGTAAAGCATCATGGGAACTTTAGTGTCACTACCCCTATTATGGAAAGGGATGTTGTGCGTGTCCAACCTGAGGGATGCGAAAGTGATGCCGCTCGTCCTCTTGGACATTTTACTGGGTTTCGTTTTAAAGCGGAATATTCACCTTCACGTCTACCCCCCTACGGATGTCATCCAGCCCTGAGTAAACTCCTGTTCATGTCACCCAACCCTCATCGAAACGAACCTGTGAAAAACGAATATTCGTTTCCTGTGCGTTTGTCGGAATACTGCGACTTTGAAAATCGTCTTCAATCGTTCAAAGGAAAATGGCCTAAGTATCTGGGAGGACCGACCCCCGAAGAATTAGCCAGAGCCGGATTTTTCTACTTGGGCGAAGGAGATAAAGTCAAGTGCTTCAGTTGCGGTGTGTCACTTCACCACTGGGAACCGCAAGATTCGGCCTACGTAGAACATGCTCGATGGTCACCGAATTGTCATTACTTACCCTTAGTGGGACCGAGACATTGAAGTAACTTACCATAATCTGTTCATGGATACTTTACAAGAGAACATTCGTGCTTTGCCTGTGGAGTTGAGAGAACGCATTTACCGAGAGCTGGTCAAAATACAAGTGAAACGTAAAGAACAATTGCATCCGTTACGTCACCGGTGTTTGAACCACTGGTACCTGAAGGCTATACAAGGACTGATTCAATTGAAAGTGTTCCATTGGACAGACATTGATCAACGATCCCCTAGTTTTAAAAAGGATTGGTTTGTTATGGACGATTCTATCTACTACATCATTGTAAACTTACTGCATCGAATTCCAGAGGAAGAGTTAACGAATTACCAACATCTTGAACACAATGTCAACTTAGTGAAAGAGGAAACTTCTGAACGACTTGTAATGTGTAAATTAGTGACTAAACGATTTAAATTCGACACTGAAGTAAAACCATGTCTGTGCAAAGAGTACATTTCTTGTGTCAGACCAAAGAGGATTTAGTATGACCTATTCATGGATACTTTGCTAGAGAACATTCGTGCTTTGCCTGTGGAGTTGAGAGAAAGCATTTACCTAGAACTGATCAAAATACAAGTGAAACGCAAACGCAAAGTTATTGAACCGTTTTTAAATTATGCTCTGTTCCAAAGTATAAGAAGACTGATTATGAGTGGATATTACATTAGGCACAAAGGTAAACGAGGCTATTGGCCACCACCCAAGGATTCCAAAAACAGTGTATATACTTATGGATACTTTACAAGAGAACATTTTGGGCTTGCCTGAGGAGTTGAGAGAAAGGATTTACCGAGAGCTGGTCAAAATACAAGTCAAACGTAAAGAACAATTGCATCCGTTACGTCACCAGATCTTTACCACTGGTACCTGAATGGTATAAGAGGACTGATTTGTCAGAAATTGTTTCAGTGGTCAGACCTTGTTAGTGAGTTAGTGAATGAACGAAATGTTCATCATTTTGGTTACTTCGAGATTCACCTAGAGCAACGCATTGAGGAAGACGAGTTAAGGGATTACCAACATATGTTACGTGGAATCTACTTAGTGGAAGAGAAAACTTCTAATCGAAGTTTGAACTGTAGGTTACAGTATTCTAGATTTCCTTCTGGAGAACGAAGATGTCTGGGTAGAATGTACGTGTATTGCTTCCGAAAAAAAAAGAGAGCATAAAAACAGGAATCCATGCCACGGCTTATGTCACAAGTGATTGAACTTAATGACCATATTCAAACCGTGGATTATTACAATCGATTATTACAAGAACTGTATCCATTCAATTGGGGTCGACAAGTGGTGTGTGTCTTAGGGACTTGTTTTCTGGGATTTCGTTTACCAGCCGATTCCTTGTGGACTCTTTACGATCAGTACTTACCACACCCCCATGGCCTTAAAAGGTCACGGAAAACTCCTTTTGCTCAAAGCCTTGCGTTTTCATCTGGATACTTCTCGACCACTACGGGAAAAAAAGATTCGTCAACTTTTAGCTACCCAAGACGTGTATGACGATGTGTGTGTAGCTTGTGACTTACATCCCCATTGGACAGATGTCCGTGCCTGGAAAGAATGGGATTTGAGGCTTGGACCCAAGAAGTGGCCCAGTATGCACGAGAGTTGTTCAAGGAAAAAAGTTACTTTTCAACCCGTGTTAGTGACGGTGCCAGAAGAACCCGTCACCCAGGACGGGACTGTCGTGGACAGGCCTGAAAAAACATATCGGGAGGACACGTGTGACCTTACCCCCTACTATAGAACTGGTTAGAATATTACCCAAAACATGTTGTTGTACAGACACTTGTGTTTATTCCACGTTAATGGTTATCATGTGCCTTTTATCCTTGTACTTAAGCCTTTGGCTTTTATGTATTTTTGTCTTTCGTATTTATGTTTGAAAACATTCAATAAACGTGTTCTGAAAAAAGTATATAAACTCTTGTCTTGTTTGTTTTCGTGTCACAAATGACATTCCTCACACTATGGCTACCTCTGCTGTCTCTGCTCCCTCTTCCTCTACTGTCAAAGTCATCGACGAACACTTAGATCGTGCCAGTTGGGAGGCTTTGTATCTTCGCCATCCCTTTAACATGCTCATTGCTGGACCTAGCGGTTCAGGCAAAACCGAATTCGTCAAACGTTTGATCGAACATAAACATCATTTGATCGATCGGCCACCTCAGCGGATCGTGTGGTGTTACAAAGACTGGCAATCGGCGTACAGCCTCTTGCGAGAAAGTCAAGGCGATTCCATCGTGTTTGTGGAAGGCATTCCTAAAGAAGACGACGGCATCGTCTCTGACTCCCGTCAAACCCATTTGGTCATTTTTGACGACATGTTAGGAGAAGACGAAGAAGAAATTAAACTGTGGTTCACGCGCAAAGGGTATCACCGTAATGCCAGTGTCGTTTACATCACCCAAAATTTGTTTCAACAAAGTAAAGCCCATCGCACCATCAGTCTTAATGCGCATTACGTGGTCTTGTTTAAAAGCCCTCGAGATAAATCGCAAGTGCAAGTCTTAGCCAAACAGTTAGGAACGCCTTGGCTGACTCAGGCGTACGACGTTGCCACTCAAACGCCACACGCCTATTTACTCGTCGATTTGAAACCGACAACCCCCGAGGATTTGCGATTTCGTACCCACTTGTTTCACCACTGGTGCCAAGACGGAGGGCCTGTCCTGTACACGTCTCCGTCCTCGATTTAATTTCACTCCACAAAAAAAAATCTATAAAAACCTCAGACCCTTTTCGTCTGTCTCACACGCAGTGTGAACATGACGTCCCTTCAGTCGCATCTTCCCGTCAAATTGATTCGTGCCTTGTATGGCATCAGTCGAGAAAAAAGTCCACAAATACGATCTCGTGTCTTAGAAGCTAGTCTCAAAGAAGTCTTACGATGGTTCACGGTGACGGCACGTCAAATACTCCAAGGAATCATTCAGATTCCTCATCAAACCAAACGCTTTTTCGATCGAAACAAAGTCGCTTTGGTCCAACTGGCCGACCCCCGCATCGACACTCAAACCAAAAAACAAATCATTTTGAAACCTGGAGGGAGCGGTACTCTAGGAGGGGTCATTATTCGCTCACTCTTAAGATGGGATCCTAATGCCCCCAAAGTTATCCCCAAGAAAAAAGTCCAACGATGCCGCAAGAAGATAAAGAAAAAGACCAGGTCCCCAAGAAGAAGAACAACTTCTCCAGTGGCGGGACCCTCCTCTTACCAGACACCACCAACCCGGAAAGAAAAAGAAGCCCCCAGAAAAAGAAACAGAGAAAAAGTCCCCAGAAAAAGAAAAGCCCACAGAAGAAAACTAGTCGCAAGAGAGGCACTTCTTCTTCGGCCAGGACGCAATCTTACACTCGCAAACCACGACCTGCCACGGCGGTGACCGCGTCTCCGGCAGCCTCACGTTCATCCACTTCTCCATTAATGATACCAAGAACTGAAGAGTACTTGGAGACGTTGATCACACCAAGAACTTCTCCGTTGATGACCCCAAAAAGAACTTCCCCAGAGGCAGGACCCTCCAATTTAGTGGCAATGGCTGCTGCTTACAAAGTACCTTCTCTCAAATTCAAAGTCCAAGAAAGATCGGGCATGTTACAAAGTTTACTGGATTTGTCCAAGCAAGAACTGGCTCGATTTAGTCCGTTGCGTACCCCTCCACGACGTGTCATGCCTGTCTTCAAACTGATACGACGTAAAGACAATCCGTGGCGACGCGTTCCAATATAAAAAAGGTCTGTGACCAAGTCGGGGGTATCAGTGCTTTTTGGTGCTCCTGAAGACTCAAAGATGTCACCCTCCAGAAAACCCCAAGGAAAGAAAAGAAAAGGACTGCCACCACGTTTAGTCAAACATGGGGACATGTTATCTGTCCTGTCCAAAGCTTCTTCACCTCTACGAAAAAAACTCATTCAATCGGCCTCCAAAGAGGTCATCAATACCGTGTGCGAATGCTGTTTGAACGTTTTGAAAGACACAATCCCTTTATCCAAACACCAGAAACAATGCTTAAGCAAACATCGTCACGTTCTTCGCCAAATGGTTCAAAAGAAAATTCCCATTCGTCAAAAGAAGAAGATGTTGGTCCAACGTGGAGGCATTTTGCCTCTCTTGTTAGGCCCCAGACTGAAAGGAGTCTTGGGAACCATGTTGGGAGGACTGGTGGGAGCAAGATAAAAAGGCCCTCTGAAGTCCCAAGATCTCAGAATCGACCCCTCACAACCCCATGGAAGGACGAAAACTAGCTTTAGTGCCTTACAAACGATGGATGGAATACCATCGGTGGCAAGAACAACGCACCCCGCATTTACCTCCCAATCCCAATTTGAGCGAGATGTCCCAGTTACAACACGAATTGCAGTCCTTGATGGATCGCCAAGATTTGTCCGAAACAGAAAAATCGCAAAAGTACGGTCAACTCTTGCAACGACTGCAACTCTTTCACCAGAAAGCTTTAGACGAAGCAGCTCTACCCACTCTGAAAGATTTTAAGACCTTGATGAAAAGTCCAGCACCATCATCATTACCACCACCACCACCACCACCGCCACCACTACTACCATCCCCAGGGGTCACCAGAGATGCTACCCCACGAAGGCCTGAGGAAGAAGAGATGCGAGAAGTGTTTCAAACACCGTCAGCAGCTCCTATTTCGAGTAAGATTGCAGCATCCTTGACCCCGTCCCCCACACCCCAACGAGAAGAAATGAAAGCTTGGGTTAAAAAGATGATGTCCACTCCTCCTTCGACAGAAGTGAAAAAGAAAGAAGGGAAACCAGAAGTGAAAAAAGAAAAGAAAACCAAAGCCATTCCATTGCCACCTCCACCACCACTGCCTTCGACTTCTACTCCCGTAGCCCATCGGACACGTAAATCCGTTTCTAAACCACCCTTTCGACCCACCCAATGTAGCATCACCGAAGACTGGGTGACTTATTAACACACAAAAAAAAATGGAAAAAGTCTTAGCCAGCATTTACTACGATCCCTCCCATCCTGCAGGTTACGCAGGAGTTCAAAAATTGTATCGTGCTGCCAAAACTCGACTGAAAAGTCTCCGTTTACCTCAAGTGCAACGATGGTTACAAGAACAAGCTACCTACACTTTACACAAACCCATTCGACGCAAGTTTGCCAGAAGTCGCACCCGAGTGGAAGGCATCGATCATCAATGGCAAGCCGATTTAGCCGATGTCTCTCATTTGGCCAGCTACAATCGTGGCTACAAATATTTGTTTTGTGTCATCGACGTCTTTTCCAAATTTGCCTGGGTCGTGCCCTTGACTTCCAAATCGAGCAGCGAGTTAGTGCGAGCCCTGCAACGGGTGTTGAAACAAAGTGGTCGTCACCCTCTTCGATGGCAAACGGACAAAGGCACCGAATTTCTGAACCAAGCTTTCCAAAAAGAATTAAAGAAACGTGACATTCATCTTTTTACCAGCGAGAATCCCGAAACCAAAGCCAGCATCGTGGAACGTTTTCAACGTACTTTGAAAGAACGCATGTGGAAATATTTTACACATCACCACACTCTGAAGTACATCGACATCTTACCGCACCTGGTGCAAGCGTACAACCAATCTTACCATCGAAGCATCGGACGTGCCCCGCAAGACGTGACTCCCGACAACGAAGTGTTGGTGTTTGAGCGCCTGTTTGGTACGTCCCCGACGAGGGCTGTCCCCAAGAAAAGTGGAGAGTTGGCCGTAGGAGATTGGGTGCGCATTGGCAAAACCAAACGCACTTTCGACAAAGGTTACTTACCTAACTGGACGACCGAATTGTTTCGTGTCACTGGACGAGTGCATGGTCGTCATCCTGCCGTCTATAAATTGGAAGACATGAACGGAGAAGTGCTCAAAGGAACGTTTCATTTGCCCGAGTTACAACGTGTCACCAAAAAAGAAGACGACGTGTACGACATCGAAAGCATTCTCGAACGCAGAACCCGTAAACTGGGCAAACGACGTGTCAAAGAAGTCAAAGTACGTTGGAAAGGATATCCACCCAATTTTGATTCTTGGATCAACGCGTCGCAAGTCATCGACTATAAAAAGAAGTGACCATCATGCCCTTTTACACAGACGCAGCTACGTCGACCACTCCTCCTTCACCTAGTTCTTCTGTGCAAGATTTATAAAAACAACCCTTGTGGGTGTGGTGTGGAGAACGTGTGCCTAAAACGCAAATCGTCTTTTTCTGCCAAATCTTCGTGGTGTATTGTGTCATCGGGGCAGCCATTGCCAATTTGAGTTTGCAACAAGGAGACAAACAATTGTGGACGATTTTATTGAGCAGTTGCATCGGTTACCTGCTTCCCAATCCCTCCCTGAAATTCTCTTCGAACGGGAACCACGGGAACCTTGTGTCCAGTGCCAGTGCCAGTCACCACTCCAACAACAACAACAACAACCACAACCAGAACCCCATTTTGGGCGGAGACACGCCTCTGACGTCCAGTAACCCCTCGGACAGCCACAGAACTCTGGAATTATGAGTCACCAAAACCAATTTTACTTAACCTTACCCAGTAACAGTTCCATGGAGGTGTTTCCCAAGAACACGTTGTGCTGTTGTTACACGGCCAAAGTACCTCAGGCCATCCCCTTAGATCACGAAGCCCATTGGGAAGTGGCTTTAGTGGAAATCATTTACCCGACCCAAGTCTACAATGTCCTTGCCAATCAAAATAAATTTGATGTGGAGGTTCATGACGAGCAAGTGCAACAGCACTTGAATGCCCAAGTCAAATATGACAAGAAAACCTATAATGACAAAACTAAAACGTGGACCTACCACTTGTTCATTCCCGAAAACTATTATTTTAGTGGTCAACATTTGGTCAGCACCATAGCCTCCAGGTTTAATGTCGTGTTTCTGAAAGCTGTGGAGCTTGCCAAAAAAAGTGTCACCCTGGAATACCACAAAGCAGCTCGTCGCTTCCTGATGAAATTTTTTCCTGATGGGGGTAAAATCCTGTCTTTCTTTTTTTGTCCAGAATTGTTTGACATGTTGGGCGGAGACATGAACATGAGAATGGCCATAATCAAGAATAAGGAATTACCAATCATTTACGACAACGATTCTTTTGCCAAGTTATTTCGTACCCCGGTAGAACTGAACCAAGGACTGAATTTGATGTTTGTGTACTCTGATGTGGTGGAGTACAACGTGGTGGGACACACCTCCGTACCGTTACTGCGTGTCATTCCTTTCAAAGTGGATAGTACCACGACCAATGACGAGAAAGGTGGGAACACTTACCACGTTCACCGCGAACTTGTCCATCCTCATTATTTGCCGGTCAGCAAGTCTTCTTTGGACACGGTCAACATTGCTATAAAAGGAGATTTGGGACAAAATATTCCATTCACCAAAGGAAAAGTCACGGTGAAACTCTATTTTCGAACACGGTTCTCTCACAACTCGTAAGTCATGTATCCAGTGTGCCGAGAGGTTGCACGACAGCGAGGACATGGTTTAGGAGATATGTTAAAATCGGCCTTTCGTTCGGTGGCCCCGGTGTTGAAACCGATGGTGACACGCGGATTGCACGCCTGAACTGGATATGTTTGCCATGTCCCCCACCATGATGACCATGCAAGAATCCCAGTGGGTGGAATTTCATCCCGTCTCCTCATTCACGGATTCCGCTCCCATCGAGTTTGAAATCAAAGGACAGCCCGAAGATTACATCGATCTGAATAGCAGTTACCTGTACTTGAAAGTGAAAGTGATCAAAACGGACAACACCAATCCAGGAGGCGATGCTAGAGTAGCTCCTGTCAACAATTTCATGCATTCCTTGTTCAGCTAAGTGGACTTGTACTTGAATAACAAACTAGTCAGCAGTAGCATGGATACTTACCCTTATCGTGCCTACCTGGAAAATCTCTTGACGTACGGAAAAGAAGCCAAGAATACTCATCTGGATGCTTGCGTAGTATGGAAACCTGACACAGCGGGTAAAACCACGTTTAACGACCTAGCTATTGCACCAGAAGATGACAATCCTCACAATGCGGGATATATAGCTCGACGACTGAAAATTCTGCAAGGGCGAAGTTTAGAACTGATGGATCGTTTGCATTTGGACATGTGGTTACAAGAAAAGTATTTGCTCAACGGGGTGGATATCCGTCTGAGATTGAATCGTAGCAGTGCCACTTTCCATTTGATGGCCTATGCCAATGAATACAAAACTATCATTCAAGAAGCCCGACTTTACGTGCGTCGTGTGGAAGTGTTACCTAAAGTGGGAAACGACGTCAGTCAGACGTTGAGCAGAACGACCGCCAAGTATCCGATACGACGCGTAGAAGTGAAAACGTTCACCATTCCCACTGGACAGCGATCCATGATCGAAGATCATCTGTTCCAAGGACAGTTACCCAAGCGTTTGATTGTTGGTATCGTCAGGAATGCAGCCTTCCACGGAACCCACGATCAAAATCCTTTTGAGTTTCAACATTACAATGTGTCCAAGATCGAAGTCAGTCGCGATGGCAAGACCTTGTGTACCCGACCTTTCGAACCTAACTTTGGTGCCGCGAAGAATTATTTGAGATCGTACTTGTCCCTGTACGAAGCTACCGGACAGTTAAGAACCAACACCAGTCACGGCATTACGTACGACGATTATGAAGGAGGCTATGCTTTGTGGGCTTTCGATTTCACTCCAGACCAAGGCAGTGACGAGGGACATTTCCACCCTATAAAATCTGGCCAGATTAGTGTGGAAATTCAGTTTACTACAAATCTAACAGAGACTGTGAACGTCATCCTGTATGCCGAATTCGATAACACCATAGAAATCAACAGTTTGAGAGAAGTCATTCTAGATTATTAGAAGCCATGGAAGACTGTTATCCCTCTTTACCTAGTGAAGAAACTTTGGACATGGAATGTGAGGAGACCGTGGAAGAAGAAGTTGTCATGATGAAGTCAAGATGGCCAGAACAAGAAGCCCATTTAGTCTCCTGTTTTGCCAAACACTTAGTGGAAAAAATGACGGAATTGATCAAGAAAGATTGCTATGGATGTCAAAACGATCATCCCAGTCAAATTCAACACGATAGATGCCTGATGCTGAGTCAAGAAGAAAAATTGTTCCAATATCTGGACGAAGCTTGGAGTCTCATCTCGAACGAAGTCGTGTTGCATCAGTGGTATAAAGACTTGCGTGAACATTCTTGTCCACCATTAACCACTCAAGAGATCGATCGTATCGAAGCTCTCCTGAATCAGAGTGA
Organism: Sinohyriopsis cumingii; assembly: GCA_028554795.2. NCBI lineage: Eukaryota > Metazoa > Mollusca > Bivalvia > Unionida > Unionidae > Sinohyriopsis > Sinohyriopsis cumingii. The sequence continues at coordinate 124,149,058 of CM068837.1, read as the reverse complement.
GGAGACGAAACGAAGAAACGGTTATTTGTCAGACATTTTCAAGCAAAAAGTCAGGATCGAATTGATGACTTATTATTACCTGTGAAGAAGAAGAAGAAAAAACCCACACACACATAAATGGATACCTGGGAACTTTATTACCTTTTGAACCACAGTTCGTACACGGCTTCTTGGAATCCCGTCGTCTGTGCTAAAGATGAACTCCCTCATTGCAAACCTCAAGACCATCAAGCTTACGTGATCAACACGGACGACAGTCATCTCCCAGGAACCCACTGGGTAGCCGTTTACTTTCCTCAAGAAGGATGTGTGGAATATTTCGATTCGTATGGATTGCCCCCTTTGGAAGACGATATTATTGACTTTATGAGAAGAAATGCTCAGACCACCCGATTCAATAATGTGAAATTACAAGGCACAGATTCCTTGGTGTGTGGACAGTACTGTGTGTATTTTCTGCATCATCGCAGCCTGGGCTATTCCTTAGAACATTTAGTGACTCATTTTGATCCTCGTTCTTCTTCTAGAAATGATGTGAAAGTAGATCGATGGTTTTGTGACCATTATGCTTATCTTTTGTCTCAAGCTAGGAAACGTAGTGTCCATCAATGGCCTATGATTTCCAACAGTGGAAATCACAATTTCATTCACAACGTTGTCAGCCCTGTTTAAAGTAGAGTGTGAATTGAAAAAATGTTTGTGATTTGAAAAAAAATGTTTGATGTTATAGTGATGGATTATTGTTAAAAAATGTTAGAGTTGTTGTTTAGTGTTAAGTGATTTTTGAATAAAAAATGTTGTGTTTTGAAAAAAAATGCCTTTGTCTTTTGTTTGGCTATAAGAATGTTTGATTCATGCTCTTTAATTTCTTACTATCCCTCTCATGTCACTCATTGAACGTTGCGGCTCGAAAACCGTGGAGGGATGTTTTCCTTCACGTCCGCGCTTTGACTTTAAGAACCGGGTTGTTTCCAGTCTGCCCATCCATTGTCGACTCATCCTCCTACGAAGATGTGCTCCAAACTAGCTAAGCTAAACGAAGCCTACGTGAATTTGCATAGGGTCAGACACAGTCTGATACCGAAACCAGAAGAGATAGAGAATGTGAGAATGCTAAAAGTCACTGAAGACCTGATAGAAGAGCTCTTCAGAGAAGAAATGAACAGGGAGAAAGAAGAATGGACAGAGAAGTACAGACTTCAGAGACAGCAACAGCAACAACAAAAACAACAACAACAACAACAGCAGCAACAGGAACCTGAACCTGACAGAGGCTTTGTTGATTGTCGTATCGACACCAAAGAGTTCTTCTTCTCTTTCCGAAGAAGTAGACCTATCGTCAGAAAGTCTATCCTCAGAGGACGTCGCATTCTTAGAAACTAAAAAAAGATTGCTATAGCATACAAAAAACAAAAAAACAGCCCTTTTCAGGGCTACCCCAATACTCTAGAAAAGAAATAACCATCAATTTGCCAGTGTGTGTAGGTAGAGTAGTGTGGATTTAAACACTAACTCTTTTTTTTAAAAATGTGAGGGTATGTGTTTGTGTATAGGATTGTGTGTTTGTAAGTGCTCACTTACGTTGGTGTGGATAGTAGATTAAGATGATGTTTGTTTGGTGTTTGAGGTGTGGGGAGAGTAGATTTGGAGTTTGATTGGATTGATTTGCGTATGTGAATAGTATATTGAAGTGATTAATGAAACATTTTTTAGAATAGGAATGGGTAGTATAAAAAAGTGAGTGAGTGTTTCTTTTAGGTCCGCGCGTTGTTTTTTTTTTTTTTTGGTCATGATCTAGGTAAGATCAATTTTATGTTTTTAGGGGGATGTTTTCCTTCACGTCCGCACTTTTAGTGTAAATTGAAACTCATTCGGCAGTCCAGCTACCCTTGTTGATTGATCAACACCAAAATGAACACCAGACTAGCGAAACTGTTGAAACTTCATGTGCATCTGGAATATGCCAGGCGCCTGTTGAACGAACTGGCCGCGGAAGCCATTGTGGAAGAGGGAAGGATGAGAGAGGAGGAGGAAAGAAGGAACAAAGAAGAGGAGGAGAGAAGATACAAAGAAGAGGCGGAGAGAAGATACAAAGAAGAGGAAGAGGAGAGAAGAAACAAAGAAGAGGAGGAAAAGGAGAGAAGAAGAAATTTCAGAATCCCAGAGACAGAAAATTGGGATTCTGAAGCTATTTATCCTCCCTCTGCTCTCTCCCCAAAAAAAGTAAAAAGCAACTGGAGAACAAGATGTGTATGAGCAGCAGAGAGACTGGGCCCACCAACTTTTTCGTCCAACAGGACCATCTATCGAAAACTCTTCTGATAGAAGGTCTTATTTCACAAAAATAACCCTTCTAGCCAGAAACTCTGATGACTAAATCCTCTTTTCTGGCTAGAAGGGGTTATTTCGACAGCGATAACTCACTATAAAAAATGTTTCTTCGCGGGGGTGACGTCGACGACGACGTTGGTGGCCCAGTCTCTCTGCTGCTATGTTGTAAAATATTTTAGGATTTCTGTTGTGAATTAAAAATTTAAGTTAACAATAATGGCCAACATTGGAGAAGCACATTCTGCTAGATTAGCTCGAGAGCGACTAGAAGCAATAAAAAAATTTCTTCCTGTTCGTGATAGTGTCGGAGAAAAATTACAAGCACGGCAGCTAGCACAAGTTGAATTTGCAACAGGTGTAGAAGAATTATTTAAACCCGTTACAACAGCTTCTGAAAAAGCTGCGGCGGTCACCAAAGAAGCTTTATTGGGGGATGAAAAGGGTATTCTTCCAGTGCTAAAACAAACTGCTGAGCGGACTGAAAAGATTGCTAGAAGAACCAAACAAACAAAAAAGATTTTACGAGATCCAACAACTCAACCTCCATCCGCCGTCAGAGAAATACTTGAACGTATTGGGGAAATTCGTACTGAACTCGCGCCCAAACCAATAGCAGAAAATACTGGACTGATTGCAAAATTTAGGGAGGGTTTTGCTGAAGATATTAGAAATACTACAAGAGAAGAATTGCCCAGAAAAATATTAATTGGTATGTTTAATAAATCTAGTATCTTAAAACCCGGTTTTGAAAACGTGAATGATGATAATTTTATTAAATGGATATATCGTATATATAAAAACAAAAAACAAGCCAGAGACGATGATTTAGAATACAGAGGTCTCCTTGAAGAAGTAAAAAGAGTTTATAGCGAACAGGTAAAACAAATAGAATCCTCCCGGCAGAAACCTTCTTCATCTTTACAACAACAACGGCAGAGGATAGCAGATAATGACCTAGTCCCGTTAAGTGAATATGAGGTTGCATCTGAACAAAGTCCACGTGGTCAAAAATCCAAGCCAACTAGGTCGCCGATAATTGGTTTAACAACATCTCCTGAAAGTTTACCGCAAGATGTTTTAGCCCCAAGAATTGTAGGACAACAACCAAAAACTGGAAAGGGTCTAGCTGTTTGCCCTGATAATATCATCAATGATGTATCACGGCTAGAAGTTCTCATAGGAGGAAAACGAGCTGGAAATAACTCTCCGGAAATAATTAATGAAGCGGCTGATATCTGTCAGCGACTATTTCGCGGCGGCATCATGGATACTCACATCTATCGAGAACTTATTGATGAACTCGTGGACAGCGATTGAAAGTCGATTAGAGAAATAACTAATTAAATAAAATGATCATACATGACTCTCATCATATGACCCGACGAGAGAGAGTGGTAAATTCGCGATATCCTGTTTACAGTGCATATTATGGAGATGGACTTGGAAATGTTATTCAAGGATTGTTTACAAGAATAGCTCCAAAGGCGGGACCAATTGCAAAACAATTATCGTCAAAAGCTATTGATGTTATCAAAGACAAAGCTTCTGGTGTAATCGGTGATGCTGCCGGCAGGGTGTTCACGGCGATCAAGGACAGATTAGCACGATTAATACGCAGAAAGCCTCCGCCGGTAAAATTACCAAGCACCGCGGACATGCCTGCAAATGTTAGTAAAATAATAAATGAAACTGCGAATCAAAAACTAGCGTCGCTAATACCTTCCAAAGAAATAGAAAAAACAATATAGCTTCAAGTTTAGTAGCGGGAAGAGCAGCAGGGGGGGCGAATCGGACATTTTGTCCAATCGTTATTTTGCTTAATTATTACTTTCTGCACTCAACGATCTAGTGTCGTCAGCGCCTGGTAAAAAAAAAACGACGTCGGTCCATCCTACACGATGGTGACGTCATTTGGTTTAATTAACACCTTCTGCGCGCCGATCCCCAGCGTCGTCAGCGTCCGGTAAGCACATCGACGACCGCGTCGATGTCATCGCCCCCCCTGCTGCTAAGAAGTTATTTACAATGAAAATTATTTACAACTAACCGAATATTTGGTCAAGTCCGATACGATATCGTGTGCGAGGATCATGTAAATTTATCGTTACGAATCCATGTGGGGTCGACTGAGCATGACTAAAAAAGTTTCGAAAAACATTAAAGTCCATGTCACCGCCGCACCATGTCTGCCAAATATTTCGTAGCGTGTGTGTATCAACGCCGTTGAACACAGCAAGAATATTACAGTTGTCTCTAATTACTTTTGGAATCTGAGTGTATCGTTGAGTGACATATATCACGTCAGTGTTTTTATGCCTGCCTCTGGAAAATATCCTAGCTGGGTTTTTTTGATTATCTAACATAACATCATCGTACACGACTAGATTGTTAACGTCGCCATCAATATCATCAATACCCGGTGCATCATTGATATCCGTAATAAACTCAATAACATTTTTTTTAGCGATCGCTGATGCATTCTCGTTGAAATCTTTCAACACCTCGTAGCATCGTTGATCATCCACGCTAGGAGCAACCAAATACAACTTATCCCACTTCATCCATCTCATTATTAAATTGAGTAACAATTGCGTCTTGCCGGATCCAGATGGTCCGATGATAATCATCCGGATCGAGTTTGGTAACGCTGCAACATGCTTAACTGGTTCTCTTGTTTTAGTCGCCGAAAAATCAATTATATTCATATCTCTATACATAAATTATGGATCTATATTGTGTGAAGTGTAGAGTACGTACTGGCACAAATGATATGACAACCGCTACAACAAGAAATAACAGATCGGCGCTTACTGGCAAGTGTGTACAATGCGGTACAAAGAAATTTAGATTTATTTCTATTAGACCCGGAGATGTTTTAAAAAAAAGCGAGGAGGTGACATCGCAGCCAAATTGGCAAAACTCCCCGGAACACCGTGGGCAAAGTATCCAGGAGAAAAACACCTCCCAGGATATAGCTACTGTGGCCCCGGAACACGATTAGATATCAGACTCGATGATCAAAATCAGCCCAAACCCGGTGAGTATCCAATAAACGCTATCGATAAGGCGTGTCATGCTCATGATGTTGCTTACAAAAGTAGCGATCTGCAACAGCGTCATATCGCGGATGTAAAATTAATTCACGCATTAAATGATATTCCTGATAAATCCGTCAAAGAAAAATTGGCCTCATGGTTGGTAAAATCGGCTATGAAAGGTAAATTAATGATGGGTGCTGGTAATTAATAACAACATGGAATCCATCTATTATTCTCCGAGAGGATACTGGAAGGGGAAGGCCGCAATTGGTAAGCTTGCAAGCGCTGCAAAGGTAACAAAGACCACTGCGGCTAATTGGTTATCCAAACAGGCTATATGGCAAATCTGTCTACCACCGCCTAAACAAATCAACTTCTCGCGCTTTGATGTCAGCGTACCTAATGAAGTTCATCAGGCTGATATATTATTTCTGCCGCATGACAACGGTTACAAATACGCGCTAACCGTAGTTGATGTTGCGAGTCGATACAAACAAGCGGAGCCGTTAAAAACAAAGTCGGCAACTGAAGTAGCCGCTGCGTTTGAAAGAATTTATCGAAGAGGCCCTCTGCGCTGGCCAAATCTATTACAAGTTGATCCCGGTAGTGAATTTCGCGGCGCTGTTTTATCAACGCTGAAACATCATAGCGTCGCGATACGACGAGGTCATACTGCGCTACATCGTGATCAGGCAATTGTTGAACGATTCAATCGGACTCTCGCTGAACGGTTATTTGGATATCAATACGCGAAGGAATTCATCCAAGAAAAACGATCTCGTGAATGGGTTAAAAGGTTGCCAGGCGTAATTGCAGCGTTAAATAACGAGATTACCCGAGCAATCAACATGAAGCCCAGCGACGCGATTAAATACGAGTATATACCCGGAAAATCAAAAATAAATAGCGTTTCCAAGCCGATTCTTGGCGATGTCACTGTTAGATATCTATATGAACCAGGAGAGCTTGAAGGCGGTAAAAAAAGAGCTACTGATCCTATTTGGAGTGTTACCACACATAACATATCAACGATAACACGATCAACTGGTAGACCACCGATCTACAGACTGGATTCAACTGCTCCTCAGCGCGGATTTACACGCGAGCAACTACAAGTGATACCTGACGATACTCAATTACCCCCGCGTGGTCTTAACTAGCGCCGTTGCGTCTATTGCACTCAAGACATGTCAACCTCACATTGTTTTTAACATGACCGAGACTGTTATCGATTCTGTCCACGGTAAATTGGCGAGCGTCTTTATCCGAATAACGCCAGCGCATTACACAATTACAACTCGCGCAGTGATTATTCTGTTGTTGTCGTAACGCAATTATTAATTCGGCATCAATATCAAAACGCCGCTGTTTTTTTTTATCCTGTTGGCGGTAACCCGAGAGTTTTCTATCAATGACGCTTGCATCGATAATGTCGTTGTCGTTGGTGACTCCGTCACTGGCTTCGTCAATAACAATTCTTCGAAGCTGATTTATTCTCCGTACTCGGGACACTGCAAGATAGACTAGATTCGACCATTCGATGCGATTATCAACCATCCAAACAATTGTGTCCGTGATGGTTAGTCCCTGCGAGGAATGTATTGTTGTTGCGTATCCTAGCGTCCACGGGGATTTATCAGCACGTAGCGCGTCCTCGACGACACCGATATCAACGAGCACGATATCATTCAGCACGAGAATTTGTTTTTTTGTCCCCGACGCTGTCGGGGCTGGAATTTCAACTTCAATGTTCTGCCGCCGTGTGTCCGCGGGTCTATAACATAACGGCACTGGACGCGTTGGAAACTTTTCCTTATGCAACGTAAACAACTTCCGCTGAAGTGTGTCTCTGACTATCTTTCTGCTCGCTACAATCAAATCGTTTGGTCTCCATGTTTCCCAGAATTCATTTAACGGCGTTTCCGGAATCACCTCGCGGATTATTTCACATTGAATTCTATCCGGCTGTAATCTGATTAATTTCTTAACCTCGCGCAGTTGTTCATCAAGTGCTCGGTAATCAGTATCGGTTTCTTCATAATAGTCCACAAAACCCTTTAACCAATCATGTGGACCCTCGCCGACAAATGGTGGTGGTTGGCCATGGTCGCCACACATGATCACCGCTGTATTCGCGCGCAGCAACCACTCAAGAAACATTTGTAAAGTATCTAACGAAACAGTACATATTTCGTCCCAGATGATAACCTCAGGAATAAATTTTTCACCCATTCGATCAGGAGTCCACTCACCGCCGCTGTATCGAAAAAAGCTGTGATAAGTAACGGCGTCAACATTTCGTTGTTTTATCTCTCGCGCTAGTCTATGGGTCGGTGTAAGCACGATTATACTTGCCCGCGTACGAAATAATTCAATTGCCCGAGTCGTCTTTCCTGACCCGCCACAGCCGCTTAAATAAACTGTTTTGTGTCTACAAATTGGATCAGAACACGATGGTGCATTAGACCATTCTGACAATTTATCACCGCGTAAGTAGTTGTTTTCAACGGTGACATCTGCTGACGGGGAATAATCGCGTCGTATTTCATTTTTAATTCTCCATGTACCCCAACTCTCGTCCGGACTAGTAAACTCGGCTACGTTTCCCTTATACGCTACGTCAACATAAAACGAATCAACGGCTACTCTAACCGCGGTATCGGGGAATCTATTTATCATCGAGAATAAATTAATAGCGGCGTAACCCAGCATAGACGCCCTCAAATGTGGATACGCCGGGCTGTTTCCATCGCTGTAGGTAACAACTGTACCCAACCTCGTTCCATTGGACAAGAAAGCTGTTTTGCAGTTCACGTATCTATTTTTTGCCACTGCGTCCTTGATTACGAAATCATATTCTGCGTCATCTATAATCAGCCGTGAGCAATATCGTTTGTAGTCGCAGTTTTTTCCACCTTGTGTGAACTTACCGATTATTCTTCTACCGAGATCTTTTGCCTCGCGGTTTCGTTGGTTAAATATCCTCCTGGACCATTCGATGATATATTCCTCGTCGGCATCAATGTTTTTTCTGGACTCGTCAATTATGCTATCTAGACGCTCCGGTTCTGGTAACCAGACTTCAGTCTGTGCCCGGTATGATATAATCGCGTCACTGACAATCAACGAAACTAGCATGCTACAATCAATCATATACCGTAGCAGCGCTATTGGCAGCCACTTCTTTTCAGCCATGTGTCTACCGATCCAAATATAGCAACAGCGATGGAGTCCTGCCGCGAATTCAAATGATACTATGCGAGCGAATCCGGTTAAATCAAAATCAGGCAGTGGTCCATTAATAGCAACACGAGTCATTTCATGACTGGGGTGTCCAAATCGTCTAAAGTACTCGGCGGCGGATCCATACCCGAGAAAACTCGCTGGATAACAGGCAACCATATCAACCGAGATCATAGCGTCGCGGTTGTATTCAGTGTTCCATAATCCACCGTGATAATACTCCAAACAACTGGATTGTACATCCGGCAGAAATTCCTTGCGCGTTGGTCTCCACGCATTTTTCCTTGCTGCAACATGAGCTACAACCGATGGAATCGTAAAACAATTTGTTAGCAGTTGTTCATCATGCTCCTCAAATTCTATGGCGGTTTTTTTCATCCTGTTGTGAAATGCTTCAGTGCGATATAATTCGCCGTTTGGTCTTACAAACTGATCAAAGGTATCCACATCGTTTTCAGCGCTGCGAAGTAACCACACTGATACAGGGTCGTTTTTACACAAGTAGGCAATAGCATCAAATAGTTTCCTCTCCGCGAGAAAACCATCCCTGGAGAATTGTTCTCCTAAAAATTCTTCGGGTATATACTTTACTGTTCTATCCCGTGGAAATATTGTGATCGCGGGCGTCCATGCGTGTTCGTTATGATCAATAATTTTGATTGGGGCTCCCTTCGATTTATACTTCGATTCGTATAATACTTCACCGGTTATCGTTGTAACGGTTATTGGAAATCTCAACGATGTTTCTAATCTCGTTATGTCGCTGATGGTTGCTCCACGCTCTTTTACGGTTAGTTCCCACTGGTTGATTTTGCTACGTCGTAAATCAGTCAATTTGTTTCCTCGACATGCATTTGTAAAATGCTCTATTATTCGTTCTGCTACACAATTTATCCCCGTTGACTGTTTCATCGGTTTCAGTTTTCCGATATCAGGTTTCTTATTTAACGGGTATATTCCATAAACAACTGCTGTTTCAGGATACGCTCGTTCATAGTATGGTCTGTCAATTCCGGTTAACAACCCCGGCTTGGAGTCGCGGCTGACAGTGACTGTTTTCTTGTCGCTGAAAACTGGTTCAAATTTATCACGTATGATCCAATCGCCTGATTCCACCCGGACAATGAATTTTACTCTGAAGAAATACCTTTTACCGTCAAGTTGTGATATTATCATTGCTGCGCGGTTGTCGTTCATGGTAGCATCAACAACACCATCAATTCGAAATGTTGACCAACTATGAGATGCACCATCACGTTTGAATTCATTGATACAATCGCGTATTTTATTCAACAGGGTTTTATCGTTTATTAACGCTTTTGGTGTGTCCTTGAGGACTCTATCGAGATTGAACTTAATATTTTTCCAGGGCTTAATTACTGCTAATCTCTCCAACTCATCCATATAATTAAAACAAGTATTTAAATAAAAGAATATAGTATAATGAATAAATGCAAATGGTTGATGATTGGGTCGACAACCCCGTGCAATAAATCATGTAGAGGTGAATTCTGCGGGTATCATTTACAAAGCGTTCGTAATGGTTCTCTTGGCCCCCTACCGTGCTTGGTTTGCCACGTCGGTGTAAGAGGAAAATCGCAGTTGTGTATCAATTGTGGCGGAAAGCGATACAGGGAACTAAAACGCTATTATGACAAGCGAATTAAAAACGCCGTCATTGACCCCACCGCCGACTTCGTCATCAAAACCCCCCAAGACTACGTTGAAAGATTCATAATTAAACCAAATAATAAATTAGACAAGTAGTATTATTATACAAATGGACCAAGAATTTCAGCCGCACCCCCTGCTCGTCAATTACGAGGCATCTCGCGACGGTATTGTTAGAAACCGCAGACTGAAGAAGCCGGTTGGATGGAAAAACAATCACGGGTATTTAATGTTTACTGCTGGAGGGAAAAAATATCTCTGTCACAGAATCATCTATGAATGTTTCCACGGATTGATCAAAGATAGTCTCGTTATTGATCACATTGATTCTAATTATCAAAATAACAGACTGTGTAATCTGCAAGCCATCTCTCAGAGTGAAAATAGTAAAAAAGGCCAAACTGGTAAATACTCAAAGAAAGCAAAACCCGTAAAGTCATTTGATACAACAACTCACGAGGAAAAAATATTTCAGTCGATGAATGAGGCAGGAAAATATTTTGACATTTGTATCGCCTCAATACAATTTGTTGCAGAACGAATATATCAAACAGCGATCTCAAAAAAGACGGGTCATAGAATTCGATTTTCATATATAACATCAAAGGGAGATAACTCGTTTTGTGATAGCGTCGCATGACAAGAGTTATGTCCCTTGAAGTCCAATTAATGTTGCGATTAATTAATCATTTTACGATGAAAACTAATGAAATACACGCTATTATCTAACAGCTGTATTCTTTTTTTTAATGTTTTATTCAAATATTTGGTTTCATTTAAATGCCGTGAAACACCATTAATAAGTATTTAAGGATTTAACGATTCAAGGGAATTCAAATTAACACACACCTTGTGACTGACGCCGCTGTATTAGTCACTTTATATACAAGATGACTCGTTATAAGCCTGGGGCTTTCGAAAGCCAATTCAACTAATCAAAACTAACCCACGCTCTTGACCCGGGCGTGTGGTTGTCTTTTGTTCACAATCATGCAACCGGGTTAATTTAATTGGGTTGCTTTTGATTGGTTGAATTGGCCGTAGAGTTCCGCCCCGCCGTTTTATGTTTGTGCTGTCTTGTGCCGTCCCATCATCCATCAATCATTTCATTGTAAATATATTCATCCATGTAGTGATGTCCCTAAGCATATCTTCTGGGAGGTCTACGATGACGTTTGTCACCCTAGGCCTCCCCTCCCGGAGATGTATGTTTAGGGTTCCAAGATGTGAATGTCCTTAATTAAGTATATGTGTATGCCTGTAATCTGCCACAACACTCGAGTGGAGATTTACGGCATTGTACCGTCCATGTATGCCTGTAATCTGCCACAACACTCGAGTGGAGATTTACGGCATTGTACTGTCCATACAAAAAACGGGGTCAAAAATGACCCCCAATAATTTTATTAAATTTTATTAAAATTTTTGATATTAGAAATAAGATGTTTTATAAGAATAATGAATATCGAAGACATCAATAATATATTAACTGAGATTTCAAAATTAAAAAATCAAGGAATTGAATTATCTGATGGTCTCGACAGTGAAAAAATATTATCCGATTATGAGATTATTAACGAACAGTCGAAACGGGGGCGTTTTACCCTGGCCCGCGAGTACTTTTTTATAAAACGATTACAACATACGATTAATGAGAACCTGTACCACAATGACGCAAATGCATTCATTGGACTATTCACTGCCGTTGAAATAATACGAAAAAAACTCGGACGTGTTTATGAACGACGCCGGGAGATTTCTAGTAAGATCAAAAACATTAGAAGGATTATAGACGAAAACTCCGTGGAGCCCCCGATGGTACACTCGGCGGAAAATTAGAAAATTGCGGATCAATTTACAATAATGGTAGGTGAATCACTTACTACTCGGCTAGCCAGAGAGCGGCTAGCAGCGCTTAAAAAGTTTATACCGTTACGAGACAGAGTAAGAGAGAAACTTCAAACGCGACAACAAATGCAAACCGATTTTGCTGTTGGAAGTGAACAGTTATTTGCCCCGGTAACTAAAGCGACTAAGGATGTCACAGCGGCAACTGTACCCGTTCTTGGTGCGCTTGAAAAGATAGCGGCAGAGACAAAACAAACAAAAAGGTCCTTAGAAACACTCCCTGCAAAAATAGCGGCTGCTACAACACGGAGGCCACCACCACTCGCTATAACCGAACCACAAGAACCTTATATTACAATGGCCGACGAGGAAGAATTAGGTGCTACTGCGAAAGAACCAGAAGAAGAAATACCCGAAGAAACACCCGAAGAAACATCGAAAGAAAAAAAGAAAGAGGGAAATATACCCCGTAATGTTCTTAAAAAGTCCGCAATAGATCAAATTAGAGACATCGACGACGATGAAGAATTAGTTAATTTTGTTGCTACAACATCAACTAAGAGCATTCGAGATGAGTATATCAATGAAGGTTACAAGAAAAAAATAACCTCGACGGAGAACTGGGCAAGAATAGTGTATTTAGCGAGTAAACATAGAGAAGCATTACCACATCGTGGTGATCCCGATTACGATAAATTCCTCGAGAAAGTTAAGAGTAGAACGCCAAAAAAAGGAAAAGGATACCCTGTTGGTAAAGAATCCTACGGCGTTACCTGCCCTAATAGTGTTCTCAGTGATATATCACGGCTGGAAGTACTAATCGGAGGAAAACGAGCCGGAAATAACTCTACGGAAATAATCAATGAGGCCGCTGATATTTGCAAGCGGTTATTTGCAGGCGGTATTATGGACATTAATGTATATCGAACGCTCATAGACGAACTCGTGGATGATTAATTGGAAAACTGGTGTTTTTAATAAGGATGATCATACACTACAACCATGATAAACCAGTACTCGTCTACGTGGTAAACTCGCGATTGCCTGTTTACCGCGCGTACTATGGAGATGGTCTCGGTAGCACCATTGCGGGGTTATTTACAAGAATGGCTCCAAAAGTAGCGCCGTTAGCCAAACAATTAGGAATGAAGGCTATTGATGTTATTCGTGATAAGGGTATTAGTGCCATTGGAGATGTTGCCGGAAGGGCGTTTTCAGCCGCGCGGGACAAACTAATGTCATTGGTGAAATTCAGGAGAAAAAAACAGAAACCACCGGTAATGCCATCAACGACAGTGATGCCTGCAAATGTCAGTAAAGTAATAAATAACGCCGTGGAAGAAAAATTAGAGTCGTTGGCGACGACTCAGTCGTTGGCGACTTCGCCATCCGCCGATGCGGCAACCAACGCGCTCATGAACGCGATAGCGGGGAGTGGTTTAAATTCAAAGAATTTACGACGAAAAAATCGCAATTGAAAACATCAACATGATAAATAATAGAATGTTTGCGCGTACCGCTGATCCCGCGTTTGATATGGACGCCCCAGTACGCAGGGATGATTCTGTCCGTGATTATCAATATTATTCTTATTATGCAGCGCAACCTGACCTACGATCGCGAATTGAACTTCAAGTCCAAGATACCAGTAAATATTTTTTGCCGTGTGAAGCGTTTATCGAAATCGAGGGAGAACTCGTGACAAATGCCGCCGATAATGCACCATACGCAGATGACCATCGTGTTCGAGTTGGCTTCGTCAACAACGGTATCATGGCGTTATTTGAGAGCGCCAGATATCTTATTGACGGGCGAGAAATTGAATCAATAGAACGCGAGGTTGATGTTGCAACGACGATAATTGGGTTGGCGAGATACTCGGATGATTATACAAGATCGGCGGGCCCATCTATAATGTTCGCAAAGGACTCCACCGATAACGCTGATCATATTCAGTACATTAACGTGCTGGTGGAAAGAGATACTTCAGTTCCTAATCAAGCTGAAGCAGCCAACCCAGACCGCAGAACAAGACCGGGTGCTGAGTTCAATATCATAAAAAGTACTAACGATAATTTTAATCTAGGGTTTGCAACACGAATAGGAATGTTGCAAGGACCACGCCGAAAGTTTTCATGCGCGATTCCACTCCATCACATATTTGGATTCTGCAGAAATGTTAGAAAAGTTGTCTATGGGGCTAAGCATACAATCGCGCTGACGCGAAGGGGCGATGATAACAATGCAATATGGCATGCTGCTGGCGTCGCTGCCGGTAAAGTCATTTTAACTAAAATGGCATTGTGGATGCCGGTGCTGACTCCATCAGTTACCACGGAAGCACGATTGTTAGCATTTATGGAACAGGGAGGGAAATCGTTGTTGAGTTGGCTAGCGGTAACAACTGATGCTAAAGAGGATAACGTCGCCGATACGTTTACATGGCACCTAGCATCAAAACAGGGTGTTTCAGCCCCGCGTCATATATTCATAGCGCTACAGAATAGGGAACGATTGGGTAATCAAGAACGCAGCCATATGATATTTGATCGATTAGGAGTCATGGAGGTTTCGCTGAGAATAAACGGACAACAGGAACCATCCGAGGATATACAGCTTAATTACGGTGACAACCATGTCGCACGTGTGTATCATCGATTGCTGTCATATATGGGTCGTGATCAAAACGTCGACACTGGTTTGCAAATATCACAACTTGATTTTAAAAACCTGTATCCGATTTATTACTTTTCGTTGGAACATCTTGATTTAACGAGACAATCCGTCGTTGATATACACTTCCGAGCTCGTATAGCCCCAGCTGGTGTTAATTACAGAGCGGTCGCTGTCATTCTCAGCGATAAATCAATGCTGCTAGAAGGTGTTGGTGGACGAATGAGAATCGTTGATGCGCCAGTGGAAAACATGTAATTGAAAGCACAAAACGCGTTTACAATAAAATGTCGTATAGTGTCGTCAATGTAGAGTTGACTGATGGTCAAGTCAAGAAATTACGATCAAATTCGGCTAAACAATGCGGGATCACAATAACGCTGAAGCCGTCACAGATGGCGGGTGGTAATCATAAGATATCGTTGACGGCGCGTCAAATAAAACATTTCAATGATGCGATGAAGAATAAAAAGGGTGTTCAAATAGATTTTTCAGCCGCAGCAATTAAAAACATGGAAAAGACCGGTGGGATATTTCCGCTGTTAGCTGCGATTCCGGCATTGATTGCCGCGGCCGCACCAGCAGTGGCTAAGGCGGCGGCGTTAGGAGCCGTTGGTACCGCGGCGGGGATGGCATTGAAGAAGGCAACCGGGAAAGGCTACAAAAAAAAACGACCCGTGGCCGGAAAGGGTCTAAGACTACCGGGAACCCCGTATTCATGGTACTCGGGAAAGGGTCTAAGACTACCGGGAACCGTTTATTAACGCAGGAGTCAATGACTCCCATGTCTAATTTTGATTTAATAGACGCCGCAAACGCGTTAGCGATAAAAAAACTTCAGAGGTGTTTTTATGAGGGATCAATTACCGACAAAACCAAGGAATATTGAAACCGGTATAATTAACCTCGATGGGTCCTCCGGAGCGGGAACTCATTGGGTTGCATACGCGATTGATCCGCGTGCGATCGTCTATTTTGATTCATACGGGTTAGCTCCGCCGAAAGAGTTTATGCGGTATATCCGGGCGTGTTCAGCCCGGGCGTGTTCAGCCCGGGTTTTTTATTCCACGCTGCCAACACAGCAATTGAGTGACCCGCCGATATGTGGCCGTGAGGTATTGAACGTACTCGCGGCGATTTCATCATCGCGAAAACCACCTCATATGGTTGTAAACGAATATACTAGTGGGGTCGTAGAGGCCCGGCGGGTTAATTAGAAACGCTGGTTTTTTTTACAATAACGATGATTGATATCTGGGGACGACCGGTTTCGGCGCTGAAAAAGCCCACGGAAACGCCCGCCACCGATGACATAAAAAAACTAATTGAGGATGAAATCGCTGATACGTTGAACTTAACCAGTGTTGACCCAGATGAAATAGTTGTATTTCAAGACCGCCAGGGTAAATTGAAATCCAGTAATGTGTCGCTGAATGACGTTTTAATACGACAGCGTGATGCCGCCGAGGGCACTATCGCGTTGTATACCGGCGACGGACGACTCAAACCGGGTGAATCCATCTTGACAATAAATGGAAAAATAAGTACACTTGGCGACAATTATATAACCATGTCAAATTCGTTAAAGGGTTTACGTGGTGAATTTAACTTTCATGGAGAACAGTTCAGGTCGATGATAACGCACGTCAGCGAAATGCGAGACATTGTCAATAGTTTTTTTCGGGGACCCCCGACGGCAGACGAACCAAATCTTGTAATAATAAAAAATGCTATTTGGGATCTTATGGAGATGTCGGCCAATTTACCCCCGTTGCGAAAAAATGTTAACAGGATCGATGACAACTTTGATAAATTCTTTGGTAAAAAAAATACCAAGCCGGATGAGATTACAATAACTATAAATGATATCACTGCGTATGGACAGGAAATAAAAACAATCAAAACTGATGTTGCAACAAACAAAAGGAGTGTAGACGCGCATGAACGGGAAATAGAAATAATCGGCGCTAATGTTGCAACGATCATAAATAATGTAGACTCGCATGGACGGAAAATAGAAACAATCAAAACTGATGTTACAACGATCATAAATAATATGGACGCGCATACACAGGAAATAGGAACAATCAAAACTGATATTGAAGCGAACAAAAAGGGTGTGGACGCGCATACACAGGAAATAGGAACAATCAAAACTGATGTCGAAGCGAACAAAAAAAATGTAGACGCGTATTGGCGGGGAATAGGATTAATCAAAACTGATGTTGCAGCGAACAAAAAAGGTATAGACGTGCATACATATGAAATAGGAACAATCAAACTTGATGTTGCAGCAAACAAAAAAAGTATGACCGAGAATACACGGGAAATAGAAACAATCAAAACTAATGTTGCAGCGAACAAGAATAATATAGACGCGCATTGGCAGGAAGTAGGAATAATCAGAACTGATGTTGAAGCGATTAAAGACGGGCTACCGAGAGTAGCAGAGCAATTTGAAAAAATAAAAATCCCTCATGAGAACATCATCAACACAGTATACACAATTCGGCATGGATCATTCGATTGGACTCCTACACAGAATACAGTAAATATCACCGCAACTGTTAAGGGCATTTATCGATTGACACTGATTTCAATGATGCAGTTTAATATATTATCGTCGAGTTCATCCGGGTTTAACAATACAATATCAACAATTATAGACAAGAACGCAACTGAAAAGTTTACAATTTATGCCGTTGATAGAAATCTAGCCGGGGCAAACATTACATGGTATGTGGAATTTGTAGCGAATCTAAGTAATTAAAAACACTAGTTCTTTTAAAATAAAAATGACCACCAAGGAAATTGAATCAGAGGTATCACCGACGTCACATCAATATCGATTCGATACCGCAAAAGAATTCTCCGCGAACTTGAAAACGCTTTCCGAACAATACCGTGCAAAAATAAAAAAATACCGCCGAAAAAATAACCGCCATCGACGCGGTCGTGTACTCGGTGTCGGGTATAGTGGCCGGTACCGGTGTTATTTTATCCACGGTGACCACGATAGCCCCGATCGCTGTTCCAATCGCTGTCTCCGCGATGACAACAGTTGCTGGAGTCGCCAACGCAATCACTAGGAAGATATCATCGTGTTTTCAGAAAAAACTCAACGAGTATACAGTAAAACATCAAATAGTATCCGACGCGTACTCGAAATTATCCGGGTTGATCTCGTTGTCAATTGATAATTTGTTCGTATCCGATGTTGAATTCTCCACGATGGTCCAGTTGTATAGCTCCGCGATGTCAAAAATCGAGGATTTTTAACTGGAAGCCGGAACCACCTGGTTGTTGAAATTAGATACTAAAGACAACAAATAATAATAATGTCGCTGAACCCCGAAGGGTTTCAATTACTTCAGCGGATCGCGGAGAACACCACTCCGGTACAAACAAATATGATATCAATAACGTCAACGAAACCCGAATTCCGTGTGAACTTCCCGTCGCCGGTTCCAGTGAAGGAAATAGCGCTGGCAAAATTGCGAGTATATCACAGTTGGCCTAATATTCGAGCGGACGCATTTAACGGACAACAACCTAATAACTCGCTGGTTTTTGCACGGAAAAATAAACCCGATGGGACCCCAGACTGGGAGGAGGTTACAATAGCAACTGGGTCATACCAAATAGAGCAAATCAATAAAGAATCTCAACGCAGAATAAAATCGATCACAGGAAAGGAATCAAAAATCGCTATTACGGTTCATGAACCGACGTTATCATCGACGATTGAAATAAGCACACCGGGGTATATGGTTGATATTTATAACAGTTCAATAAGAACCATACTAGGATGGCCTAAGAATCCACCCGCGGATTTGCACACAAATGTGCAATCGTATCATGAGATTAATCCCAGTTATCTGAATGATTTGTCTATTATAAGAAACACGTTATTACCCAGCGAGTTTATATTTCAAGACAGGAATACCATGCAATGGTTTTTTCCGTATAAGAAAACTCCTGAATTGTCAGCCAAGGTCACAGTTCGTTTAGATGATATCACTGGTGCGTTTGCCGAGATTAATCGTAATTACCAATCACAACTAGAACAGCTACGGAAAACAAAAGCACGAAAACACGTTGAGGTGTTAAATCAACTTATATCAGACATGGAATATATTAATGAGCGAATCGTTAAGACAATATCCGATAGCAGCGATGATAATAAACAAAAATTCCTAACCGGGTATAATATCACAGAAGCCGATTTACCCGATTTCAAGTTTCCAGGATACAACGCGCCAGAACTAAGAAAGTCTCTTAATGATTTTCTCAGTCCATCAACTTATATCCTCAGACACGATAACGGGGATGATGGTATGCATATTGCTCCATACAACGTAAATATCGCATCGGTGATAGCAATCAATCTAGTGTGTGATGTTATCGAAGGGAGTTACCAGGTAGATACCAATCAATCAAATCAAGCTCAACAGGGATATATCCTTTATTCATTTTCACCAACAGCCCCTCCGGGATTTTTAATCGTTGAGAATCCGATTAATCCGGTCTATATGCGATGCCATGATCGGTTTTTAACGAGAATTAATTTTAAACTCACCGATCAGTCAAATAACCTAATTGATCTACAGGAGGAGGAGTTAGTGATCACTCTGTTTGTAAGATCATTGTAAATAACTTCTTAGCAGCAGGGGGGGCGATGACATCGACGGGGTCGTCGATGTGCTTACCGGACGCTGACGACGCTGGGGATCGGCGCGCAGAAGGTGTTAATTAAACCAAATGACGTCACCATCGTGTAGGATGGACCGACGTCGTTTTTTTTTTACCAGGCGCTGACGACACTAGATCGTTGAGTGCAGAAAGTAATAATTAAGCAAAATAACGATTGGACAAAATGTCCGATTCGCCCCCCCTGCTGCTGGAAGTGGTCTTCGTTTTAGATAATAATGTATTACAATAAGATGTTTCAGCGCATATCCAACGTAGCATCTGATATGGATAAACCAGTCAGAAAGGATGAATCCTTACGCGATTATCAATTTTATTCCTATGATGCAAAAACACCTAACGCGCCGGGGAGAATTGAGTTTCAAATTTATGATACAAGTAGATATTTTCTCCCTTGTGAAGCTTTTATTGAAGTCACAGGTAGAATCTTAAAAGCGGATGGTACTGGATACGGAATAGGCGATCGTGTTGGTTTTGTTAATAATGGCGTGATGGCGTTATTTAGCAAAGCCACATACTCGATTGATGGAAAAGATATTGAGTCGTGTTTGGATAATGTTGATGTTGCCACGACAATACTTGGTCTTGCAAGATATTCCGATGATTACACAAGATCAGCTGGTCCAACAATGATGTTTGTAAAGGACACATCTGATCATCCCGAAAATAGAAATGTAACAATGAACGCGGCCGGGAATGCAGTTGCAGCCATGAATGAAAATTTCAACTTGGGTTTTGCCGCGCGTCGAGCAATGCTGAGCGGCGAAGAAGAGTTTTCTTGTGCAATTCCGTTATCTCATATTTTTGGATTTTGTAGAGATGTCCGAAAGGTTATATTTGGTGCCAAACACACAGTAACGCTTGTCAGAAAAAACTCTGATGATGATGCAATATGGCGAGATGATGGAGTTGATCCTGGTAAAGTAGAGTTAAGAAAACTATCTCTGTGGATGCCAACAATGACTCCATCAATCGCTGAAGAACAATGGTTACTTTCTTTTATGGATCAAGGTGGAAAATCGTTGTTATCATGGTTAGCAATGACAACAGATAGTACTTCTATCAACGCTCCTGGATTGTTCACGTGGCAGTTGGGATCACAGCAGGGGGTATCAGCAGCGCGACATATATTTATCGCGTTTCAGGCAAATTCTAGAATAAATAACCAGGAATCAAATCCAATGATATTTGACTCACTTGGAATTTCTGAAGTTTCATTAAGAATAAACGGACATCAAGAACCCGCTGAGGATATCAATCTAAATTTTGAACAAAATGATGTTGCACGGGCATATTATCGATTGATGTCTTATGATGGGCGTGATCAAAACGTTGACACTGGGCTGCAGATATCCCAGCGTGATTTTACAACGTTCAGAAAATCTGTCGTCGATATTGTTATTCGGGCTCGCCTGGCTCGAGTACCAGCTGGGGCAGCTGGTCCACCAGTAGTTCCTGGAGGTGCTAGAGCAATCGCGGTCATACTTTCCGATAAATCAATGTTGCTTGAAGGTGCTGGCGGCCGAATGAGAGTCATCGATGCACCAGTGGAAAACCTGTAGGTTTTCCAAAAACTTGTAACATTGTTTAATAGCACAATTAGATCAACATCATATTAAATAAAATGTCATACAGTCATGTTAATGTCACACTGACTCCTGGTCAGGCGAAGAAATTACAATCGAAGAACGCGAGCACATGTGGGACATCAATAACGTTAAAACACGATCAGCTAGCGGGTGGTCCAAACAAACTGTCATTGACTAAAACCCAACAAAAACATTTCAATAAAGCGAAACAAGCAACGACTGGAGTTCGACTTGATCTCTCTCCGGCCGCGGTCAAGGATATGGTTAAAACCGGCGGTATATTTCCTCTTCTCGCCGCGATACCAGCACTGATAGCTGCTGCTGCTCCCGCAGTCGCAAAGGCAGCAGCGTTAGGAGCTGTTGGAACCGCAGCTGGAATGGCACTAAAGAAAGCCACCGGGAAAGGATACAAAAAAAAGGGATCCGGTCTAAGACTACCGGGAACTCCGGCGTCATGGTACCCAAAAAGGTTTTGAAAACACTTCCAGCACTGAAGCTTCCAGCGAGTAATTTTGATTTACTTAATGCTGCTAAACAATTACGCATAAAATCCTTCAAAGGTGTATTTATGCGAGATGAATTACCAGCACGACCGAATAATCCAGAAACAGGGATTATTAATCTTGACAACCGCGAAGGCCCTGGGACTCATTGGGTTGCTTACGCGATCGATCCGCGTAGAATTATCTATTTCGATTCGTACGGGCTAGCACCGCCAGTTGAATTTCTCAGGTACGTCCAAGGATTTCCAATTCCAGTTTGGCAGTCAACGTTACCAACACAAACACTAACCGATCCTCCGATATGCGGTCAAGAGGTTTTGAAAGTTCTTGACGCGATAACAAAACATCCAGCGATTCCTCCTCATAAAGTCGTGCATGAATACACGTTGAAAAATCATCAATGATTTCCAAATTTAAACAACCCCATAACAGATAATGGTTGATATTTACGGAAGATCAAGCAGAACCAAGGAAGAAAAAAAAAGATATCGATTTATCGAAGTATGCGACCAAAGATGAAATTGATGATCTTTTAAATCTGACCGGAATAGACCCAGATGAGGTTGTTATTTTTCAAGACAGGCACGGCAAGCTAAGAACCAGTAACATTAAGTGGAATGACATAATTCGCAGGGTCTTTGGAGCTACCGCGGACAACATCGTTGTATTCACTGACAGCGGCAGAATCAGAGATTCGTCGATATCAATTGCGATGCTGCGAGATGATGCACAGAAAGCCGCCGAGGGGCGTGTAGCAAAATCCGGCGACATAATGACAGGTGAACTCAGCATGAACGGCAACAAAATAACCGTTCTAAAAAATCCGGAAGGTCCCGAAGATGCCGCAAACAAACAATATGTAGACACCGTTGACGGTAAACTAGCCACGTTGCGGGCAGAGTATGATGTTCATGTGGGCGCGTTTACAAGATTTCGAAGAAACTTTCAAAAAACTGGTGAGACCGTGGATAAGTTCTTTGGAACTCCTCCAGTCGTCGATGTGAAACTCGTTGAAATCAAGACCGACATTGACACAATCAAACAAACACAGCAGGATATCGTATCGGGCATTCCTGAGATCATTAACAAAACCAGTCTGATTAAAGTCCCCACTGGAGTTAACTCCGGGCATATCACCAACATCGTATATACGGTATCATCGGGATTCGCAACATGGTCCCGACAAAATAATACTATCAAATACACAGCAACAGCCACTGGCGTGTACAGATTGTCTGTGTTTTCAGCCGCTAAATTTGAAATCTTCACAACGTTTCCATGGCGTCATTCCACCGACAGGTTTTCCGGGGTTGTAACTGTAATACTAAACAGCGGAACCGAAGAAATATTTATACTTGAAGCCGCAGACAAGAAATTTAAACGCAACATCTTACTGGTGGTGTTTGGAATTCGTCGCAGAAACGCCTCAATTGGTTACCGCATAATTGAAAATCGCCAACGATTTCAAATAATGAAATCATCATCAACGACAACGTTGAAATCCGAAGGATTTCCAGATGCTCAACAATATCGATATGATCAGGTACGCGAATGGCAATCAACGTTGAAAAACACCATTGACAGATGCGCAATAAAAATAAAAAAATATAAACGCCGCGTAACTGTGCTGGACATAACAGTGTATTCGGTATCCACGGTGGTTGCATCCACGGGTGTGCTATTGTCAGCGCTGACACCAGTGACAACTGCAATCGCGATCACAATCACAATTTCAGCATCAACGACGATTGCAGGAGTTGCTAATATAATTGCAAAAAAAATATCTTCGTGCGCGATAACAAAATTACACGAGTATACGCGGGTAGCCAACGCGGCCAACAGCGCCTACTCGAAATTGTCCTCGTTGATATCATCCAGCGTAGACGACAACAACATATCAGATTCTGAATTCACGTTGATGTCCAGCATTTACAACGATTACGAGCGCGCAGCGAATACTGAAACCGCAAACGGTTTTCATTTGAAAACGATGAAGATAAATAATGACGGAGATACTTCAAGAGATAGCCACAAATACAACTCCGGTAAGGACCACAATGATATCAATATCTTCGACGAAACCAGAATTTAATGTTAATTTTCCAACTGCAATTCCAGTTACCGAAATAGCGCTGGCACAATTACGAGTATATCACAGTTGGCCCAATATCAGGTCAACATCATTTCACAGACAGTTGCCAAATAACTCATTTGTTTTTTGATATCAGAATAGCGCTGATGGCACACCAGATTGGAATACTATTACACTTCCCACTGGGAGTTATCAGATAGAAGAAATCAACAAAGAAATACAGCGTCAAATAAAACGTATCACCGGAAAAGAAGCAAAAATATCAATCACTGCACACCAGCCAACGCTGTCCACGATCATCGAAATCTCAACACCGGGTTACGCCGTTGATATCTATAACAGTTCAATCAGAACAGTATTAGGATGGCCTCGAAATCCACCACCGGCACCACCGATACCACCCCCTGCACCCGAAAAATCCGATTATATCACTGACGCGAAGTCATATCACGGAATTACACCCGGTTATAGGCCGCGTCTGGATGATATAAAAGGTGCAACGGTGGATAGGTGGATCCCGCCTCTTAGTGACGGCGGCGATATTGTGTGGACTTTTACTCGTGCAACATATTCAACGGGAGTGGGAGGATTAGGATTTCGTGTTTATCTGAGCGAAATTACTGAATTTTTTAAAACTATTAATGTGGCGCACAGCGCGCAACTAGCGCATCTACGGCAACGCTTCCAAGAACATCTTTCTGATGTAACAGGTTCACGTGGAGAAATTATTAAGCAAATCGAAATATTAAATCAGATTTCCGCAGATATGGAATATATTAACCAACGAATGATTCAGGTAGTAACTAACAGTAGCTCCATCATTAAACAACAATTTTTGGATAAGTACTCGCTGACCGAAGCTGAACTGCCGAATTTTAAATTACCAGGATATGTTTCCCCGGTCATCTTACGAAAATTCGTCACTGATATCGTCGATGAATACTTCGATAACATACTTGCACAATGGAAGCGAATACTACCAGAACCCGTTATCTTAACACACAATAATTCCACAGCGAGCGATGGCCGGCATATTTCTCCGGGCATCGTAGCAATCACTGATGTCGTCGCAGTCAATCTTGTATGTGATGTCATCGATGGCAGTTACAACATAGACACGACAACATCGAATCAAGCCCAGCAAGGGTTTATACTGTATTCATTTACTCCTAGAGAGCCACCTGGATTTTTGATCGTGCAAGAGCCAATCAATCCAGTATTTCTGCGGTGTCATAATCCGACGCTGACAAGGATAAATTTTAAAGTCACTGACCAGCAACATAGACTGTTGGACCTGCGTGGGGAGACTGTTAGTATTAATTTGCTGGTGAAATCGTGAAACGATTTCCGTCTTAAGACTTTCATCCTAAAGTGTTTTACACTCCAAGGATTTTCGTCGTGAAAATACGAAGTATTTTTCAAGGACTTTCATCTTAAGACTTTCAATTAGCGATATCGCTATCATAATAATGTCCAAAAAATCTTCGAATTACCAACAGTATGATTCCGATGAAGATCTCTCTGACAGTGATTTTGTTGTCAGTGATGAAGATGAAAATGTGTCCGACATTTCCACTGACAGTGACAGTGAAACACAGCGTGATTGTCAATCACAAAGTGATTCCGATGATAGCCCGGTTGGCGTTTCCAACGACATCACCATCAGCGACAGCACTGTCATAATAAATTATATTAAATGAACGCGAAAATAATAGTATGTATCAACACGTGAAATATTCCATCGTTGACAAGCGCGCGCTTGAAGAATTCATCCGAAAAATATTTACCGGAAATCATTCCCCGGGCGTTGTTAAAATAATCATCGATAAGTACGGCAATGATGACTTTTTACTGACAGATTTTCAGCTGAAGCAACTCCGCGAAAACAATATCACGATGATTACTTGTGATGCAGACCAAATCCTCAATGTTGCTCACTCGTGCATTTCACGGGATCATCTCGATAAGATCCTGCAGTAGAAATGTCAAAGACATTTCCATCCTGAAATTCGAAGAATTTCAAAAATATTTTACTTTATATATATTTTTTTTACCACTGACCAGCGTCGTGGATTCATGGGGTATTTGCTGGTAAAATTTAACAAAACAGACCAAAGTCACAGATTCATAACGGTATTTTGCTATGAAAACCAACGAAACAGACCAAAGTCACAGATTCATAACGGTAATTGCCGGTAAAATTTAACAAAACAGACCAAAGTCACGAATTTTGTGGGGTGTTTTGCTATGAAAACCAACGAAATCGGACAGTTGCATAATTTACACAGTAAAAAAAAAATATTACTCTTTTTTTACTTTCGATTTCACTTCCTTGATTTTATCAAGGTACCCGATTTCACTTCCTTGATTTTATCAAGGTATCTGACGAAGTCAAGGTGAGGTATTTACTTCCCGTTGACTTCGTGAATGACTTCGTCATCCGTGACAAAGCTATCATTGACTTCAAAATTCTCTGGATTTTCAGCGGACATACAATGCTTTAATTTCCGGACCCGATTATTAATTATCTTTTTAGTTTCATACTCAGCTGCCAGTGCCAGCCTGATCTTTTCGATTGCACGTGACAGTGGAACAAATTCATTTATTTGTGTCTCCGCTACGCTGGCTAGCGATTTATACAAATTATTTTGGATCATCTTTATGAATCGATATTGAGTAGGAAGAATATAACGCCCTGCGCGTTTAGCTTCGTATAATGATTAAAAATCTGACAGAATAGTTTCAACATTTAGTAATATATTAAATCCTTGTTTTTCTAATTTTTGAATAGCATCAATCACATTATTGATATTTTCTTGATTCAAATTTATATATATTTTTAAATCTTTAAATATTTAAAGAAATAAAAAACATCACATCTCCTTGAGTCTCTAGGGTGTCTTATGACATCCTACCAAACTCAGGAGGGGCGGAAACACTACCCCCGATTGAGCTCCTAAACTGCCAAATAACAGTCTAGAAAGCCCAGAGGGTGTGTTTGCGAAACGACGAGACATTCCCCATTTGTGAACCTCCTTGCTTACCATTTGATATGCTAGCAAGGCTCATATGGGACAACACATAACACATAACTTATCCTAGTACTTAATTCTAACTTATCCTAGGGACGGTACAAACATATAGTATTTACAGTAGAAGCATATTTACAGCAGCAGTTGTATTTACAGCAGTAGAAGCTATTTACAGCAGTTGTATTTTACAACTGTATATATAACTTATCCTGGGACTTAATTCTAACTTATCTTAAGACGGCACAAACATATATAACTTATCCTAAGGACGGTATGCGGGGTTATAATTCTACATCCAACAAGTTGCACACGTACCCCTGAAATCAACCCTGTTTTGGGGTAAAAGGTTACCCCGAAACGGGGCGATAACGAAGAAGGTTGTGCAACTTCGTTGGGTTTCGAAACCCCAATATGATATCAGGACGATATTGTATATAAACTGACTGATACTTGAAAGTTCAGAAATAGCTCAGCGTGATTTGTTTAAAACGTATTTTCTTAAATATGATCATGTGGAAACCACAGATGAGCCATAAACCCGAACAAGTGTAATGAAATAGCGATATTGTCTGTGAAAAAAAAGATAAATACGCGTTTGTTTGATAAAATCAAAGGGATAAAATCATTCTTGCGCTGTCACCTTGATAGCGTCAAGGGAAGTTATTTACTTCCTTGTGCAGAAAATCGTCTGCTCGTACCTGTCACCTTGACTTGTCAAGGGGGAAATAATTGTATCATTGACTTTCACGCAGTCGCTGCAGAGTTATCTCCGTTGGAAAATTCTCGTGATAACGAAATATAATTTTCTGATTATTATACTTTTTTGCCAACGCGGATTTATATATTTTTTCTGCAACTTTTTGTACTGAAGCCGCACAGATACCGAAATACTTGCCAGCTGCACATACAGAATGAAATATTATTTTTTCATTTGTATTTAAATTCATGGAAACAACCTTCTTGGCTCTTTTATTGTTACGGCCAGTATTCCAGCCTTGCAATTTTCGCTCTGCGTCACAGCTCTTAAATTAGATAAATTATTATTAAGTTTATCTCCATCAATGTGATCAATTACAAGACCCTTTTTGATCTCTCCGCGGAAACACTAGAACAAGAACCTATGATTATAATAATGTTTCCCTCCAGCAACCCTAAATTGGAGATAACCAGCATTATTAACAGTACCAACTGGTTTTTTCAACCTACAGTGTCTGACTATTCCCTGTGGTGATGCTTCATAATTTTTAATGGTTGGATGTGAGACAAATTCTTGGCTCATTTATATAATAATGTATTTGTCTAATTTATAATTTGTCTGAAAACCTAGTTATATAATCACTCTCGGATTTTAGCGCGTCTCCGTTATTTTTTTTTATTGTAATATCGCTTGAGTTCCCGGTATCGTTTCCCCCCCCCCCCCACACCCCGCACATAATTGTGTTTTACCCCTGACACCAATGCCACATCGCAGGCAACGAATAGGTCCTGTGCTTCCTCGTTTGATGCTCTGTATATGTTCACCGCAGAATTCCTTCCTACAGGGCTTACCACAGACTGTTACACATCCAACTTTTAACCATCTGCAGTTGTTCATTGTATATACAATATTTTCTTATTTAAATATTTGTCTTAAATATAACATGGAGGAGTTTTCGAGGTTATCCGCAGTTGGCGCTGGGAGATTCGATCTTGACAGGCTAAACCCGGATCCACGACGACGGCATCTAACTGATCTGTTCGATATTATCAACGAGGGTAAAAAAGAATTCAGCGACGACGGGGCCTCTCATGTATGGTCGACATTTAAAATTATCCGCGACGACGACGATGTCATCGATGAGAACATCATCGATGCTACAATGACTGATGCCCGAGCAAAAACAATTATTGATTATATTAATTTTCATCAACGCAACAAGAAATACTTTTTCAGAATAAAATTTATTGTCAACGTTGAAGACGATACGTGGATTATCCGTGACAAACTCGACCCTGTTCTTGCTAACGGAAAGACCGCTCTGTTAAGTAGTGGCTGTAAACCAGGAATGCTCACCGGGATTGATATACCATATTACGCTCGAGCGTATCCTGTAACCGCAGTCATTTATGGAATATATCCTGTAAAAAAACCAAAAATTGATAAACTCGCTCCGATGCGAACGACTGCGTCGACGACTACGTCGTTGGCGTTGAATTGTGTAGCCGAGCGAGTAATGGAACATTTTAAAAACACAAAACGAGGAAACGGTTTAACCGACCTGCGACGTAAAAAAATAACATCATGGGGTGAATCGGTTAAAGATACCGGGGCAACAATAAATGATGTTGCTGCGCTATCAAGTAAATTAAAATGCTCAATAACAGTAAAAACACTAACCGGAGAAATATTATACAGTTCGAAGCATTATAAAAAGTCAGGAACACCGATTGAAATTATTGATCATAATTCGCACGCGTGGACTGATGCGGTTACAATATTTCCACGAGACCGTGTTGTCAAGTTTTATTCTGTAAACATATACGAGGTTATTTACGCGCTGAGTAAAACCGACCCTGTGTCGGTTTGGTTATTTAGGAGCTCTGAAGATGGCGACTATGATCAATTTGTGAGACCCAACGGAGAATTATACAGAACAGAATCGTTGCACCAACAAATGAAAAAACTCGCAAAAACGTATATGAGAGATGCTAGCGATGAGCAGTTATTGGTTAATTGTTTTACAGTTCCAAGTGTTGCCGCTCACGCCGCCAGAGAAAGAAATTCGTGGAGACCAATCTGAAGTCAGTTTCTTTCAGATATACAATTAAGTTGTGTCGAGTATGGTCATGGCGGGTTGTGGAATACCCGATATGACTACCGGGATATGATTTCCGTGGATATGATTGCCTGCTACCCAGGAAGCTTTCTCGGGAACGGCGAGTGTCGCGAATACTTTGCGCGGTTTGGACACCCCACGAACTCGATGACACGAGTCGCCGTAAACGGCAGTTTACCCGACGCTGACCTGACAGGATTTGCTCGTGTGACTTCGTTTGAATTTGCTGCGGGACTTCATCCGATTTGTTATGTTTGGTTTGGCAGACACTTCGTCGAAAAGCGCTGGGTACCAATAGTGTTATTGCGATACATGCTTGACAGCGGCATACTGGTATCGTTGACTGTCAGCGAAGCAATCATATGTTATCGACCGCAGACCTCAGTTTGGTTGCCAACACCAGAACGTGTAACTCTCGATGAAGTTATCGAAGAATGGACACAAACACGTCCAGAAACTCCTATTGATGCTATCCGAGAAGGAGCTCCTAAAATTCTCAAGATTAGGCTCAAAAACAGTGAAATCACAGCGAAAGATCTTGGACGAAGAATAATCGGTAAATTTACTCAGGGTGCAGCATTTGATCATAAAATGCATCACTCGCGGTTGATTATCGATGAAGCTGAATTGGATTTTATAATCGCCGACGCGGTTGCCAGAGACATATTTTGTAACAGGGAGGATGTGTTCTTGTCCGACGGGAAAAAGTTGGGCACAATTGTAAGTTATATCGACGGAGAATCGCCTCAATACACACATTTGAGATCTTCAATGCTGGCTTATGTTTCTATAAATTTGTTATCAATGGTAAATCGATTTCCTGACACCGCAGTCAGAGTTGCCACAGATTCATTTTACATCGACAAGAAATATTCAGAATCACTGACCGATATAATGAAATTCTGCGGCGGAGATGAATGGGGTTCGTGGAGAATAAAAGCCGAGATGTTGCACGAGTATTGTGAATCCGCTGATGTTGCAATCGAGGACGATTATTATAAATCAACAATGCCAGAAATATCTTCCGCACCGTCTGTGGATGATCCAATCACCAGACATAAAACTGTTTATTTGAACGGGCCGGGCGGGTCTGGTAAAACAACTCGAGCGATTGAATTATTTCGGAATTCAGATATGATTGTGCTAACACCCACACACAGACTTGCCAGGGAGATGAAACAACGAGGAGTCAATTCTTGTACTTATCACAGCTTTTTCAAATACAGCGGCGGTACGTGGACGCCAGATCGAATGGGAACAAAATATATCAATGATATAATAATTTGGGATGAGATATGTACGGTACCGCTGGAAACGTTAAAAACATTTCTTGATTGGCTGTTAACGAAAAATACTGCAGTGATTATGTGCGGCGATCACGGTCAACCACCTCCGTTTGTCGGCGCATCTTCGCATGATTGGCTGAGGAATTTTGTTGATTATCACGAAGAAGTGTCTGATGATTACCGAGCACTTGATGCAACGCTGAAAGAATTTAAAACACTAATCAGGCTACAACCGAATAAAATTCAATGTGAAATCATGCGCCAGATGATTCCTGAAACTTCGATGAGCGACTTTTTACAAGTGTGGAAACCAAACGATTTGATAGTGAAGAGTAGAAAGATAGTCAGAGACACACTTCAACAACAGCTATTTCGGTTACAAAAAATAAAGTTTCCAATGCTGCCAACGCCGTTATGTTATAGACCAACTGATACACGGCTACAAAATATAGATGTTGATATTCCAGGACGCCTGACTGCGTCAGGGACAGAGAAACAGAATTTAGTATTGAATGATATTGTGCTAGTTGACATCGATGCTGTTGAGGATGCACTAGCGATGAATAAATCCCCGTGGACGCTAGGATACGCAATGACCATTCATTGTTCTCAAGGACTGACTATTTCAGATACAACTCTCTGGATCATTGATGATCGAATCGAATAGTCAAACTTAGTCTACTTGGCGGTGTCCAGAGTCAGAAGAATATCTCAACTGCGAAGAATTGTCTTGGAAAATCCTTCGGATTTTAAATCAAACGCTGATAAAAACAATGAAAACAACAGCGATGGTGATGTAATAAGAAAAAATCTCGCCGGTTACAAACAGAGTGACAAAAAAAATAATCGCGATTTTGATCTTGATGTTGACTTCGTTGTTGCGCTGAAACAACAACAGAATAATCACTGCGCGAGCTGTAACTGCATAATGCTATGGCAGTATTCGAATAAAAATTCAAGACAATTTACCGTAGACAGAAAAGATAACAATCGCGGTCATACACGTGATAATGTCATGTTGACCTGTCTTGAATGTAATCGACGTCGGGGTGCCAGCGCTAGTTAAGTCACTTCAGTGATTTTGGCGGCAATTGTGTATCCTCGGGAATTACCTGAAGTTGCTCACGGGTGAATCCGCGTTGAGGAGCAGTTGAATCTAATCTATAGATTGCTGGTCTGCCAGTGGATCTTGTCACGGTGGATATGCTATGTGTGGTAACACTCCAAATGGGATCAGTCGCTCTTCGTTTACCACCTTCAAGTTCACCTGGTTCATATAAATATCTTACAGTAACATTACCCAGTATCGGCTGCGCTGAAGAATCACGTCGTACGGGTATATTTTTTTTCGTGTTCGCGATGGAAGGTTTCATGTTGGTTGTTCGAGTTATTTCATTATTTAGCGCAGTTATCACGCTTGGTAATCTTGCAACCCATTCGCGCGATCTCGTATCCTGAATGAATTCCCTCGAGTATTGATATCCAAATAACCGCTCAGCAAGTGTTCGATTGAATCGCTCAACAATTGCCTGATCACGGTGAATTTCAGTGTGTCCTCGTCGTATGGTGACGTTATGTTGTTTCATCAACGATGATACTGCACCTTGAAATTCTTTGCCAGGATCAACTTGTAGCAGATGTGGCCATCGCAGAGGTCCTCGCCGATAAATTCTTTCAAACGCAGAAGCAACCTCGGATGCTGTTTTAGTTGTTAACGGTTCCGCATCTTTGTATCTACTGGCAACATCAACTATGGTTAACGCGTACTTGTATGTGCGTCTTCGGATAGTATCATGTGGCAGAAATAATATATCAGCCTGATGAACCTCATTTGGTACACTAACATCGAAATGCGCAAAGTGGATTTGTTTAGGGCGCGGTAGATAAATTTGCCATATTGCCTGTCGGGATAACCAATTTTTGGCAACCGCGCGTGTTACTGATGCCCCGCTAGCAAGTTTATCAATTGCTGCGTTACCTCTCCAGTATCCGCTTGGGGAATAATAAATCGACTCCATTATATACCAGTACCTAACGCTAATTTACCTTTCATTGCAGTTTTTATCAACCAGGACGCTAACCTTTCTTTGAAAGATTTATCAGGGATGGCATTTAACGCGTGAATTAATTTCACGTCCGCGAGATGGCGCTGTTGCAAATCCTTGCTTCGGTAAGCTACATCATGAGCATGGCACGCTGCATCGATAGCGTTTATCGGATACTCACCGGGTTTTGGTTGATCCTGAGCATCAAGTCTGATATCAAGTCGGGTTCCTGGACCACAGTAATTATATCCTGGAAGATGTTTTTCTCCTGGGTATTTAGCCCACGAAGCTCCTGGTAATTTTCCTAACTTGGCTGCGATATCACCTCCGCTTTTTTTTTAATAAATCTAAATTGTTTTGTGCCACATCGTTCACACTTACCCGTGAGCGATTGTCGATTATTTTTTGTTGTAATTGTTGTCGTATGCGTAGTTGGGGTACGTGCTCGGCATTTCACACAATATAAATCCATATTATTTTATGATATATCTAATGGAAATCACTGACTTTTCCGCGACAAAGCGACGAGAGCCAATCAAGCATAACTCAGTGTTACCAAATTCAATCCGAATGATTATCATAGGTCCATCTGGGTCGGGTAAAACACAGCTGTTGTTGAATTTGATAATGAAGTGGATGAAGTGGGATAAATTATATTTGATTGCCCCGTCTGTGGACGATCAGCGATGTTATCAAGTGCTAAAAGATTTTAACGAGAGTGCAAAAACAATCAGTGAGACCGACGAAAACGTAGTTGAATTCATAACTGACATAAATGATGCACCCGGCATTGATGACATCGATGGATCAATTAATAATCTAGTAGTGTACGATGATGTCATGCTGGATAAACAAGCAAACCCTGCGAGAATATTTTCCCGTGGGCGTCATAAAAACACTGATGTCATTTATGTGACTCAACGGTATACACAAATTCCAAAAGTGATCAGAGATAATTGTAACGTTCTTGCAGTGTTTAACGGAGTTGACGCACACACGCTGAGAAATATTCATCAGACTTGGTGCAGTGGTGACATGGACATCAATAAATTCAGAAATTTCTTTAGTCATGCTCAACGAAAACCACACGGGTTTGTGACGATAAATTTACATGATCCTCGGACACGATACCGAGTTGGGTTAGATACATTTTTTAACTAAAAATCCTAAAATGATAGCAGCAGAGAGACTGGGCCACCAACGTCGTCGTCGACGTCACCCCCGCGAAGAAACATTTTTTATAGTGAGTTATCGCTGTCGAAATAACCCCTTCTAGCCAGAAAAGAGGATTTAGTCATCAGAGTTTCTGGCTAGAAGGGTTATTTTTGTGAAATAAGACCTTCTATCAGAAGAGTTTTCGATAGATGGTCCTGTTGGACGAAAAAGTTGGTGGGCCCAGTCTCTCTGCTGCTGTATGTGGCGCCAGGCCTGGAAGGTGCCATCATTAACCAGGTGTCCATGAAGTTCCAAAAAACAAACAGCCCTTTTCAGGGCTACCCAATACTCTAGTAAAGAAATAACCATCAATTTGCCAATGTGTGTGTGTGTGTGTGTGTGTGTGTGTGTGTGTGTAGGTAGAGTAGTGTGAATATAAGCACTGACTCTTTATTCATAGTGCGAGTGTATGTGTTTGTGTGTTTGTGTTTGTAACCGCTCACGTAAGTTTGTGTGAATAGTAGATTATGGGTTAGTTTATTGCTTCTTAGCGTATGTGGAGAGTATAGATAGGGTTATGTAAAAGCTCAAGTACGATTGTGTTTTAATGATTTGCGTGTGTAAATAGTAGATTTGGGGATTGTTTATTGATGGTTCACGTATGTGGATAGTAGATCATATGAAATGAGAAAAGTAGGGGATGTTTTCCTTCACGTCCGCGCGTTGTTTGGTCATGATCTAGGTAAGATCAATTTTATGTTTTAGGGGGATGTTTTCCTTCACGTCCGCGCTTTTCGTATAAGAACCCACAGTATTCGTCGTTCAAACCATTCTATAAAAGAATAAAAAAGAAGATGGCTTCGAACCACCTTGACAAAATGCAAAAATTACAAGACGTTTTGGACAATTTAGGAATGATGGAGCTGATGTTAGTGAGACTCAATGAAGACCACTATTCCTATAGTCCCCATCGAGTAAAGATGGAGATCAACAATTTAAGAAAAGTAAAGGACATAATAAGTGGTGTCATGAAAGAGATAAAGGAGGAGAAGGAGGATGAAGAGGAAAGGATAAGGATAAGAAAATGGAACGAAAAAATTGAAAAAGAAGAAGAAAATGAGAAGAGGAAGAAACAAGAGGAGGAAGAGAAGAAGAAAGAAGAGAAGGAGAAAAAAAAAGAAAGAAAAGAAGAGAAGAGTGTAGGAGAGAAAATAAGAAGTTGGTTGAGAAAAAGAAGAAATTAGAAGCAGAATAAGAAGAAGAAGAAAAACCAAAGGCCCTTTTCAGGGCCACCCATATTTCTCGAAAAGAGAATGACTTTCAATTGCCTACCCCTTTTTTTTTTAAAAAAAAATTTTATTTAAAAAAAAAAAAAATCCCATATTCAATTTCCCTTGACGCTAGATTGTCCCACGATTTTTCTCCATATTCAATTCCCCTTGACGCTAGAGTGGCCCACGATTTATTCCCATGTTAAATTCCCCTTGACGCTAGAGTGGCCCACGATTTATTCCCATGTTAAATTCCCCTTGACGCTAGAGTGGCCCACTATTTTTCTCCATGTTAATTTTCCATTGACGCTAGAGTGGCCCAGGGGTCTCTGTAATGCTAATTTCCATTGACGCTAGGGTGGCCCACTTCACTACTGGCGTAATACTTAACTGACAGAGTGCCGTATTGAAGCATCAGCTGATATCTGATTCCATTCAAAATCAACGAGATTAATAATTGGTAACCAACACTCTTAAAAAGACATTATAAATGCTCAAACAGATCATTTGATGTATGTTTGCACATTTGATCACATTGTATATGTCCCACATATGCAAATTTCCATTCTTGTTTACAAGTTTTGGGGATCAGAATTTCACATTTAGTTAATGATATATGATTTAATGGTACCTATAGTTGATCTGTGTGACCACATTTGATTGTATTCACTTGCAATATCCAAATTTGCTATTTCCCTCATGAATGAGAACTTCACAGTGAAGTCATCTTTGAAGGTATTTTATATTAGCATATGATTGGTATTGATTGTCACAGTGGAAAGGTAAGTACTGAGAAACAAATGTAGAGAATATATAGTAAAATTAATTGTGTTCTATGTCAATTTATCTCTTCAGCAGACACACGTAATACGTAAGCCAAATCAGCTGCTCATTTCCAGCCCAAGTTACGCATTTGATCTCCAATGCTAGTCTAACTGTGACAGGCAGGCACCAACAAGCCAACCCATTTCCAAGCCTAAATCAAAGTAAATCTAAACCACACGACATATTTAGCTAATATGTGAATTTATAAATGCTAGGCTTGTGATAATTTGGCTCATGCATTATGCCTAAAAAACTAGGGGGATGTCAAAATACGAAGCTATCCAGTGAGACCTGATTGGGGTACTCTAAGTATCATCCGAACAGCCGTGTTTTGAACTTAAGTTATTGGAGTAGAAGAATTTGATTTGAAGAAGCATTTGAAAAAGATACTGGAGATAAATCATTCAAATGTCAAGTTTGTGATAAAATGTATACCAGTAGAAACCGGTTGAAGACCCACACGATGGGACATACCGGAGATAAACCATTCAAATGTGAATTTTGCGATAAACTGTTTGCTAAGAGAAGTTATTTGAAGACCCACACGATGGTACATACTGGAGATAAACTATTCACATGTCAAGTTTGTGATAAAATGTATATCAGGAGTAGCAGTTTGAAGCGCCACACAATGGTACATACTGGAGATAAACCATACAAATGTGACGTTTGTAATAAAATGTTTACCACTATTACTCATTTGAAGAGACACACGATGGTACATGCTGTAGATACACCTTTTAAATGTCAAATTTGTCATAAAATGTTTACCGGCAGTAGTAGCTTGAAGTCCCACATGACAGTGCATACTGGAGATAAACCATTCAAATGTCACGTTTGTGGCAAAATGTTTGCCAGGAGTAGTCAGTTGAAGCGCCACACGATGGTACATACTGGAGATACTCCTTTCCAATGTCATATTTGTGAAAAATTATTTACGAGCGGTAGTCATTTGATGACCCATGTGATGATACATACTGGAAATACACCATTCAAATGTGAAGCTTGTCATAAAATGTTCACCACGAGGAGTCAGTTGAAGAGACACAGGATGGTACATACTGGAGATACTCCTTTCAAATGTCAAATCTGTCACAAAATGTTGACGAGTAGTAATAATTTGAAGACCCACACTATGATTCATACTGGTGATAAACCATTCGAATGCCAAATTTGTCATAAAATGTTTAGAACCAGCAGGAAATTGACGATACACGAGAGGATGCATGATGGAGATAAACCATTCAAATGTCAAATTTGTGACAAAATGTTTATGTGGAGCTATCAGTTGAACAGCCACATGATGATACATACTGGAGATAAACCATTCAAATGTGAAGTTTGTCATAAAATGTTTACCACGAGTAGTCAGTTGAAGAGACACAGTATGGTACACACTGGAGATGCACCTTTCAAATGTCAAATTTGTCATAAAATGTTGACGAGTAGTAATAATTTGAAGACCCACACTATGATTCATACTGGTGATAAACCATTCAAATGCCAAATTTGTTATAAGATGTTTAGTACGGGCAGTATATTGACGATACACAAGAGGATGCATGCCGAAGATAAACCATTCAAATGTCAACTTTGTGACAAAACGTTTATTTGGAGTAGTAGGTTGACGAGCCACATGATGATACATACTGGAGATAAACCATTCAAATGTGAAGTTTGTAATTACATGTCCAAACAAAGCTCTGATTTGAGGAAGCACATGAGAATCCACACTGGATATAAACCATTCAAATGTGAGATTTGCAATGAAATGTTTACATGGAAAAAGCAGTTGAAGGCGCACATGATTGTACACACTGGAGGTAAACCATCTAAATGAGAAGTAGTGATTTGAAGTCATTTGAAGAGCCACACAATTATTCATAATGGAAATAAACCATTCAAATGTAAAGTTTGTAATTACAGGTCTTGGTGCATCAATGGTCTGAAAAGTCACCAAAAAATACATACTGGATATAATTAAGCCATAAAAATGTGATTTTGTTAAAACAAATTGTTAAGGACCAGTAGTAGCTTCAAGAGACAAGAAAAAACGTACTGGAAATAAACCATTTAAATGCCAAGTTTTTCATAAAATATTTACCTTGAATATTTACTTGAAGAGATGCATTATATTGTAGATAAATGATTTTAACATCAAGATAGTTATACAATATTTATCTGGAATAGTCACTTGAAGAGATACATCATACTGGAGATAAATCATTTTAACATCAAGATAGTTATACAATATTTACCTGGAGTAGTCACTTCAAGAGATACATCATACTGGAGATAAATCATTTTAACATCAAGATAGTTATACAATATTTACCTGGAATAGTCACTTCAAGAGATACTTAATGATAGATACTGGAAATAAGTCAGTAGAATTGATGATTCTTCCTCTTTTTTACTTCAGATTAATACCTGTTTATTTTCCCATGTCTCTTTTTCTTTCAGTTTTGTTTGTGTACTTTTATTGGTACCTTTTTCCATTTGCTTTTGGCTGTTTCTTTTCTTGTTTTGTTTCTGTTCTTTTGTTTTTCTTGTCATATTTCTTCTTCACTGACCAATACAACAAAGCCTAGACAGAGTTTTCTTTCCTTTGGCTCAAAAATATGTTGGTATTTATTATGGTCGATATCAGCAATATTTATCCATTTATTTTAGTACAGTTTAAGTTCTCTTGTGCAATTTGATGCCTTACAATGTTCTTAGTTCCCAATTTCTAGCACTTAGAGCCTTTTAGTGTATCTCAGTGCATCTTGTTAGTTCTTAGTGGTGTTGACCAAGATCATAGAAATACATGATACATACTGGAAAATAAATGTCTAGATGTTGTGATGATTTGACAATGTACAGAAGGATACATACTGGAGGTAAACTGTTGAACTGTGATATTTATGACACATTGTTTAGGACCAGCAGTAATTTGACAGAAGAGGATGCCTTTTAGAGATAAACCATTCAGATATCAGTAATATGATAAAATGTTTATGTGGAGTAGTCAGTTGAAGAGGCACTGGAGATATGCCGTTTACACATGAAATTTCATTACCACTTGTTTGTAAAGAACAGAAATTTGATGACATGCAAGATGATGCAATAGGAAATCAAACATTGTGATGTGAAGTTTGTGATAAAATGTTTGCAAGCCACATTCATTAATAGGCAAATGATGATTAGACAGAAGATAAATCATTGAAATGTCAAGTTCGTGATAAAAGTTTACCTCGAGGAGTCATTTGAAGTGAGAATCATTGATTCATACTGGAAATAAACCATTTAAATGTGAAGCTTGTAATCAAATGTGTTGATTCATACTGTATACAAAGCATTCAGATGTAAAGTTTGTCATAAAGTGTCTTAATATAAGTATGTTAACAATGGCTGTCCAATGTCCTATTGACCTCATTACACAATGATGTTAGAAACATAAACGTATTTGATATTATTACAGTATTATCACATTCAATTGATGGCTGTCATATGAAAATAGAAGTACTATATTTATAAGGATCACTACAAATCAAAACAAAGTTGTTAGAAATCAGCAACATTACCCAGTGCAGCGTTCTATAAATAGAACACCTATTACCTATTTGACTGCATACGCATAGGCCTGCCTGTTAACTGTTAAGCAATGTAGTGTATGTTACATTAACAGCAATTTTTAACCATTTTACATTTTTAGTATACATCATTCTATTATGTGTGGAAAAAATTAGAGTAAAGTCCGATTGTTATAGTTGTTTAGTTATTTTTCACGGAATTTTTGTTTTGTGCTTTAAAATCGTGAGAGGACTCGTTCACCGTCAAGTCAGTGAGACCACGTGACCAACCGTAGCTACCATTTCTCATACTCGAAATTTAGAAGTTTGTGTCCGTGTATACATCACTGTGTGATCTGAATTTGATAATTTTTACAAACTAATTGCTGCCTGCATCAATATCAGAGCATTTATCGAAGTTATTGAATCTGTCATAGTTGTGATTCTAATGATGAAAACTTCGTAAGTATTGAATGAAATCAGCGACCTCCATTTTGGAGAGTGGAGATTACGAACCAGTTACTTTAAATAGCAGATATTGACCAGACCATAAACAGTGACCACGTGATCTGACGTAATTGTCATTCGCAGAAATGAATGTAGTACATAATAGGGGGTTTTCCACCAAAGGTGGGTCTACGAAAACCGGCTTAAAATGGCTGATATTTACAGCAGACGTCAAAAGGTGCTTCCATGCGAATGGAATGGAGACGTCAAAAGGCGCTTCTGTGCAAACAGAGTAGAGGTGTCCAAAGGTGCTTGCATGAGGTAAAGGGTTAAGAAATGATATGAGTTCCACTGAGTATCATTCCAGGTTTGGTGATTAGTTATTTGGATTACTAGTCCAAAATTAATTTTACAGAAAATTCAATCCTTTCTAATGTGCTGTATAATTTGGTCAAAATGTAAAACTTTTGAAGTGATATTTGCTAACCAAGTAATCTTTAGGAAGTTAGGCTGTTTGCAAAATATTAGCTTTTGGTTTTACTGGCAGAGATTATTTAAGGGTTAAAACTTTTCTTTTTATAACATCATAATGTGTATCATTTTTTCTGTGATGGGAAATGTTTACTTTTTATACTATGCACTTAGATTTGAAGTTCCCAATCCTTGTACATGTATATGGTTTTGAATTTGCTGACGCTAATAACATTTCTTTTCCGTAATTATTTTCATTTGATAGATATTTTACTGGAGACATTGATTTCTTGATATATAACTTCTAATTCTGATTTATGTTGAATCATAGTTTTAAAGGAAAACAAAACTAATTTCATTTGTTTGTGTATGAATTTTTAGTAGGCACACTTGTTTTCTTTGATACCTTTTGCGGTTTCGTGCATCTCAGGGACTGAAAATAGCAGTGTTCCAAAGCCCGGACCAGTAGTTTTTCCACTTTGATCCAAGAGATAAACGTCTCAGAAATTCATTAGATTTCTCTTTTCCATAAAGTGGATATTAAAAGTATTTCTCTGCAGTCTCAGCATCGTTTCTTAAACAAGGTGTGAAGTATAAACATGTTAATATGCAAAATTACATAAAAAGAATGTTCCTCTAAGTCCACTTACAGTTTTGTTTAGGACATGATAGTCAGACTGAAACAGTGTATATAGAACAGTGTGTGCGCCTGTGTTATTTTACCTTTAAATGAAGTACCGTTCAGCATAATGATCCAAGATCCAAGATCTAAAGCCTAATCTTGTTCAAGGTAGCTTCACGTTGTTACTTGGAAATAAGAAATAAAAAAATTAATATCCATGAAACCTCATTCAGCAGGACTCGAGATGTCAGATGCAATGACCAGCTAACAAAATGTTTACTCGTTTTGTATGACTGATCACATAGGGTAAGGTTGAATGAGCCAATGACTACAACACTAAAATCTGAATCAACCTGCAACACGTTCTGCTCCAATGCTCAGACCTACTAATTCTTATTAAAAACGCCCATATGAAGAGGTCTATTCACTTACAATGTCAAGGAACCGTGTTATTGTATTTCAGCTTGCAAAGTAAGTATTTTCAGCATTCTGCAGAAGAGATCAAATGAACGCGTGAATATATATATATATATATATATATATATATATATATATATATATATATATTGTTCGTTCTTTTACTGTATCTATAATAAAGATCACAGCTATGTAGCTATATGATGCTTAACATGTTTTATCTTCTGCTTACTTTATATTTCCGTTTTCACCTGTCTTAAATCTGATTGGCACTATACATCATTACAATATTGTTATGTGACTAATATTATCGGCCTATGGCTGACATTGCCAATAAACTATTTTCACCAGTATTATTATTATAATATTTGTTGCATGGGACATGTTGCTTTCACTCTCATATCACAGTGTTTTCATGATTGAGATACATCAATGTTACTCCTTTTCTGTAATTTAATAATATTATAACCTACCTGTGATCATCGTTAAAGGTTATCACCTCTGTATCTCGTTTTGGCAGATAATAAATACAAACAACATCAACACACACATACACACACATAACAATTGATTTAAAAAAATTCATTTTGTAAAACTCTTATTATCTGTGCAATCACCTCACACATATAATATATAGTTACGTGTAACTATAAGTACAACTTTTGTGTAGGATTGATAAACATTCCTATCACTTTAGCAAATACATTAGAATCAGACAATACACAAAGGTGACAATAATCGCTGTCCATGCAACATTAAATCGCTTGTGCATCTCGTGTATATATATATATATATATATATATATATATATATATATATATATATATATATATATATATAGCTTCATTGTATTGCAGGATGCAGTATTTTAACAGTGTAAAACCAAATCAAGCTACAGTCAAATTACAGACTACATACACTTTACAATCAGTATGGACTGTTATTATTCTAGTGTTTTCCTTATAATAATAGTAATACGGCATTATTATATTAATTTCCTTATAATAATAATAATAACAAAAATAATAATAATGTGCTTATTTGTAATATAGACCACTAGTGACTGATACATATTATATTAATAATAATAATAATAATAATAATGTGTTTATTTGTAATATAGGCCACTGGTGATTGATACATATCCACACATCAGGCGGTACAAAATATAATATAATGCATATCAAAAGAAAATCGTATTTATAAGAAGTAATATACATAAAAGTAATACTTATTGGGGTTTTTTCGGATATAGGAGTGACTAAAGTTTATATTGAGCAGTAATCAAGCAAACGTTGATAAAACGTATTCTCTAATCTTTACGGCTTTTATAGTAAATAATGCTAAACAAGTCATCAGAATTTTACTAAATATCATTGTGTATAAAGTCCTAAGCATTTCTAAGGTTGGATTTTTATATACAAAGATGGGTAAATATTTTCTTCGTACTTCTCCATATAGAGG
Organism: Sinohyriopsis cumingii; assembly: GCA_028554795.2. Lineage (NCBI taxonomy): Eukaryota > Metazoa > Mollusca > Bivalvia > Unionida > Unionidae > Sinohyriopsis > Sinohyriopsis cumingii. The sequence goes on along the minus strand of CM068837.1, from coordinate 124,105,955 downwards.
ACTAGTAGTAATAAAAAAATTGAGTTCATTTTCGATGTTTACCGTTACAAATTTGACACAATCTTTCCTCATAGCAGGAACATTAATATCTTTCGGTATTACGTCTGATTGGCAAGTTCCCCGCTTTAAGCATAATGATTATATCAAACGATCGTTTTCTCCCAACAATTCTAGATATTTTTCACCAGTAAATTCTGCTGCCAATGACCGATAAAACCGCACTCTTTCCATCGACTTAATCTCATCCTGCAGCTTTTGCCTAAAAATATCTTCACATCTCTGACTGAACAATCTAAGAAAATATATTTTCATCATTTATGCCCTGTGTGCACCAAATATTGCAAAATTCATATGTAAATAGAAGCTTTTTAACATAGCTGGCCCAGCAATCACAACAAGCCATCCCCCCCCCCCCACACACACACACACATCTTAACTATAAATCGTAGCATTGTTTGGGATTTCGGTCTTGCATTTTTTGGAATTCTTGGCCAATATTTCAAATTACCTTTATATCTTATACACTGCATGCTAATTCTTCCTTATTCGTCATATACGAATGCATTTGGAGTAGACTTAGATGTACCAAGGATATATTGACAAAATGACAAATGAGCTTGTACAATATCATTGGCATCATAAAAAAAACCTCACCTCCGTAATTAAGTATGAGGGCTATCTTTGCGTCAAACAGACGAAGCGGTCCAGTTGCGGGTACTCTGCCAAATTTTGAAAGACTTTATTTGAATATATGCACAGCCTTCAGTGCCTGCAAGTATAGAGTTTTCTGGCATATATATCAAGTGATTTGTCAAGAAAATATGCATCCTAAATACTTATCATATGATTCAATCTTCACCTTTGTATGGCCATAGTATCACTTTTCGTAAATTCTGAGATAGCAACCTCTGCGAAATACACTTTTATTTATTCCATATTCACTTTTAATTTCCACTTCAGGCAATACTTCTGCAACCTATTGAGTATATTTCTTAACTGGTGAGCAGCTTCTACAAAGACAATTACGTCGTCCGCATACAACAGTGAAAATAGTTCAAAGATTTATACAGACACTCCTCTGTTTCCTTCAGCTAGAAAGATTTTCAAATCATTCAAAATTAAGAAATGAGTAAAGACGATAAAACAGAATCTTTGCACACGACCAAAGGGCAATTAAACACATCAGTAATACGAATGTTGGACTTAGCACATGATTTTACATCAATATAAATTGCCTTAATGATTCTTAACATTTTTCCATGAGTAGTTCTACTAACTAGCTTTTGGAACAGTAAACGTCTCTCTATCGTATCAAAGAATTTTTAATAGTCAATAAATACTGAATAGAATCTACTCCTATGTTTTCTGAAATATGTACACATTAATGTATATAATATAAATACATGTATAGTATCCTCCGTGGAATGCCATGCTCTTAATCCAGCCTGTTCTTGGCCCAGTAATTCGTTTTCCTAACCCATTCGTTTATTATGTTATTTACATATTAAAGTACATAATATAAATATATTATCCTCCGTGGAATGCCCCGCTCTAAATCCTTTTTGCGCTTGGCCCAGTAATTCATTTTCCTGCACCCATTCATTTGTTCTGTTATTTAAAATCAATGTAAACACTTTGCTTAATACCGGTAATAAAATAACGCCTCTGTAATTGGATGGGCATTTGCACAACCTTTCTTCAAAATTGGTACGATGATAGCCGTTGCCCAGTATTCTGGATAATGTCCAACATCGAATAGTTTATTAAATACTATTGTTAATATTGGTGCAATCGTGTTGCTCGTACATATAAAGAAGTCGCTGCGTAAAGCATATATTCCTCCACCTTGTATATGTTTCAGATTACTTAATGCTATACATATCTCTTCTTCAGTGATTGTTCTACCTAAAATCTCGAGAATTACTTGAATGTTTTCAGTTTACTGTCTCGGGGCAACAGAACTGGAAAAATTAAATAATGCAGAAAAATATTCATATCAAGTTGCATACGCGATACTGTTATACCAGTGTCTGTGTTCTTTACAAGGCACCAGGCAATTTGTGCCTCTATAGAGTACAATGCAGATAAAAGGATATTGTTTGTTTTAATTCATATTGCTTTTCCTTGCTTCTTGTAAGAGATTTATACATATTTCTATAAAATTTATAGTCTTCAAGTGTTTCACTTGTAAGATTTAATCTAAGATGTTTTAGATATCTTAAGGCTTTGCTTTTGGCGCTTGCGCAATCTGTATCAACCCAAGGCTAACAATTCTTCTTGTAACGTCACAGCTAGAATTTGCTTAATATAAATTGTTTTCATTGGGCTTGCTGCATCGTGGTAGATATCAGTAATATTTCGACGCATTCATTAAGTTTGTTATTGTTTATATCATTTACAATCTTGTACATAGTTTGAGATAATAGATCTTTGAAATTTTTTATATATAAGAATGACCTTCTTTGTTCCATAAGTATACATTTATTTCGTTACCCTCCAGGGACACTTATAACCTTTTGCTCTAGTTTACCCATGTAGACAAGTGAAAATACAATGGGCATTTGTATTGATTCCAGTCTATCATCTATGTCAAATATTGATATATCTTTCAAAACACAAACGTCGGCTAAGACAGAATATAATGTTGTGGCCGAATTGCCATTGAAACATGTAAATTTCCCTATCCCTTTATCTGACCCACATCTACCATTGGCGATTCTCAATCCAGTCATTTTGCGTCGTAGGGAAAGTTTTTATCCGTAAAGATTTATTTCCCTTATGTCTTGATAGGCCCGGTCATTAAATTTCTTCCTTTTCTATATAACTAAAGTCTTCAAGTTGGTCAATAATACTATCATATTTGATAAAATATCGCTCCGTTGCAGTATAGTCATTAAAGTCACCTGCAATCATTCTTTTATAGTCAGCATATTTAAATTTTAGGTGAGCTTGCCCATTTTCCACCACTGCATATACATTTTCTTTTGAATGAATGGAGTATTCGGGTGACAAATAGAGAAAACCAAAAATTATGTTCCACTTCATTAATCTGACCTCAGACAAAACAACTAACCAAATGACATTTTTGAGGCACTTTTTACTCTAGATATAATAAAATGCTTGAAGAGGGGTTCCCCAACGAAAACTGAGAGCCGCCAACCGAATTTCTTTTAGGACGTTGTGATTTAATACTTACGCTATCAACGATTTTGCAACCGCTAATCTTAAACTGATCGATAGTTCCTGTCCATGTTTCGGGGCCCCGAGTGGCCAAGTGGTCTAACGCGCTTACCGTCACGGATCACTGCCATCTCACCTCTGTCTGCGTGAGTTCGAGTCTCGGATTCGTCTAATGTGATTATGTGAGAAAGCTTGCCAGTAGCTTCTCGTGGGTCGTTGATTCTTTCCGGGGGTTTCTCGGGTTCTTCCTCCACCATTTATACTGGCCGCCATGTATAGCCTATCTTGTGCTGAAAAATGGCGTTAAACCTTACAAAAACGACAACAACCTGTCCATGTTTCACCAAAGTCTAGCATATCAAATTTTTTCAACATAATAAAATCTAACCTCTCTTCTCTAGAATGTTTCTCACTTTAACCAGATATATTCCATACCAAACAACCTATCACAGAAGTAGAACCGTTCTTCCTCATACGCATTTTGTGGGCTTCGCAGAGTCCTAACTTTTGTCTACAAAAACAGCATAACTTCTAACCTCATCAAATACATAAACGTAACCGTCTTTTATTAGCTTGTCATATTTGTAGAATGTATTTTTCCCTTCAATGGTTTTTTCAATGTCGGGTAGAGAGTGACATGAGCTTTTCTCACTCTAAATGGAAAATTTTCAGTTACACGTACGTTAACTGGTCTGCTGGCTGGATTTACGTCACAATTAATACTTCCAGTTCAGTACCCACAAATGTAGTTCTAGTCTATTTTTAGAACATTTTCTCCTCTCTCATTTTGGTGGTGATAGAAGAGTTTTATTTATGCATTTTTGGTAGGGATTTAAAGATAACTGTTTATTCTTGATAATATGAGCTCAGGATGTTGTTGTCTGTGTGCATTTTGGCGACAGTGCACAATGAGTAATAAGGCCTTGGTGATGATCCGGAAGTGAAATCTGTGTTCTGTTTACATGCTGCTATGTTGACAGTCCAGCATCTCAAGAAACAGCAGGTCGACCTTTGACAAGAACTTCACCGTGAAGTCATCTTTGAAGGTATTTTAGATTAACATATCATTTGCATTGATTATCACACAATGGAAAGGTCAGTACTGAGAAACAAATGTAGATAACATAGAATAAAATTAATTATGTTCTATGTCTAGCTGCCACTGTGGGGGGCCCCAAGTGGCCGAGTGGTCTAAAACGCTCTCCGTTACGAATTATTGCCATCTCACCTCTGTCTGCGTGGGTTCGAGTCTTGGATTCAGCCAATGTGGGTATGTGAGAAAGCTTGCCAGTAGCTTCTCGTGGGTCGTTGGTTCTTTCCGGTGTTTTCCCGGGTTCTTCCTCCACCATTATACTGGCCGCCATGTAAAGCCTATCGTGTGCTGAAAAATGGCGTTAAACCACACAACAACAACAACTGCCACTGTGTTCTCGTTCTCAGACGTGGTCCTCATGGCTGTTGCAAGGGCTAAATTTCCTTGTTTCACTATGGCGTCTCAGCACTGTCTCTTTGTATTTATAATTAGAAACTTTAACAATCACCGGTCTTGTACTTTCTTTTGATCTCAGCCGATGCGCTCTTTCAACGTCCATCCTCTCTGCAGCTAAACCAAGCATCCCTCATATACACTTTATTCTGATTAGTAAGCAATTCATTTTTGTTTCTCAGCTCATCTAGGGAACATTCAATAGATAGAAAATGCTCATTAAATTTCCTTACTTCATTTCTTATTTCGAGCATTACAATTCTCAAGCTTGAATCAATTGTTTCTGCAAACTCTATAAAGGTATTGTCATTCATATCTTCCCTTTCCCTTTCTGTCATAATATTTGATGAGGCCTAGGAGTTCGGCTGCGTTAGTACATAAACATGACCCCAAATTGGACTTGTCCGATTGGGTCCAGAGTTATCCATCCACGTAAATAATGTGTTTTGCGAGTTTGCCTCCCGTTTTTCGGTAGATGACGAGGTCTCGCATTATTTAGAGAACTATATATCGTCTGTGAACCTTGTGGAAGTGTTCTGTCTCCTTGACTGTTTTTTTTTTCTTCCCCTATGTCCAGTACCCGGATTAGTCTCCACTCCATGTACAAATAACAAGAAAAACAAATCACATTTCACTGCCAGAGATAAACCCCTGATTTACATTTTTGTGATTCATGTAGTTTTCGGAGATTTGTTTGGCTGGATGAAACATCTAATTCTGCACCTTCACTGCTCCAAACCAATATCCACCGTAAGCTGAATCAATAATAATAATAATAATAATAATAATAACACGGTAAATATAGACTGTAAATAGTATTATAGTCTTTTCCTCTATACAATATACTACTTGTTTCAGATTTATTCATCATGATA